>PVNU02003974.1:125000-155994 GCA_003013855.2 Liriodendron chinense | reverse complement strand
TTTATGTAGCATGTTATAAAAGTTTCTTCGTATCCAAAATGATCGCATATCTACCAATATGTTACCACCATATGTTCCAGTTGTGTGGGGCCCACCTGTGATGGGTATGTGGAATCCGAACTGTATCTCTGGTGTTTCACTACAACAGTTGCATATGTGAATCTTATGCAGCTAAGTGGCCCACCGTGGTGCGGGCATCCAATTGAATCCGTCCAGTATAGGCGCCTGCAACGACAATGGTAGGCTTCAAAAATTAGGTCCCATCGAATCATCATTTGGGTCACACCATATAAAAAATGGACGGCCATACTCATTGCTGGACGGGTTCGATTCCATACACGAACTATGGTGGGCTCCACACGCATCTAATTGCACGACGTCACTCATCTACAAAGGGGAGCGGATTAGGCGATCGAGACCCTGCCTCAACCAAGACGTGCGGCCCTTACCATGGGCCCACCTTGATGTATCTATTTTGTATCCACTCCGTCCATCCTTTTTTTCCAGATCATTTATGTATCCCAAAAATGAAGCAGATCCAATTATTGGGTGAACCATACCATAGGAAAGAGTGGTGATTGACTATTAATGGGCCACACAAGTTTTGGATCAAGCTGCTATTTGTTTTTCCCCTTTATCCAGACTTATGTGACCTTATCAACAGATTGGATGGCAAATAAACACTAAGAAAATATTAAAGTGTGACATAAGAAGTTTTTAATGGTAGAGTGTTCAATCAACAGTGTTTCCTAGAGTATGGTCCACCTGATATTTTGATCTTCTTCATTTTTGGGATCATGGCCTAAAAAGATTTGGAAAAATGGATGGACAATATAGATACAGAATAGATGCATCCAGGTGGGCCTCACAGTAAGGGCCGCACCAACACTATCTTGGGTGAGGCCAGGGTCTCACCTAATCCGCTCCTTCTGAAAGGGAAGTGGATTAGCTGGTGGCGCACGCAGCAGAGCCCCGCCGTTCCCAGTTCCCATAACGGTGGGAAGGATGGAAAGAAGATCAAAGTTTTGTGAGCCCCACCATGATGTATTTATTGTATCTACACTGTCTATTCATTTGTAGAGATCATTTTAGGACATGTTCCAAAAAATGAGTCTTATCCAACACTCAAGTGGATCATATAAAAAATAGCAGTGGGACAATGATTCCCATTATTAAAACATTCATAGGGCCCATCAGAATTTTCTTCCCTATCCAATCTGTTCATAAGGTCACACAAACCCACATGACGAGAAAAAATAAATTTCAGATTGATCCAAAATTTTTGTGGACCCCAAGAACGTTTCAATGGTATACGTTCAATCTCTCACTGCTTTCTGTAGTGTGGTCCACTTGATCTTTGAATCTGTCTTATTTTTTGTTCAACCCTTGCAAGGATCTCTCCAAATAGACGGACTGTTTGGATATAACACGCACCTATGGTGATGTCAACACCAGCGAGGTGCTGTTGTTTAGCTCACAATGATTTATGTTGCTTAAATCCACACCGTCCAACCAATTTCAAAGATCATTTTAGGGCATGATCCAAAAAATGAAGCTGACCTAGATCATAGGTGGACACACCATAGGAAACAATCGTTATTGAATCCCCACTATTAAAAACTTCATGGATTCCACCAGAATGTTTATTTGCCCTCGATAAGGTCACAAACAGGTAGATGAAGAGACCGCACAAATATCATCTTGATCCAAAGCTTTTGTGGCCAACAAAGTAGTTTTTAATTATTTGTCACCGCTGTTTCCGTAATATGGTCATCTAGGATTTGGAACTGCTTCATTTTCTGTACTATGGTCATCTAGGATTTGGAACTGCTTCATTTTCTGTACTATGGTCATCTAGGATTTGGAACTGCTTCATTTTTTGGAACATGCCCTAAAATGAGCTTCCAATATGGATGGACCGCGTGGATGTAATCATATCCATTACAGTGGGCACCATAGTCAGGGTCCCACCCACCTCGGTGGATCCCGGCTCTCACCTAATCCGCTCCCATCCCCTTCCTCTGCAAAGAAGCGAGAAGCATTTTCAAAGGCCAAGGGCTTTTTTGTTAGTCATGCAAGGCACGCGCCGTGTTAATTGTGCAACACACCCACATGGTTAGTCACACGATGCACCCACAGTTAGTACACGCTCATCTTCAAGCGCCAGACCCAAAAGCCCAACACATGCAGATTCTTCACATGTGTCGGCATATCCTGGTCGGTCATCAAAAGGTCCATCAGTGGATGTTTTCTATCCTAAAAAATCAGTTCTGCCCACTAAAAATATAAGGCTATCATTCAAGTTGAATACTAACCGTGGCTATAGTCTATCCAACATCCCATTTCTCATACAGATGTGGCCCATCTTATAAATGGACCCGTTTCAAATACTAGGCCAATCCTACCAACGGCTCAGATCTCTCACAAATATGCCACGTCTCCATGTTTAACTCTGTCATATTTCAACACTTGAACACCAATGGGGCACCTGTGATGGTCCACCGCACATTTATGGAAAAACCAACGGCCGTCTATAAATATGAGAGAATAAACATCCTTCCCGTTCGAGCATTTGGGAAGAAATGGCTAATCGCATTGCATCAGCTTCTTTCCTTGTGTCCATTCTCTTTCTCTCTGGAGCCATTGCCACTACAGACTTCTTCTTCTTCTTGGTTCTCACGGTATGTTTATCTTCTCATTATGGTAGGACAGTGTTCGCGTGCACTCAATTGTAAAACAGAAGTTTGTGCAGCCCAGTCGTCAGCCGTCCGTTGATGGACTGGATGTAGGCTCCCAGTGGGCCTGACTTTCGCTAAAATGAGCGCTATGTAGCACAAACATGCATCAGATCCACCCCGTCCATCAGCCTAGCCGTCTTTCAGCACTAAAGATCATAGCAGATTGTGGGTGTGTTTTAAATAATAAAAAAAAAAAAAAAGAAGAGAAGAAGAAAAGAAGAAAAGAATCTACCGGCACCTTAAAATTCAAAATTCGAAACTCTATTTTGAAATGGAATGGTGGGAGATGGACTTGGATGGTGTATTGAGGCGCTCAGTACCCTTTAGGGGTGATATGGATAGCCGTTAAATAATTTATTAGTAAATGAGTCATATTTGTGTTTGGATGCTTTCATTTCTTAGTAAATCATTTACTACCGGTAAGTGATTTACAAGCAAATGCCTCTTCTCATTTACTAGCAAAAAATTGAGATTTTATTTATTAGTAAATAATTGATTAGCAAATAATTATTTTATTTATTTATTTATTTATTTTTGTATTTTACACGGTAAATAATTTACTTGCAACCATTTATAGACTATCCAAACACTATAAATCTTTTATAACTTACAGCCAAATAGACTGGTAGTAAATCATTTACTATCACTAAAGTGACTTAATAGTAAATGATTTACAAGCATCCAAACGACCCTAATAGGCATGTAGACTTTGTGGGACCATTGTGATGTATGTGATTTATTTGCACTGTCTATCAGCTCCTTTTCAAGCATAAGACCATAATTGAAATATATATATATATATATATATATATATATATATATATATATATATATATATATATATATATATATATATATATATATATATAACAAAGCTTAAAGTAAACCACACCATAGGAAATGGTGGGAATTCATGAATGCCAGCTTTACTTTTTTGGGGGGCCGTAATTGGATTTATATTGTAGTGGCCAGGAGCATCTTGTAGCAAGGGAAGTGCATGCTGCCTTCCCACGAGAGCTGCACCAGAGCTAGACTTTTTCGTTAAGGGATTGTATCCGTATAAAAAAACACGTTGGTGGTGGTGGTGGTCGTGGTGGGACGAATGGGACGACCTCACATACTGCAGCAATAGAGCTCCATTCGATGCTGATAAGGTACGTTCTTCTAATTTTGTAGCAGAGGCCATCCACAGCACACTTGCCAAAGTGGAACTAATGCCTGGGACCTAGACCATGCATTAGGTAGGCCATATCTGTACATCGGATAAGTGGACACTTGTGTTCTACCTGATGACTAGACAAGCCTTTTGCAAGATCCAAGCTCCTCATCAGACGGTCCCAAATGCCTACTCCCATCATGGGGTTGTACTTGTGTACAAACTAAATAGACTATCCAAATCCAAGCTACATGCGTGGCCCATCTGGCGATCAGAACAGCCTGATCTTCAGGGACAATCCATCTAATATAACCAGTGATTCTTTTTTTTAATCTTATCTTTTGTGGTATTGATTAAAACTGTAAAACAGATTAAAAACCTGACTGTATACATGGACTCTTATTGGGCGAACATCAGCTGTCCATGCAGTAATAGTCTGTACGAGTGGGAAAATGCATGGACAAAGTACGGGTCATGTTCGAAGATGACCCAATGGGAGTACTTCAACAAGACCTTGCAACTGCGGTCCAAACTCGACTTGCTCATAAAGCTGAGAAACAAAGGTAAGCTCTTCGGAATAATGCACCCATGTAGAAACTTTCTTACAGAAATGCTCAAGGATGTCGTCCGAGATCATATGTTGATCCGGACCGTTCACCTGTAAGATATCACCATAGATAGGGCACATGGAAAAAAAAATTCACTCGTTGGAGATCTCACCATTTGTTAAAATTTTATTTACAAACAATAGTCTAAGAAAAAAAAAAAAAAAAGTCCAACTGTCCATTGTCCGAGACGAGACAATCCTTGGTCGGTTGGATTTTTGTGTGGTTCATATGGTGGGAGCTTCTAGATAAATGGTGTGATCTGGATCTTACAAGGTCCCGGCAGAGAACCAACAGCTTTTGCACGCATCTCACATGCACGTCATGTGTGCTGATGTGATATGATGCATCATACTAGCCATTCAGCAATGGGCCCTGCCCTAGCCCCGAAAATTGGGCCGGTCTACTCAAGTGGAGTTCTTTTATTTTCTGACCATCCACTTTTCTCATCACCGGATGAATGGATGGGCGTGGGATGGTAGCAAAAGGCCCATATATATGATTATCACTTTCCTCACTGAAAAGTCATGTCCATCCATTCATGTAGCGGTTACAGCATTCTAGGTCTATTTTTTAAACATAAATTAACAAATATATATCGTGTCTCTCATATAAAAACGAGTTAAAATAATCTTTCATTATAGTTACCCTTAGCATTGTTATATTGATTTATCATAGTACTTCTGATCACAATTCTCTCAATCTTTTCCCACATGGGTTTGCCCAGACATCTGGCCAAGCGACAGCAAAGTCTACAACTCAACCAAAGTCCACGACGTCATTAACAATGCAGTCGGACAGCATACAGCTATAGTTTGCGACAAGACTGAGTGGGGCCAACCTCGGGTCAAACCTTTGGTAGACTATCAGCTCCAAGAGATCTGGTTGTGCGTGGACAAGGATGCCACCACAATCATCGAATGCCCATTCTGGCCAAAATCCTTGCAAAAATTCAGTTGTGGGTCCCACCTCTATTACAGTACCTTCACCTACGAGAAGATGCAAAAATGTCGACATTCCAACCCCATCGAACTGCCCACGTTCCTCGCAGAATGATCTCGACAGCTTATCATGGTGTCTGTGGCTGCCTTAGTGCATGAAATATGAGTATGATGTTGTATGTTCTAGTGTAAGCTTAGTTGTATGCAGGGTGTATGCTTGTGTTGCAACTCTTATGGAATAAAGGAAACTAAAATAATGATGCAAGTGACCATGGTGGAATTCGCCCCCCTTCCCCAAATTGTTTGTCCTTAAGGTTATATTTGGATGCACTATCAAATCAAATTGCAATAAATAGTTTAACTATTTATTGAAGAGAAAATTACCAAACTCCATATACTTTCAATTCCAAATTGGAGTTGGTGCTTATTTGATTAGTTATTGCAATCCAATTCAATACAGCATCCCAAAATGGCCAAAAATTCTTCTACAATCAAGAGCTCTTTGTTACTGAGAGGTTCTCACAAGAAACTAAGGAGTCCTCTTAACTCCATGGAAATCTTAAAAGGGGCTGTGAATATGCTTTCGAGAAAAAAGATTTCAATGAAGGCGAGTTTGTATACAGCATTTGGATACTAGAGAAGTTGATATCAACAATCCATATTTCATCTTTGGATCCTGAGAAAGCGTTGTTAGAAACCTGATATCATTTTTCCAAAATTTTGTTACCTATTATAAAAATGAGAACCATAAGATGGGTTACTTTTTATAATTAAACCCCTGTTGGATTTCATTTCCCACCCTTTCCTACGACTCAAATAGAAATTCAACACCTCACCAATGAAATCCATTTCCAAGGGACTGGAATCTCCGGAGCCAAATGACTGGATTTTCAAAGGTGATGATTCATGCTCCTCGCACGTGGCACCAATGTACCTTTGTCCAACCATCTAAATTGTGGGTCCTTGTTGAAGGAGTAGTTATAAAATCACACTAATCAAAGAATCATAACCATCCAATTAATTGCGAAAAATGGATGGTTAAAAGTTAGTGAGTGGCCTAACTTCAAAGGAAACTACATCATAGTTAATATCATGCATGGCTAATGATAAGAGGTCACTGAAAACAGTGAGAGTTAAGTGCACTATTTGAAGCATGGGATTATTCGTCTTCTTAACCTTCTATTTCGAGGCTACAATTTTAAAACATGGGAGTATCTTGTGGAGGACCTTCTTTGGGTACTGTCCATCAATGATGCTTACCTGAAGATGAAATGTCCGGATCAAGTTTGCAGTAGCCCCACCTATATAAACCCAAACCAATTTGCAATAGCCTCACCTCTATAAACCAAAAATCCAAGTATATTGTTTATATAAGTAGAGGATCATCTAGGAGGTTGTGTCTAGAAGAGAGGAAGAGATTACAGGATGAGGCCGGCTCCAATTCAATCGTTTCTACAATATTTTTGACATGCAAATCAACATGTGGGTCCCACCATGTAAAATCATGTGTTGTTGCCCACCTAACATGTAAAATCATGCGGCCACCTGAGTTTTCGAGTTGCCTGTTTTATTTAGATTGGTGTTCAGTAATCCTGGTTCAATGCATCTTCATCATGGACGCCTGCAAAATTGACAATATCTGTACAATCTTATAGACCTTTGTGTTAGGCTGGTTCCACCTCAAAATGGCTAGTCATTATTAAGGGGCCTCTTCCCAATATATAACCCAGCAATCTCCCTAGCCTCTAGTTGATGTGGGACAAACCCAACAATCCCCCTCCTCCACAGCGGATAGGAGCTCCCGAGCACTGCCCTCCCGAGGCTGTCGGGCACTGCCCCCCCTCACTCATGGGCTCTGGGTGTGGGCGGATAAGGGCTCCTGAGCATTTCCCTCCCTAGGCTCTCGGGCACAGCTCTCCCTTGCTCACTGGCTTAGGCGTGGGTGCCATCACATACTGGCTTGGCTGGGTTAGCTCTGATACCACTTGTTAGGCCGGTTCCACCTCAAAATGGCTAGTCATTATTAAGAGGCCTCTTTCCAACATATAGCCCAACAATCTCCTCAGCCTCTAGCCGATGTGGTACAAACCCAACACTTTGCTCAAAGACGAAGATGGATGATCGATGTCAACAATCAGTATAGTCGTATAGATGATTTGATCACCCTTCTGATTTTATGATTACGATGGCACTTGAATTACGATTAACAACTTGAATCGTTTAAAGTCGAGCCTAATGGATAATAAAATTTTCCACTCTCTCTCTCTCTCTCTCTCTCTCTCTCTCTCTTGTGGGGGGCATATTCTCTCAAACAAAATGCATTTGATAAGGGAATACTAGGCCTGGAAAAATTCCACACGACCTACTAACCCGCACGAAAAAACCAGTGTTTGGGTCCAGCCTTATCATGACGGGTCACTAACAGGTTGACCCGTTAAGACTCATTAACATAACGGGTCGGGTCAGTGTTTTACCCGCGAACCCATTTAACCCGTTAACACAATAGTCTAGATCACCAAACCATGGCCCACCTATGAACCTTGACACTATCATATGCAATATTGCAATGTACAGGTGATTCCTCATCTCACGAGTGAATCTTGCTGTTTCCAGTGATAGAATAGGCCCACTAGGTGGACCACAACTGTATGTTGGGTTAGATTGTCAGTTGTCCTCATCAACGGTGTGGCCATTTGATGAGTAGACTGGCCTAACAGGTTAAACGGGTCAGGTTACGGGTAACTCGTTAAATTAATGAATGGGTTTAGATTTCTAGATGTCGACTTGTTAGTTAACGGGTGGGTTTGGGTGAGCAAATTTTTGACACAACACGAGCATGGTTCAACACGACACGAGCATGGTTCAACACGACCGTTGCCAAGCCTAGGGAATACCTTCCCTTTTATAAAGGATAGATGAGATAGGATATAGGAGAAGTTTGGATAAGGTAGGGCTCACTCATATCACATCCAATTTCTCTTTTATATCTCAAATCTATCTGGATTTTAAAATTTCAAGAGAAAATTTGAAAGAGAGACATTTGAGGAAAAATTATGAGGGACTATCCTCTAGAGTTGCCCACAAGCCCATATCCAACATTTATCGCTTAATCATATTGTGAGATGGATAAGTTGTTTATGTAGTTCGTCTTATAACAATTAAAATAAGAAATCACATTCATAGGAATTAGAGGCACAAGATTGGCCAAAACACCATTAATTATCTTCTCACAGACGATTAAGTATTAAGTGAGCACATCACTAGCACTTAATAACCTAAGTTTTATAATGACTGCCTTGGTCTGTATAACCACACTAGATGGATTTGACTCCTAATCTGAAGTTTTAATCAACACATATGCACTCATCTAACTTATTGAGTTTGTTTAGAAAGCTTAGTTTATGGTAAATATTAATTTCAATCCTTTTAAAATTGATAATATAATACATATACATTTTAAGAAAAATATTGTTTGAAAAAATCTATCAAAAACTCAATATTGTTGGTAGATAAGTCTTAAAATGTACATGTATTAATAGTTGAAGAAATTTGGTCTAATTGTCATAGGATCTTCTCCACACATATGTATAAATTGGAATTGACTGAGTGTTAAATTTTTAAGACTAAAGGCAACAAAAACTCAACATAAATTGAAGATCCAATCAAAACGTTGCACTCAAGAACTCCATTTGCAATAACATCAAATTTTTTAAGGATAAAAGACTAAAGAATGGTTTAAATCTTACCTTAGCACGATCAAGATCATGAGACATTTCCAACTCTATTGCTAATACAAATCATTTAGGGTCTGTTTGTTTGGACGAATACTGGTAAATGCATTGTAAATAGGCTATTATTACCTTTAACACTAGTTTATTCTTTTAGGGAATTACTACCTTGAAAATCATAATAAATTTAATCGAATTTCACTTATTTGTACATGCAAAAAAATTTAGGGCCTACTGTGATGAATATGTTATATCCATGCCGTCTATCGATTCCATAAGCCTATTGTATGGCATACGTCAAAAAATGAGGCAAAATTACAATTAAAATGGACCACAACACATTAAACAATGATTGTAACGGACTTTAACCGTTAAAAGTTGATGCCTTACTAGGGCTCACACTAATGTTTATTTGTCATTTGGCCCGTTCATAAGATTATACATATATAGATAAAAGGAAAATGAGAAAATCAGATTGATCCAAATCTTTTGTGGCCCTAAGTAATTATTAACGGTAAAAGTTTAATTCTCACTTTTTAATTTGGTGTGGTGGTGCACTTGAGCTTTAGATTTGCCTCATTTTTTGTCCCATGCCCTAAAACAAACTGAAAAAATGGATGGACGGCATGAATATGATCTATACATTATGGTGGGCCCCAACGTTTTTACGCTCCAAAATTTTTCTTACCTCCGTTTCCCACCAAAACTTTCAACAAGTCACTGTCAGCTTTAAAATAAGAGATGAACATTTCAATGTAAATAATTATGACTATTTACACTGCATTTATCGCTACTTCTCAGAAAACAAACAGGCCCTTAACTGAAGAGGTCTCTCCACATTTTATCTCAAATAGGAGAGGTGAGAAAGTCATTACTTGCACCTCTAGTAGTGGCTAAGGGATACGCATGCAGTCCACTGGGTGGACCCATGACACAGGGAGGACATGGGAGGTTGATCACCATCTTCCTCGCAGTTAGTCACATGATGCATGCACCCACCCACTGGTAGGGTTAGTGTGTCTCCTTAGCACTCGATCCTGAGACCTGCTGTTGAAACGCGGAGGCATCTTCCAGCCGTAGGCTAGCAGGCGAGACAAATTTATTTGTACTATATTGTCGGGGAAGTTTGACAAATTATATTATCGATGCATATACTTGTAATATAATTCTTTCATTATCTACGCATCCACCTAAATTCAGATCCAATGCTGATCAAGTAGTGGATCTTCAAATCATCAAAGGGACGATTTTTTACCCTTTTATCAAGAGAAGAACTTGATACTCTGATGTAGCATGGTGATTGATACATGGGTGAAAAAATTGTATGTGTAGCATGTGAAGACATTTAATGGACTAGCAAATGAGGAAAGTCATGGGGCACACACCCCACTGTTAGTCACACAGCAATGTTTGCACACACCCCACATTCTAAATGGTGACTTATTTAAAGTCCACAGAGTGGACAGTTTAATTAGTAGATGTTTCCCACATGTATAGTTTAAGAGTGCTTAAGCATGAATCGTTACACTTTCCAGAGTATCAAATAACTATCCTTTTATAACTGCTTCTCACTTACTCGCAAACCACTTCCACTTTCCATGTGCATTGCAAATGCCACATCTATTAGTTGCAATTAAGCAGAGGCAAGAGCTGCTTTCGTGCGGTGGTTATCGCTTTCGGGGGATGGGCCGAGCCAAAATCAAGATTAGGGTTAATTCTGAGGTTGTGGGACCCACTACCGAAATAGACCCCAAGGGAATTAAATTCCTGTAATAGGGCTAATTTTAGCGGCCAAATTGGTCAAATATGTTATTGGATTTTTATTTTTATTAAGTAGCACTAGACTGATCTCTTTGGATGCAACCGGAATGGGCTGGGCCACCCGATGAGATTAATGGACCCTACCTTTTAGAACCCAAAATCAGACTATACAATCGATTCCAAATCGTCTGGTTGAGAATTCTCTAATACCTTATAAATGACTAGGCTGGATCTAGGCTTTTTGTCTGCACAAATCTCAAACATTGTGGACTCAGCATTCGGCTTTTGGGGCCTGCCCATCCAAGTTACCCATGTTCACATACAACATTGTATTGGAACATTAAGATACAACTTTTATCATTATGTATTGTGCCAATTCAATGAAAAATCTGAGCCATGGAATTTGTGGGCCATGCCATAGAGATTACCTGTAGGACATAAGCTGGAACAACATGTTGAGTCGGACCATCGGCTGTCCATTAATTTCAATTGTCTAGCACGGCTGAAGGATGATCCATCCTAATTTTTGCCCAGGCAATCTTCATGGTTCATACCACCATTTTCATGGCTCTCATGTTATGAACAAGTAACACATTTGCGGGGACAAAAACCATTGTATGGTAAAATCTTCATACAGTGTTACATGCGAACATTCTCTAATGAATAAACAACGAGGTAGGTAGGTTGTTAATTTGGACACTGATAAGAAAGGTTAAGACCCTGTTTTGGTCAACAGTATGTTACCTTGCTGGTTGTGTCCGAGTTTAACAACCAGCAGGTCTCAGGTTCGAGACACTATGACAGCACCTCCAGGTGCTATGGGTTGCCCTACTGGTAGGGCTGGGTGTACGGGTTAGGAATACATTAAAAAAAAGAAGAAAAAAAGGACTGTTTGGTGGGTCCTTACTCATGCCTCAATAGTAGAAAAGCAACTATGGTGTGAGTGTGTGGGTGTGTGTGTGCAAGCATGTGTGTAATAATAATAATAATAATAAAACCCTGTTTTGGTAGTGAGTTCATCTCATTTTGGTCAACAGTCATTATATTTGAAATCTTGACTTTTTTTTTTTATACATAATGAGTTTGTGTCAACAGTAATTATATATTAGAGATAAAGATCTCCAATACATATATAGTTGTTGTTAGCCAAAATGGGATAACTCATTTTTAGATGTCTACCATCTGTGCCTAAGATTACCCCATTTGATAGATGTTTTAAGGCACGGTCCACCCATCCAAGACTATCAAATAAAAAACCCGGCCATTAAAACGGCTGCTTTGTTAGTGTATTTCAAAACTAAAGCAATAATCGCCTTGAATTGCCTGTTGGCCTTTTGTAACTTTTAATTCTATATCAAGAGTTCACAGAAACCAGTGGGACCTGCCTGGCATTAAAAATCTGTGGGGCCCAATAGGGGATGCATTTGATGTATTGCTATAGGATATGCCAGGACCCAAATCCTCTGCAACACTTGTTGTAGGCGGCTGGTAAAGCACTCAAGTTTTGTGGCGCTCAGTGTTCTAATTCGCCGGACGTCCACCCCGTCCATCTGGTGCACATTCTCATTGCAAAGAAACAACCAAAAGTCAGTCACTTACTAGACTCATGTGGACCACATAACTGGGCACAACGTGTGCCCATGCCTTGAACCTCTAAATTCACGTGTACCTGCTAGAGTTTTTACTCAAGCTGATTTTTGGATTATCTATTCATCCTATGAGGCTCATCTGATGATTGGATAGCATCCCCTCTTCATTGTTCCCTGTGGTGTGGCCCACCTTAGTTGTTTATAAGGCTTGGTGCATACTATACATAGCTATATGAATGAATTTATGTATATATGTTAAGATTTTCTATGGATCTCAATAGTCCTCTTCTACACATTCCTATCATTCTTAATGAAATACAAAATATAGTTTTCAATGTAGTTTGTTGTTGATTAACATGGTATTAGACCCATGATTTGGTGCTGATCTTGACGGTGCATTTTCTTGTATCAACCATTGGCCGGCTCTCAATCCTTCCGCTTCAATTCCGACCTTTAGTATCTTTGTCATCTTCTCCAGCGCCTAAGAAACCCACCATTAGAACTCATCTTTATCATGTTGGGATGGATGCACAAACTTTCAAGATCTTGCACCCCAACTACTGTGAATTATGGGATATGATAATGCGAAAAACACAATCAACAATCAATCACCATGACACACATAAGAGTTTTTATGTGGAAAACCCCCAAAAGAGGTAAAAACCACTGGACCTCGTCTAGATGAACAAATCCACTATATAATGAACATTTACACAGTGACCACAAGCAACACACACTCAGATCCAATCAATCTTCACCCCAAGGGCGGGTAACAATCAAAGATGATAGAAGCAAGAAAGATCACATCGATCCAAGGACTTAGAAGTAGCTGAGGATGAACCGACATCATGGATGAAGCGTCACGAGCCCGGATCTCTCTCCCTTCGTTCTTCTCTCTCTCTCTCTCTCTCTCTCTCTCTCTCTCTCTCTCTGTTTTACCTCTTCTTCTTCTTTTTTTAATCTCTCTCTCTCTGTTTTACCTCTTCTTCTTCTTTTTTTAATCTCTCTCTCTCTCTCTGTTTTACCTCTTCTTCTTCTTTTTTTAAATCTATGTTGTCCATCCATTTTTCATATCTTATTAAGGATAAAATGAGTCCAAAATTTAAGCAGATCCAAATCTTAAGTGGACTATACTATAAGAAACGACGGTGAATGATCATTAAAATTTTTTTGTGGGTCACAAAAGTTTTTGATCAAGCTGATTTTCCCCCCTTTATTCGTGTTTGTTCGACCTTATCAACAAGATGGATGGCAAATAAACATTACCAAAACATTATATTGGGCCATGGGGGAAGTTTGTAATGGTGGGGTGCTTGATTACCACTCTTTCGCATACTATGGTCCACCTGAGATTTGTATCTGCTTCATTTTTAAGCTCATGCACTAAAGTGGTTTGGAAAAACCGATGGATGGAGTGGATATAGAATACATACGTCAAAATGAGCCCCGGAGTAAGAGATACATCGTCTTGGGTGAGGCTGGGGCGCACCTAATCGGTTCCTTGGATAACCCTTTGCGTCCGGACTCTATGGGGCTAAGACGTATGTGCTGTTCCACCTCGTCCATCTATTTTAGGGCATGGGCCTAAAATTGAAGCATATCCAAAGCTTAATTAGACCCCACCACAGGAAACCGTGGGATGATGATGTCCATTGTTGAAACTTGAAACCTTGCTAGGCCCCATCATGTTTATTGCCCATCAATAGGCATCCAATCCCACTGTTTCCTGTGGTGTGGTCCACTTGAATCTTGGATACACTTCTATTTTGGAATCATGCCCTAAAATGAGCTAGCAAAACGGATGGATGGCATGGATAAAAAACATACATTACAGTGGGTCCCATAGAGTCCAGTTACAAGGGATATCCGTTGTGTTTGGCACGCAATCCGGGCATTCAAGTTGCAAAATTTAACCGTCCAAATTGTTATAACTAATGCAGATGTATGATAAACCAAAAATTAGGCCTGTTTGATTATCTGACTATTGGATTGGTGGACATTTATTTGACGGTTGATGTTTTATTTCCACAAACAGCTGTTCACGAGTCAGCTGTTGGGGTTGTTCATAGAGTCTGATCTTGGGATTGTGACTAGAGTGTACGTGCTGCGCGCGCACACACACACACACACACACACACACACACACACACACACATATATACAACCATCCCATTGAAGTACATACTTCAGCCGAAAAATGAGAAAATTTCAAGCCTCAGGTGGGCCACAAACATAAAGATCACAAACAAGCAACTTACCAATGCCTTTTAACTTTCCATTTAGATGGTTAACCTTTGGACGGTTTGGATCATTTTATTGGTGTGATTTTAGTGATGTAGCAAATAATTAGATTGCTTTAGAGTATCATTAGTATGCCATGTGTACAGAGTAGCGCCACCTTTGTTTACTCGTTCAAACTCTCCAAGGGGGCTTAAAAAGGCATTTCACCCCATTTACTTCTAAATCCTCTCTCGCATAGAGGATTTCATTTATATGCCCATTTACACCCATTTCATTTCATTTTCATGTATTTACTTTCATCCAAACACACCTCAAATGTCATTTAACTCCATTCACTCCTAATTCCCTCAATTACCTCCATTTACTCCCATCCAAACAACCCCTGACGTAGGGAAGGATGTGATAAGGATGATCACCATCTTCCTCGCATGATAAACATCTTAAATCCACAAGGCCTACTTGAATCCACAAGAGAAGTCTCGAATCTGCGAGGGAAATAAAGGGGATTTTAAGAAATTTTATTCATGACATAATTAAAATAACGAGTTTAGCATGCTTAAATACCAAAAGCAAATCTTAAAACGTAATTAGAAAAGACCTAAACAAATAAGGAAATAAATCTAAAGAACGTGCAAAAGTTCCATTGCCCGTTGATCGATCGTCGTGTGATCAACCCGAGTACTGGTTGGGCGATCAATCAATCACTTTGGTTGATCAACCAAAAATGGCAAAAAGTATCCAGCGACCAATCTAGATATTTGAGATTAATTTTGATCGATCGACCCGATCGATTGATCAAGTTATGCTGAGTTCTTCTGATTTTTCTTGGGTGTCTTCCTTCAGTCCATCTGTACCATGAATGACTCTATGATCCATTCTACATCAGTCCCCACCACTTGGAAAAAACTCATCCTCAAGTTATCCTCCAGCTTTAATTCATAATAGATTTTGGGACACCATGAAGTCGTACAACCTCTTAAAAGAATAAATTCCCAACATGTGTGGCATCGAGAGTCTTCTTGCATAGTATAAAATGAGCCATCTTAAAGAATCTATCAACCACAACAAACACCGAGTCTAGTTCATGCTGGGTACGTGGTAGACCAAGCACAAAGTCCATGGACGAATCTTCTCAAGGGCCATCAGGGATCGATAATGGAGTGTTAAGGCCCGTGTTCTATGATTGTCCATTGGATGCTTGACACATATGACATCGTTGCATCGCCTTTCCAACATCTCACTTCAGCTGTGACCAATAGTAACACTTCTCGAAGAGAGCAACTGTCTTATCTCACCCTAGGTAACCATCGAGGCTATCTCCATATTACTCTTGGATAACATGCTCTCGCAACGAACTCTATGGAATGCACAACTGATTTTTTTTTTTAAAGAGGAAACCATCTTGAATATAAAGGTCATTAGGCTAACCCTCCTGGCATGTAATATGTGCATCTTTGAAGTCATCGTCATCGGCATATAGGTCTTTGAAGCATTCAAATTTGACAACTTTGTTGCTCATGGTGTTCAATAAGGCTGCACGTCGGCTAAGCGCAACAACCACCTTGTTCTGCTGCCCGGATTTATGATTCAGCACGAATGTGAATTCCTCCAAGAAAGCAATCCACCTAGCTTGCAAACCATTAACACTGGTTATTAATACACTTGAGAGCCTGATGATTCGTATAAAATATAAATTCATGTTGAATCAAATAATGCCTCCAATGCCACGCGCAATGCCTGAACCACTGCATGTAATTCTAGCTTGTATGTTGACTATTTCTTATAAGCATTATTGAGTTCTCAATGTAGAAGACTACCAGCCTGCCCTCTTAAGACAATACGCCCCTAATGCCAACATACAAAGCGTCGCATTCAACCTCAAACAATTTATCAACGATGAAAAGTATGATAACCGGGGTAGTGGATAACTTGTGCTTAATTTTAGCAAAACTTCTATCGGCCTCGTCTGTCCATTGAAATAGCCACTTTTTCATGTAGTCTGTGATCGGTGTCTCGATGGTACTAAATTTTCTCATGAATCGACGATAGAACAACGCTAACCAGTGAAAACTTCTCACTTCATGAATGTTTATCGAAACTGGCCATACTCTAATGGCTCTCACCTTCTCTTATCCATGTGTATGCCCGTGGACGTCACTATAAAGACAAAAAATAACAGGCTCTTAGTCAGGAAGCTGCATTTCTTCAAATGAGGTACAACTTGTTCTCTACGAGCACCTGAAGCACTTGTCTGAGATGCCCCACATGGTTTGCCTCACTCTAACTGTATATTAAGATATCATCGAAATAAACTACCACAAATCGCCTAATGAACGGTTTCAGAACTTGGTTCATCAACCTCATAAATGGACTAGGCACATTCGAGAGTTCAAATGGCATAACCAACCATTCATATAGACCCTCTTTGCTCTTAAATGTTGTCTTCCACTCATTACCTGGTCGAATACAGATTTGATGGTAGTCACTCCTCAAATCCGGTTTGGAAAATAGTTTTGCTCCATCTAACATATCCAACATATCGTCCAGCCTTGGTATAGAAAATCTATACTTTACGGATATTTTGTTTATTGCTCGATTGTTGATATACATGTGCCAACTCCAATCCTTCTTAGGTGTCAATAGAGCTGGCATGACACATGGGCTCATACTTTCTCGCACTAGACCCTTACGGATCAATTCTCTACTTGTCCTTGCAAAATATCGTACTCTTTCGTATTCATCTGATAATCAGGGCGATTAGGTAAGCTAACCCCTAGGACAAGGTCAATGTGGTGTTGTATATCTTGTATGGGAGATAATCCACCAGGAAGTTCTTTGGGCCAAATTGCCTTAAATTCTTGCAATAAAGGTTTCAGTTTCTTGAGAATATTCGAGGGTTCTACCTCTTCACCCTTCACCACTAAGGCATAGATTTCTCCTATCTCCTTAGACTTTTTCACAAAGTCTCGTATAGTTAGGAGAGAATGCCCCTCCACGTTAGAAGCTTCGGGTTATTTATTCGGGCCCATAGGGGCGAATATGGTTTTCTGGTCATCCTTGATGAAAATGTATACATTATCTCGTTCCTTATGAGTGGTATCTCGATTTGATTTCCACAAGCAACTAAGTAAATATGACAAGCCTCCATGTCGACTATGTCACATACTACATCGTCCTTATAATGTTTACCAATTGAGAAAGAGATAGTGCATTGTTCGGTTACCTTCGTGATCATTGATCTTCTTAATCCAGTCGATTGTGTATGTGGAGGGATGTTTTTGCATTTTCAGCTATAACTTCTCCACCATGACCTTGGAGACGATATTCTCGCTGCTTTCACTTTTTATGATCATGTCATAAACTTTCTGATTCATTGTACACCTTATTCGGAAGATGTTATGTCGTTGTGGGTGTATCTCCTTCTTTGGCGTATACAATAACCTTCTTATGACTAGAGATTTACCGTAATTTATTGACACTCAATCTGTTTCACCCATTTAATCACCCGTTGCGTGCTTAAGTTCATCAACCTCTAGATCTTCCTCTGCATCTTCAGCGCCCCCATTATTAATAGCTAGGTTAACCACTTGTCGTTGAGGACACGTGTCTGATAGGTGACCCAGTTGGCCACATCGGTAGCAATGGGTTGGCCTTGGCTGACCGTATGGGTTCAAGATCCTGCTCAGACTGGGAGTAGTGGTTGTTGCTCTTTGGGGCCTCCCTTAGCCACTTTCTGAATCTCAGTTCGTGCGTGTAGGATGTTGAGGACACCCCCTACAGGTTCTTTCCCCTTGATGAGTGATGTGCCCTGCTAAGGACTCGAAGTGGCTACCCTATTCGAAGGGTAGGTTTGAGTATTGGATCTTTCAAGCTGCATCTCTGCTTGGGAGGCCAGCTTGATCGTTTCATTCATCGTTTAGAGTAGTTGCATCTGAACCCGATCCTAGATCACAACCCATAACCCACTGATGAATCGGACCACTTATTGCGATTTGGTTTCAACTAAATCATTATGCGCCACCAAGCGATAAAATTTCTCTATGCAATCACTCACCGATCGGTTTCCCTGCCAACAATTTTAATATTGTTGGAACAATAACATATCATAATCACTGAGGAATCGCGCGCATCAACTGCTTCATTCGCTGCCACGTGCGGGTTGGCATTTTCATCTGTCTCATTCGCACGAGCTGAAATTGTTCCCACCAAGCTGAAGTTCCATCCTTCAACTTGTAAGCCACAAGTTTAAAGTTCTTCTCTTTAGGGATCTCCATGTATTCGAAGAAGCACTCGACGTTAAGTAGCCAATCGAGGAAGTCTTCAATGTGGAGTTGGTCGTTGAATTTAGGAAAATTGACTTTCATCATGAAATCTCGATCCATTCGATCTACACGATCGCCCCTTCATCCAACTTGTTGAAGGATCACGTCATTGATCTCCTCGTTGCTGGATCCACCATCATCGGGTGTAGTGTTGCGATTCACCACCGACATGAGATCGCAAACGACACGATTGCAATTTCCAGTGCCTACTAGAGGTGGATCATCGCCTTAAACACAGAGTTGCCATAAGGCCTCCGTCATGCTATCTAGAGCCTCCTGCAGCCCTTGCATGACTTACTAATTCTCCCATTACGTCGCCTCAAAAATCGTTGTCGTTAAATGATAGTTCCCTAGAGCACTGTCCATGGGATTGTTGTCCGATCCTTCATTAGAAGCCATCGATTCGAGGAGAAACCTAGCTCTAATATCAATTGACACAGAGAAGGATGTGATGAGGATGATCACCGTCTTCCTCGAATGATAAACACCTTGAATCCACGAGGCCCTCTTGAATCCACAATAGAAGTCTCAAATCCATGAGAGGAATAAAGTGGATTTTAAGAAATTTTATTCGTAACATAATCAAAATAACGGGTTTAGCATGCTTAAATACCATAAACAAATCCTAAACTGTAATTAGAAAAGACCTAAACAAATAAAGAAACAAATCTGAAAAATGCACAAAAGTTTCATTGCTTGCCAATCAATTGTCAGTCGATCGACTCGAGTGGTCAGTCGATCAATCGATCAATCAAACTACCCTGAGTTTTGCCAAATTTTCTTGGGCTCCTTCCTTCGGTCCATCTGTGCTCTATGTCAGCCCCATATGTACCTCCAACTCTATTTTCCATTTACCTCCATTTACATGCTTCCAAACTAAGTCTAACGGTTAGTGGGAGATAAACAAGCGGCATTAAAATCTCTTATAAATGATAGACTCTTCGCTTTTACATGTGTTTCCTTGGTATTTACGCGTCATTTGATGACACGCTAGGCTAAGTGTGGACGCTCGCCTTTCCGCGCTCCCAACCCTCCCTTTCGAAAAGGGGTTGCGCGAATCGTCGTTGCCACTGGCTCGCCTTTTTCTTGAGGGCTTTTTCAGTTGTCGTATTATTGTTGGGTTAGACTGGATATGTTTGGATGAGTTTTTATATGACCAGAGTCACCACTAGCCAGTTACTTCAAATCTACAGTCGGCTAGACCCTGTAGAAACGTTAGAGAATGGAATCCGAATATTTCTTCATCTAAAACTACTCTTTTTTATCTGCGGTCAGAGATTCGAGGTAACGGGATCACGGTTACAGAGTGAGAATGTGTTAGGCACCCACTCTGCCCGTACCGAAGTACGGTCTTTACTTCACAGAATCTAACTAATACTTGAAAGTCTGAATTATTCCTCGTACATTCTCATGAATGATATGATGCATGAATATAGATCTGAATAGTAAGAGTTTCTGATGAGCAGGTTCCGATCATACAGGCAAGCCTAGAGCATACGCTTGAACTGACAAGTGTTTTATGTGAGATGCATGATTTTGTTTGATTGGTAAGAGTTCTGATGAGTAAGTTCCAAACAAACAGACAAATAGCATACGCTATGACCTGATTAAGTACTTATAGTGGAATGATAAGCAAGAGGGTTGGAAGAATAATAAATTTTGCACTTATGTTAGATGCGAATGAGATGATGTTGATATAAGAGTAGCTGGATGGACGGAGGTTTCGCAAGGGTTAACTTCGAGCGGCTAAGATCGGGACTTAGGTAGCTTGAGAGGCTTCAACCTGACCGTTCTTACTCGGGCTCTCCTTGGTGGAGGAATGGGTTAAGGGGACGGGATGAACTTCAGAATTTTTGAGTTTTCTCCGGAAGTTGAGGGATGATAAAAACGAAGGGGAGACGGGGTATTTATAACTGCGAGAAGTAGCAATACTCGTAAATACAGCTACTTTGCTCCAGCTTCAAAGCGTTTAACCTCCGAACCTGAAGCAAGAAAGCCTTAGGTTCGAGGTTTGGAGCTGCTCCAAAGCTGCGGCTCGGAACTAGGTGAGTCAACTGATTTTGAAAGATGGGTTTGACAATGTAAATCGACTAGGTGCAAGGACTAGGCTGACCCAGTGAGTTGATTCGGTAATTTGACTCAGCGGGTTGACTCACCAAATTTGACTTTTTAAGATTTATGTACTGGTTTTTTCTATGGATGATTTTTCGAGCTGATGTTTAGGGGTGAGTTGACTGGATTTAGGCCTGGATTGGGCTATAGATTGGGACTTGCAAGGGTGAGTTTGACTGGATTTGGATATAGGATTTGGGGGTATGGACCTCCATCCATTCAGCCATCTTGACCAGCCTTGTAGCTGAAGGTGGAGTGTTTACACCAAGTATCCCACGATGAATTGGCTGGAGATAGTATTACATTACTATTGTTTGGATTCTAAAGAAAGGAAATTAATTGAAATTTCATTTTTGATAAAGAAAAAGAATGTGGTGACGCGGAAAGAAGCTTCTGTTTTTTAGTTTTTAATAAAATTTTGGGCTCATAGAAAGGAATTTCCATGAAAAATTTAATTGACATGTGGAATTTGTGGAGTGTTTGTTTGCTTGGTATATTTTACTATGGAAATACAAATTTGAACATAGATTTTGTCATGAAATACCATACAGAGGCATATGTGAATGAATGGGACTAGTGCTGCATGCGCACCGTGACTGGTGATAGTAATCCAGGTCTTTATCAGCAATGCCGCAAAAAGGCTAAGCACGTTATTTGCCTGTGTCGACGTGTCTCAAAGCGTTGGGACTGGGAAAATTATAGACATTTTGAAAGGTGGTTGAAATGGGTTTCCCATGGCAGTTGAGTTCCTGATGACATGGCACTGCCACATGAGTTGGTGTGCTGCGTGATGCTTGACTGATAAGCTTTTCTACACACGGTATGCAACTATATATGCATCTATATATTGGATGTTGTGTGCGCCTGGCCCTAAGGCAGTTGCTTAGTGGGTGTATTATGGGGTCCATGTACCAGGGTTTGGCCTACATTTAAGTCCAGAGGGCAAGGGTTGCTCGATTATAGTTGACTGTAATTCATAGTTTGTGACAAATCCCTTCCGCCCATCTGTTTTCCCACCTCATCTTAGGGCATGGAATAAAAAATGAGGTGGATCCAAAGATCAAGTGGGCCAAATGAACATGAAACAGTGGGGATTAAATGCCCGCCGTTGAAACATTGGTGAGGCTATAGGATGTTTGTGACAAATCCACCCATCCATCTGTTTCTCCAACTCATTTACGGGGTAGGCCCAAAAATAGGCCAATACCTAGCTCCAATGGGCAAAACGTCTGGAAACAGTGAGGAGTGAACGCCACCATTGAAAAATCTCAGGCCATTGTGGGCCACTTTGAGCTTTGGATCTTCCTTATTTTTAAGCCCATGCCATTACAAGGTCTAGAAAAACAGATGGACGGGTGAATTTCTCACAAACAACAAGGCGAGCACCATGTATAATGGGGGGCTAGAGTGGGCCCATGCGCCCAATGTAATGAGAAAAGATTGCCAAGTGCAATAAGATGAGAGAAATTTCATCAATACCAAAATGCAAAACTCCACAGTTACAAGTAACTAACAGCAAGCGGTTTAATGGCTAACATCATAGTCGGTGAATTTTTTAAAATAGTTTAAAACCAAGAGGTTTTCAGTCCATTGATTGCAGGTTGTCCAAGAGAGCAACTCGAAGACTTTCATGTCAGTCCTTGCATGCAGGAACCTCCCCAAGAGAAACACTTTCTGATACTAATGGGCCAGAATCAAATGTCTCTTGGATAAGGTTGAAGGCTACCGTGTCCTTTATTCTCAGGGAAATCAATGGGGTCGCTGATGGTATAGCGAGGCTAGGTAGCGACTCTCAAAGGGCCGGGGCTCTGAGTTCTGAGCTGCGCATGATCTCCCGGCTGAGATCCCTGGGCGTCTTCTCCTTGATAAAGTGGGGCTGGGTACCTTGAAAGAGTGTTGAGTACTTGTCCTGTGGAATAGCTGAGTATATGATAGGCGGCCAGCAGTGCCTGAATGTATAGTGGTTTCTCTATGTGAATAAAGAATTTTCTTTTTAAAAAAAAAATTAGCTATAGGGAAAAACCCCTTTTATTTTCCTTTATTCGTAGAGTAGCATGATAAAGCATACACGCTGCATACAATAAAGCTCTTTTTTTTTTTTTTACAGACACACCACATACAGTATGGACACTCCAAACCCATGACCTCAGTGTTGAAACCCACAGGGTCTACCACTGAGCCATGGGTAGGGACCCATCATACAGCAAAGCTCACACTAGATCGAAAATCCAACATCATACTTGTATTTCCATACATCATACGTGATAAGCGACCAAGATCATTCGGAGAGGGATGTTGGCATTTCGATGGGGTTGAAAGATTGGGAAGTGTCCTTCATCATGTCGTAGGTGAACTTACTGAACGTGACCTTGTCCCCACATGTGAAATTTGGATAGGTGGGGCAATCGATGATTGTGGTAGCACTCTTATCCACACAGAACCAGACCTCAGAGAGCTGAGATTTGTTCCAAAACCACCACCATGAGGTGTCGACGCACCGCATGGCCGTTTTCCTTCCAACTGCATCATTAATGGCGGCATAGATGAAGCTTGAGCTGTAGTCGTTGTCGTTTGGCACGATATCTAGAGAAACCCATGTAGGAAAAGATTAAGAGAGCCATCGTTAGAACAAACTCATTTTTGTCTCAGAATTGCGACATATCTGGCATTCATCCCATAGTGAGAACAATCTACAGTTAGAAAATAAAAGCATTCCACTTGAGTGTAACGGTCCAATTTTCATTTCGAGTCGTTGAAGGTGCGTGACACTGCTGAAATGGCTAGTATCAACAATCACACATGTTGCATCATCATCATCAGCACAAGTGCATGTGAGAAACCCTAGATTGCCAAGCTGCTGGCTCTCTCTGCATCCAGACCATTTATCTAGAAGCTCCCACCAAATGAACCAGGCAAAAATCCAACCAATCAAAGATTATCTCGTGACCATTGTTTCTAAATCAATTTTTTTATGGACGGTGAGATCTCCATTGGGAGATTTTTTTTTTTTTTTTCTTTCCATTTTGCCCCATCTAAGGTAGTATCTTACAGATGAACAGTATGGATCAGTCCGTTGATGAGGAAGTGCATTGCGAAGAGCTTACCTGCCCTTCCCAGCTTGGAGAGCAAATTGACCGTAGATCGCAGTTGCAAGGCCACACCAAAGTAATCCCTTTCGGTCAGCCCCGTACAATTACCATACGGTTCCCAAAGATTTTTCCAGCTGGACAGACCGTTGTTGCTTGGACACGTGATGTTCGGCCAATACGCGTACATGTCACTGATCATGTCTCCAACCTGTTGTACGGTTTTAATCAACACCACAAAACATAAGCTTAAAAAAGAAAAGAAAAAAAAAAATCAATGTATTCTATTTGTCCCTGGTTAATGCATTGTCTTAGAAGATCAGGCTCTTGATCTGATCGACAGATGGGCCACCCATTTAGGTTGGATTTGGACCGTCTATTTAGTTTGTACACGTGTACAAACTGATGAGCAGGCCGGCCTGATGGAACTAGGCAATTGTGACCGTTTGATGAGTGGTTTGGATGGGTTATGATAAGAAAGTAAAAGATCGTACCTCATTAACGTAGAACGTAGTAGGGAAATTGCATTTTGAGACGAGCTCTCCTGAATTTTTAGCAGGATACATGCCCTCAATGAAAAAGTCTAGGTCTGGTTTACCAGTTGTGGGAAGGCAGCATCCTTCTTTTTTACAATATGCTCCTGGCCACTGCAATGCAAATCCAGCGGTGCCCAAAAAAGAAAAGAAGTCTGAGTCATAACCCAAGTCTATGTATTTACACCAAATAAACTGAAATTGCCCTATCCTATTAAGTATAAATGCGTGCTTTGATTTTTTTAAGTGCGTACTGCCCTGTTGGAGGATAATCCGGCCCACGGTGATGTATGGGTTTTATCCATGTAGTGGTTGGTTGATTTTTTCATATCATTTTATGGTTTGAACAAAGAAAATGAGATAGATCGAAGGCTCAAGTGGACCACACAGTGGGGATTAAACGCTCACCATTAAAATCTAATTGGAAGACGCAGAAGTTTTAGATCAATCTGATATTTATGTTGTACATAACATTGTGAACAGATTGGATGGTGGTGGCCATTAGAAAGATTTCAACCGAATGTGTCATTATCACCGTTACTTCCTGTGTTGTAGTCCTCATGGCTTTTGTGAACAGTTTAGATGGCTAATAAACATCACGGTGGCCATTAATTAGAAAGGGTTTCAACTGTGCGTGTCATTATCACGGCTGCTTCTTGTGTTGTAATTAGCCTGAGCTTTCGATCTGCCTCATTGTTTAGCTCATAGTCCAAAATGTTGAAGGACGGCATGGATAAAACCCACACATCACGGTGGGTCCCACATAGCCCCTGCCTACTATTCAGTAGTATAATATTTGAAATATAAATATTAGATTATAAATATTATTTCCCTTAGCTTGGAAGGTACAAGAAATCCATTTGCAGGCCACTGACGGTTGGATTTTTAATAGCAATTCTTTAAGAATATCTCATCGGTCCTAACTCCTAATAAGTGCATGGCCCCACTTGTCAGGACGCTGTGCATATCCTTGGATAGACGTTCGTATAAATTACTCCCACGTGATTGCAGCATTTTGCTGTAGCCCGTAGGACCGCATCGGCGGGACCCAACATCATCAATCTCTCTTTGGACCGGACTTTGAAAGGCCCACTGGCCACTGCCCACCGTGATGTTTGTCATTTATCCATTCCGATCATCCATTTCTCCAGCTCATCTCACACCATGAGCTCAAAATTGAAACATGTTCGAAGCAGCTCGGCTCAACCACATCACAGGAAAGAGTGACGACTGAATGCCTATGGTTGAAAACTTCGCAAGGGCCACAGAAGTTTTGGATCAAGGTGATATTTGTAAGAAATCAACCTGGTCATTCATGATTTTGCCATATCATGTGAGGACATGAGCCCTATAATAAGCAGATTCAACATTCAAGTGTCCTGCTCAACAGGAAACAGTGAGGATTAAACATCAATAATTTTTTTTTTTGTTAGTCAGGCAACACACACACCCAGTCAATTGGGGTACACATGCACCCGGTCAGTCATACGTCGCACCCACTAGTGGTGTTAGCAGTGGGAGATGTTTCACTACCCTGATGGGTTTCGAAATCTTGACCTCTTGTTGAAACTCCGTAGAGTCTTCCAACGAGGTAAAGGCTCCGAACCCATTAAACATCAATAATTGAATCATTCATTGGACCATCTAAGTTTGGGATCAAGTTAATATTTTTGTATTTTTAGTTCACCCCAACAGGAATGACCTTACAAAGGGTTTGGATGACATATAAACATAACAGTGGACCTAAAAAGGTTTCAACATAAGGCATTTCCCTATCCACCTTTTTCTAGTTGTGCTGCTCAATAGAGTTTTGGATCTGCTTCATTTTTGGGCTAATGTCTTAACGTAAACCAAAAAATGGTATGACCAGGCGGAGCTCTCACAAACATCATGGTAGGCCCACTTAAAAATAAGACAAATCCATCCTGTCCATCCATTTTGCAAGATTAGATTATCCAACTACTCTAATGTTACCATGGTAACTGCTAAAATATGTGCTGCAGCTGATGAACCGGCCCAGTGGGCTATGCATTTGCTCCAATGCAACGAGGAGCACTATAAGTTATAGTGCACCGAGAGCAATGGATCATTTCTGTGCCAGTATTCACCAGAAGCGATTGAACTGCCCCATTCATCATCCATACCATTTCAAAATGGACTTTTGAGAATCCGAATTTTTCAGACGATTCTAGATTCCCCCCAACCATCATAATGGTAAGAATATGTGTGCACCATTAGCCCAGTACTGTACACTCAAGCCCAGAACGACTGCCTAGTAAGAAAATGGGCCGGACATTCGGTACACTCGGTGTTCACCAGCAACTCGTACACTCGGTGTTCACCAGCAACTCAATGTACAATATCCAACCATCCCCCATGAGATAATCTTAAGGACGGTTTGGACGGGGGGGGGGGGGGGGGGGGGATTTGGTAAGTATATAGAGGTAAATATATAGGATTTAAGTTGTATTTGAATGTATATAAATGAATAGAAATAAAATGAAATGAGAATAAATAGACATGTAAATTGAATCTTCTCTCTTAGTGGGGATTTGAAAGTAAATGAGGTGAAAGTTCTAAGGAGGAATTCAATTATCAGCTACATCACTAAATCACACCAATAAAATGATCCAAGCCCTCCAAAGGTTAGCCATGTAAATGGATAGTTAAAAAATGTTGGGAAGTTGCTTAGTTGTAGTCCTTATGATTTTGGCCCACCCAAAGTTCAAAATTTCCTTATTTTTACTAGAGTATATATTTCAATGGGTTTATCACAATCATCATGTTAAATATCACATGTATACACAAATTTGAGATATTAAAGCCGACTTAGGATATCATATGTGTTCTTAAGAATATATTTAAAAATTCCACTGCACTCATTTTCTCTCATTTACTCTCAGTCAAAGAATATTTGGATTTCAAATGCATTTCAAGAAGATCATGAGATCCACCTTGTTGGACAAGGGCCCAAAAATCTGGTCAATTCAATTCTCAAGTGGGCAACACCATGAGAATCACTTGAGATGGGACCGTCAAAATTATGTGTGGAATCCGTGGTGGTGCCCATATTCCGTCCAATCTGCTCATCAAAAGCCTGACACCTGGATGAATGGATTCAACGAAAATCAGGACATTACAAGATTCATATGATCCACATCAAGTGAATCTAGAAGTTTTAGATACGATTTTAGACCACTATGATCTGTCCTCACCTAACTATTGAATTGGACTGATAATCTAGGATTCATGGTCAAAATATGGTGGCCCACTTGATGGACAGGGTGGATTGATGCAGGTTTGTTCCATGTAGCGCTCATTTAGCACAAGTGAGGCCCTCCACGTGCCTGTGCAAGTCAGGCTACGCGGAGTCCATCAACGGACGGCTGAAGATTGAGCTGCACACCCTTCTGGTGTACAATTACTGCACATGAACACTGCTAAGACTGAGAAAACAAGCATACCATGAGAACGTAGTAGAAGAAATCGAAGTCAGCAGCGTCGACAATGGCACCAAAGAAAAAGAGAATGGAGAGAAGGAAAGAAGCAAATGCAATCCGAGTAGCCATTTCTTCCCTGATGCTTGAATCGGAAGGATGCTTCTTCTCTCACATTTATAGACAGCCATGAAAGGTGAATATCGTGTGGACCATCCACCAATGCCCCACCTTCAACATGAAAGACAAATAGCATTACATTGCATATTTGTGAGAGATCTGAGCCATTGATAAGATTTGCCTAAAAGTTTGGAGCGGTCCATTTATGAGGTGGGCTGCACCTGCACCTCAAATGGAATGTTGGAGAGAAGATAGCCAAAGGTGCATATTCAACTTGAATGATAGCCTCTTATTTTTAGTGGGCAGAACTGATTTTTTAGGACAGGAAGCACCCACTGATGGATCTTTTGATGAACGACTAAGATGTGCCAACACATGTGAAGAATCTGCGTGTGTTGGGTGTATAGGGTTTGGCGCTTGAAGATGGGGGCGTGTAGTAACTGCATTCCTTTGCCAATTATTTCTTCAACTCCGCATGTAAGTGACCCATCATTACTTTCAATGACTGATCAAAAGCTAACGTCGACAAGTTTTTTGGTTGGGGCACACAAAAGCATTGCGGAAAAAGCACGACGAGCTGCCGACTGTCACTGTCAGTAGCAAGTAGCTACTGGTGCTCTATGGGCCCCACCATGATGTGTGTTTTATCTCCTTACACTATCCATTTTTCCAATCATTTTAGGTAGAGTTGGCAATGGGTCCGGTCGGGTCAGGTTTGGATCCGGTCAGGTTTGGGTCGGGGCGTTTCCACCTCAACCCCAACCCGAGCCAAATTGAATTCGGGTTGGATTTTCTCCCAACCCTTATCCAAGCCAAATTAAATCAGGTTGGGTCGGGTTGACCTGCATTTTAATGATCAACTAACTTATATGCAAAACACCAAAACAGTTTGGACCCGACTGGACCTCCAGACGACGAGAACCCCTACCATCTAGCTTGTGGCTACTCCACAACAAGGATCGGCAGAGACTACAGCAAACTCCACACCCATAGAGCAAAGCTGCCCAAACTTAAGCTGCACAGATGTATGCGAAACACATGAACATTTACACCTGATATTAATTGAGTTCTAGTTAAAATGATGTTAAAAACTAATAAATAGTTTGGATCAAGCCAAGCTGGGTCACATTGGTCTCAGTGGTCAAGTTTTGAAGGGCTTGAAAATATAAAATCAATTATTCACTGTCATCCTTAACTTTTAACTGTTTACACCATACAACAATACCTTCAATGCAAACACATATAGTTTGCTAAACTCTCATGTTTGAACCATATGAATAGATTGAATTAGCCAAACTGTTGTTCGAAAAAGGGCCGCACGATCTTGAAAATAGACAGCATTCGTTTAGGACATTTCAATGAAAATGGATAGAAATAATATTTTCTCTTGGTTTTGGTTTTGATCGGGTCAACAGATGTTGACCGATCCACCGAATTCAATATAAAATATGTACACCAATTGTTAGTGCACACTCACCAATAAAAATAGAACCCACTTTCATCAGAAGTGAATTTCACTCTGTCCATCATCTAGCAGGGTGTGTGAGAAAAAAAAACTGTATTATTTAACTAATAAGAAAATCAATATATAGTAGTCTACTTAACCCCTATATGATTCAGGTCGGGTCGGGTCACCTTTAACCCTAACCCGACCCATAAAAATTTGAGTCGGGTCAGGTCAACCCAAAAATTGAATTTGGATCAAATTTTACTATTATCCATGTCTGTTTGGTTTTATGTACAAGGTTGGATGACAAATAAACATAATTGTGGGCCTTAGGATGGTGGTTTTACATTCAATGGTTGAGGTCCATTAGGACCACTGTTTTAAGGGTTGTGATCCACTCGTGCTTAATTTAGATCTGTCTCATTTTTGGATTCATGCCCTAAAATGATATGGTGGTGTAGATGGACAGCATGCATATTATATATTCATCATGGTGTACTAACAAAAATTATCCATTTTGCGTAGGGGGTGGCTAACATTTGAAGTGTGACTAACAGTGTGGGTGTGTGTACTAACAGTGCAATGTGTACTACCAAAAAAAATATATATATATACATTCATGATGCTGGTACATATAATTTTTTTAAAATATAAAAATTACCTGAAGTTCATTGAAAAAGGGGAGGATTCATATAGTTTTAGGAGGCAGTAATTCCTCCCTCAACCAAACACATGTGCAGCCCTTACCATGGGGCCCACCTTGATGTTGTATTCTGTATCCACACGGTCCATCCATTTTGCCCTATCATTTTAGGCTTGAGCCCAAAATTGGAGAAGATCCAAATAACACGTGGACTATATTATAGGAAACTGTTGTGATCGAACACTCTACCATTAAAAATTTCCTAGGGCCCACTATAATGTTTATTTGTTAGCCAGCTTATTGATAAGGTCACATATATAACAGGGATGAAGTGAAAAATATTACATCAAGGTAGACCCGTGGTAAAGGCTACACCGTCTTGGGTGAGGCCAGGGCCCACCTAATCCACTCCCCTCACGAAGTGTGTCAAGAAAGTAATTATGGCACGTGCCACATCTTACTCTGGACGGAGGTCCCAGCCATTCATAAAAAAATTAGTGGGGTGTCAAACGAAACAACTGTGCCGGTGAGGTTA
>PVNU02003974.1:0-122500 GCA_003013855.2 Liriodendron chinense | reverse complement strand
ATGCCTTTTATTTTCTGTTTGACCATTTAGCCTTTTGTTTGGTCATTTTCTTTTGTGTTTTAGCCTCGTCTACATTGATCTCCTATGAGTGTCTTTCCGTCACAATTGGTATCAGAGCCAAAAGTTGAGAAACATTTTAGCACAAGATTAGTGTTGGCGTTTGTTTTGCAACTGTGTTTCAAATTATTGAATTGATGGAAACAGACGAATGAATATGAACCGTGTACTATACCACAAAACAATATAGTGAAACGATGGATGGCATGAATATAGAAAATATATATCAAGGTGAATCCCACAATAAGGGCTACACCATCTTTGGCGAGGTGGAGGCTACGCCTATTGTGCCAATTATGTACCGATGGACACAGAAGGGGATGGATGAACGGATGTGAACCGTGTTTTATCCTGCTTGTTTGGAGCTCGACGCAAACTAGGGCACTAAGGTGCCACTGATGTATGGGTTTTATATATCCACATGGTTCATCTATTTTTGTCGTGTCATCTTAGAATGTAAGCCAAAAAATGAAGCAAATCCAAGGCCTAAGAAGACCAGACTGTCAGAGATGTCATCAATTTTGTTGGCCGAGCTCAGTCAATAAAAAATGCCCCAAATTAGCCAATTACTCGTTAGACATATTAGGCCAAGTCATCGACCTATGGCCATGCACTGTTCTTTACAGTTTTGTGCGTTTTGTTTCCTATATCGATTTATTACTATATGAGTAGGTGTAATCGGGATGAGGGTTTAACACTTAGTTTTCAAACGTGCTTAGAGTGTTTTAGGAGAAGAAAAGCTAGGGTTTTCTCTTTGGGATGATTTTGTAAGTATTCTCCATCTCTTGTACTTTCATTTTTTATAGTGATTATCTTTGTGCTGTGGTTTTTTTCTTGAAGGGATTTTCCACGTAAATTTGTTTGTCTTCTGTGATTGGGTTTGCTTGGTGTGATTATGATTACTTTGTTTAATTCTACTCTAAATTACTTCAGCAGTCCCAACAAATGGTATCAGAGTTATCGTTGAGAATCATCTTGAATCTGAGATAAGGTATCTATGGCCTCAAGCAAGAAGTTCAATATCGAGAAGTTTAACAGGAAAAATAACTTCAAACTATGGAGGGCAAAGATGAGGGGCCTCCTAATTCAGCAAAGATTGGATGATGCACTCATTGGTAAGGACGAGCAACTTGATACGATGAATGAAGAATAGTGGAACACGATGGATCAAAAGGCCAATATTTCGATCGAACTGTTTCTATCTAATGATGTATTCTATAATGTTCTTAGAGAGAAGAGTGTCACTGAAATATGGGCGAAGTTGGAAAGCTTTATGCGACGAAGTCTCTCTCAAGTCGCTCGTACCTGAAGCGACAATTTTACAATATGAGAATAGTGGATGGGTCTGATGTTAATGATCACATTAGTCACTTCAACAAACTTGTGTGTCCGTTGATGGATATGGCGGAAGTGTTCAAAGATGAAGACCATGCCCTTATTCTTTTGAGTTCCCTACCAAATTTTTATGAGAATCTAGTATAGACTTTGGGCCGTGGTAGGGACACCATTAAAGTTGGCACCGTTATAAATCTCCGTCCTTCACTAGAGGTAGTTAAGAAAGAAGAATGGTGGCAAGGGTACCTCTATGAAAGCGTTGCTTTCAAGGGGGAGGAATTCTGAACGAGAAATTGAGACTTTGAGAACCAGGTCCAAATCCACTGGCAAGGGTAAGATGATGTGCTAGAAGTGTGGGAAGATCGGACAAATGAAGAAGGACTGTAAATCACAAGATAAGGAAAAATCATATACATCTTCAAGGGAGGCCAATACCGTGGAATCCACAAATGATGAGAATATCGATGGTTGTGATGTTTTGGTTGCATCCAGATCTGAATTTCTCAACAATGAATGGATCATGGATTAAGGAGCATCGTATCACAAGTGTCATGATTGGAGTTCTTTCACCACATACAGCCAGTATGATGGTAGGTCCGTGTTCTTGGGTGATGGCTACACCTGCAAGATGGTTGGTGTTAGTTTAATGCACATCAGCAAGAAAAACTTGCATTCATTGGGCCATAATTGTTTGTGACAAATCCACTCCATCCATATGTCTTTCTAGCTCATTTTAGGGAATGGCCCAAAAAAGAGGTAGACCAGAAGCTAAAGTGGGCCACACGATAGGAAATGTGAGATTGAATGTCCACCGTTAAAACATCTCGAGCCATCATGGGGGCCCATTTTGACCTTTGGATCTACCTCATTTTTTAGCCCATAGTCTAAAATAAGTTGAAAAAATAAATAGACCAAGTGAATTTCTCACAAACATCAAAGTGGGCCTCATGTATGGTCAAAGTTAGGTTGCGTAGGCAATCAATATCAATGAACATGAGAGTAGGAGGTTTGGCATATATTTAAGGGCAGAGAGTAAGTCAACCGTAGGTAACACCCACCATGATTTTTGTGACAAATCTGTTTCATCCATTTGCCACCTTATTTTAGGGCATGAAACAAAAAATGAGGCTGATTCAAAGCTTCAGTGGGTAGTGTGGGCGGAATGTGATGAGATTGAACAACATCTCTATTACGGGGATAACTAATCCGAATTCACGAATCCACAGGGACTCCTCAACATGTCTTCGTCGAGTCCACAATGGAATATCTCAAATCCACGAGACCTTCTCTTCAAATCTACGAAGAACGACTCGAATTCACAAACAAACAACGGAAAACTCTAAGTTTTATTCAAAATATCAAAAGGTTTTAAAACAAAAATTAAACAAGTACTTATAGGAAACTAAATCCTAGAAATGCAACCTAAGTATCCTAATTGTAAATGAAAACTAATTAAACCAAAACGGAAGCAAAAATAAAAAATAAAAAATAGAAGAGTTCCCACGCACAATTGTGCGTGCGCTGACTAGTCGTTTTGGGCGCAAAACAGTCCAGGGAGTTCTGGAGACCTCTGGAACAACTCTGACCGGTCGGACAACCAATTGTCAGGAGGTCCGATTGGTCAACAGGGGCTTCCTGCTGTCATTTTCCCCGGCCCACTTGGCCCTTTCTTCGGTCCAATCTCAGGTCCTTTCGGGCACACTCCTGGCTCTTGCCTTACCTCGATTGAAGGACTGCCTCACTACGCCAGTGGGCCAAACTAACATGAAACAGTAGGGATTAAATGGGCCGTGGGCGTCACGTAATGTTTGTGACAAATTGACTCCGCACATCTATTTTTCCAGCTCATTTATGGCAAGGGCCCAAAAGTGAGTCCACTGCCAATCTCCAGTGGGCCGAATGACAGGAAACCGTGAGTAATTAAACCCCACCATTGAAAAATCTTGGGGCCATCGCAGGGCCCACTTTGAGCTTTGGATCTACCTTCTTTTTCACACCGTGCCCTAAAATGAGCTGGCAAAACAGATGGATAGGGTGGATTTCTCACAAACAATAAGGTGGACCTCAAGTACGGTTGGGGCCCTTAAATCCAACATGACGAGAAGATTGTCAAGTGCCGTAAAATGAGGAGAGTTTCGTCGATACCTGAATACGAACTGCATTCATGTAGATAACTAAAAGCAAGGGGTTTTGATGCCCAACGGCGTAAGCCATGGGAGGATTTTGGGAAATAGCTTAGAAGTGCCTTTTAGTTTCCTTTATTCCATAGTGTGGCAAGATAAAGCAAACACGCTGCATACAACAAAGCTTAGACTTGAAAATCCAACATCACATCACATTTCCTAACACTAGAGAGCAACTGAAGCCACCGTGATAAGCGGCCAAGATCACTGGGAGAGGGATGTGGGCATTTTGATGGGGTTGAAAGATAGGGAACTGTCCTTCAACATGTCGTAGGAGAATTTACTGAAGGTGACCTTGTCCTCACATGTGAAAGTTGGATAGGTGGGGCAATTGATGATTGTGGTACCAGTCTTGTCCACACAGAACCACACCTCAGAGAGCTGAGATTTTTTCCAAAACACCCATGACGTCGTCTCAACGCAGTTGATTGCTGTTTTCCTTCCAACTGCATCGTTAATGGCAGCATGGAGCCAGTCTCGGTCGTAGTCGTTGTCATTTGGCACGATATCTGAGAAACCCATGTGGCAAAAGATTGAGAGAAATGTCATTACAACAATTTCAATCAATTAATATAAAGCTAAGGACGCTGAGAATAAAAAACAATTCAAATTCATTTTTCTCTCAGAGTTGCGACATTTCTGGCATTCATTCCCCAGTGCGAAAAATGTACGGTTAAAAAATAAGAGTCCGGATCCTCTGTTGAAACCGAGCAGAGAACCTCTGCTTCAGCAGGGTTTCTCTGCTCGGTTTCAACAGAGGATCCGGATTCAAAAAATAAAAGCATTCCATTTGAGTGTACCAGCCCAATTTTCGGAGCTATCTTATTGAAGGTGCGTAACACTGCTGAAATGGCTAGCATCAATCGCGCATTTGGTGCATCATCATTATTAGCGCATGTGCATGTGAGAAGCGGATTGCCTAGCTTGCCACACACCACACCCACCTCAATGGTGGGTTGAGGTCACCAAGTTCTGTGGGGCCCACCATGATATATGTGTCATCTTATACTGTATATCCATTTTGCGAGATTATTTCAGGGCATAAGCTTAAAAAATGGGTCAGATCCATAGCTCAATTTAATTACACCACAAAAAGCAGTGAGGATTGAATGTCTGCTTGGGCTCAAAGAACTTCCGGATCAATTTTATATATATATAGAGAAATGGTACTATGAGGTTGACCTCATGGGTACTTCCCATGAGGTCGAGCTGTGTGGGCCCCGCTGTAATGTGTGTCGAACATCTGCTCCATCAGTCAGATGCATCATTCCATGGTGGGCCACGGTTTTAAAAATCAGATCAATCCATAACTTAGGTGGGCCACACCACATACAACAGGTGAGAGGGGCTACCCACCCATTAAAACCTTCATGATCATTTATTGGGGCCATCGAAATGTGGTTCACAAATCTAGCCCACCCATTGTGTGTGTCCCACTTGGATGAGGGGTCGGAACAAGTTTCAGCTGCATCCAAAACTCTGGTGGACCCCACAAGGTGCTTTTAGATGTTTTAGGCATGTCTTCACATGGTTTTGAATGGTATGGCCCACCTGAGCTCTGTATATGGCTGATTTTTGGGACATCCCCTAAACTAAAGTGACCCATCAAATACACGGTTTTGATTTTCAGCAAACATCACAGTGGGGCTCACACAGCTCGAACTCATGGGAAGTTCCCATGGGGTCGACCGTATATATATATATATATATATATATATATATATTTTGGTGTGACCTTTTGAATAGGTTGGATGGAAAATAAACACCATGGTGGGTCTAGGATCGCAGTGGTGTGGGGCCACACCATGCAATCCACATCTGAAATCCTAGATGGGCGCCGAAGCTGCTGGCTCTCTCTGCATCCAGACCATTTATCTGGAAGCTCCCATCATATGAACCAGGCAAAAATCCAACCGATCAAAGATTGTCCAGTGCAAAACTTCTAGACCGTTGTTTCTAAATCAACTTTTTATGGCCGGTAAGATTTCCAGTGAGTGATTTTTTTTTTCTCCATGTTGACCCATCTATGGTAGTATCTCACAGATTAACAGTATGGATCAGCCCGTTGATGAAGAGCCTTTCTGTTAGAAACATTTCTGCGATGGTGCATTGCAAAGAGCTTACCTGCCCTTCTCAGCTGGGAGAGCAAATTAACCGTAGACCTCAATTGCAAGGCACCGCCAAAGTACGCCCTTTCTGTAAGCCCGGTACAATTACCGTACGGTTCCCAAAGACTTTTCCAGCTGGCCAGACCGTTGTTGCTTGGGCACGAGATGTTCGGCCAATACGCGTACATGTCACTGATCATGTCTGGAATCTGTTGTACGGTTTTAATCAACACTACAAAACATAAGCTTAAAAAATAATCAACTAGGATATGCTATTTGTCACTGGTTAATGCATTGTCTCAGAATATCAGGCGTCTGGTGGAGGGAGATCCACCAAGACCCCTTTATATATGGGCCGGGTCAAATGGGTGTGGGTCTAGATCTGGTATACAAGTATTTTTACCAGATTTAAAATTGGATTTGGACGTGTCCGGCCTGGATGGATCCCTGGCAACATAGACCAAACCCGCCCATTTACTAAATGGGTTCAGATCATGTAGGGCTAATATAAAAGAAACTAGATCCAGACCCATTTAGCAATTGGGTCTGTTCTTGGACCCAGACCCATTTCATTTAACAAGTGAGTCAGGTTTGGGTCGAGTCTAAATGGATTAGGTCTGAGTACCCCATCAGGTCCACTGACCCATTTACAGCCGTGATTGCCTCTGATAGGAAAGTAGAAGAATGTACCTGATTAACATAGAATTTGGTAGTGATATCGCATTTTGGGACTAGCTCTCCCGAATTTTTAGCAGGATACATGCCCTGGATTAAAAAGTCTAGCTCTGGTTGACCTGTTGTGGGAAGGCAGCATCCTTCTTTTTTACAATATGCTCCTGGCCACTGCAATATAAATCCAACGGCCACAAAAAAGAAAAAAAAAAGAAGAAGTCTGTGTCATAACCCAGGTTTATTTATTTATACTAAATAATCCCAAATTGCAACTATTAAGTATAAATGCATGCTTTGATTTGTTCACATCGATGGAGCCTCAGTAGTTTAAAAATATAAATATTATAAATATTATCCATTGCCGGCCACCGATGGTGTGGATTTGAATTGTTTAATCAGCAAATCTTTGGGAATATCTCATCGGATCTAATAAGTGCATGGGCCCCACTTGACAGGATGCTTGAGCATATCCTCGTATAGAGGTTCATATAAATTACTCCCATGTGGTTGCATCATTTTGCTGCAGGAAACGGAATGGGTGGTGACCCCACTCTTTTGATCGGACTCTGAAAGGCCCACCGTGATGTATGTGTTTTATCCATGCCGTTCATCTGTTTTTTTCTGCTCATTTTAGGCCATAAACTTAAAATTAAAACATATCCAAAACTCAAGTAAATCACACCACAAAAAGTAGTGGGGATTGAATAGCTATCATTGAAAACTTCCTAATGGCCACAGAAGTTTTGGATCAAGTAGGTATTTGTGTGCTTTCTAAAAAAGATCGGGATTTAGTGATGCCCTTCCCAAGATTTGATTAAGCCATGTGCCTGTTGTCAGAGGTGGGCCAGGCAAAGCATGAATTGCATGCGACATCAAGTTGATGTTGTCGAAAGTTAGGTGGTGCCCACCATGATGTTTGTAAGAAATCCACATGGTTCATCCATTTTGCCCCATCATATTAGGACATCAGCCCAAAAATGAGACAAATCCAAACCTCAAATGAGCCACCCGACAGGAAACTGTGAGGATTAAACATCAAACGTTGAAACATACATGGGCTAAATTAGTATTGGATCAGGTTAATATCTTTGTGTTTTCAGTTCAGCACAGTGAGAAATGACCTTATGAAGGGCTTGGATGGCCTATAAACATTCCCGTGGATGCTAGGGAGTTTTTAACGGTAGGTATTTCCCTACCCACTATTTATTGTCATGTAGCCCTCCTGAGTTTTGGATCTACCTCAATTTTGGGCTTATGTCTTAACATAACATGGAAAAACGAATGGGTTGGATTTATCACAAACATCAAAATAGGCCCACCTAACAGTGAAGCAGATATTTTGCCAGATTGGATTACCTAACCCCCAATAGGATGTTGGGGAGATGTATGGGTGCGTGGTACCTCGTCATTGGTAGAGAGTTACTTGAGCCCGCACTGATATGATGGTGGCACGCTGACAGCCTTATCACATCGGTGTAGGCCCCACTGTTCTCCACCAATGACATGGTGTCACGCACTCAGTCCGTCCCCTCCTGATGGGTAGTGCCTAATCCGAGTCCATGAACCACTCTAAATGGATAGACTGGACTCGGCATTTGTTCCAAAGCAACCAGGAGCACTATAATTTATAGTGCACTGAGAGCACTGGATCATTTCTGTGCAGGTATTCCAAGGAAGTGGTTGAAGTCCCCATCCATCCTTCATTCCATTTCAAAATGGACTTTTGAAAATCTGAATTTTTAAGCTGATACTAGATTCTCGCTAAACATCCAAATGGTAAGAGATATGCGTGCACCGTGAGCCAAGTGTGCACTGAAACCGGGCACTAACGCCTTGTGTGAAAATGGCTCAGACATTCCGTGCACTGGGTGCACACCAACAACTCAAATGTGCACCATGGTCAATATTCAACTATCCTGCGGGAGAGAATCCTAATACACATTTGCATTCAGGCCATGCGCCCGTTTAAAACTGATGTTTGGATTTCCGCCTACTGATCCACCTACAGAAAATCGCTTGCCTCACTGACGTGGATCGAATGAGTACATGAGGACGAGATCCACCCCGTCCATCAGGTGCATCACCCTGTATTTGGACAGGGGCCCAAAAGTCAGGTCGATTCAATACTCAAGTAGGATAAACCATAAGAATCACTTGAGATGGGAAGTCCCACCATGGAACAGTTAAAATTGTGTGTGAGATCCATGCATGATGATGCCCATATTCCATCCAATCCACTCATCTAAAGCTTAACACCTGGATGAATGGATTCACTAGAAAACAGGACATTAGAAGACTCATATGGTCCACATCAAGTGAATATAGACGTTTTAGGTATGGTTTTAGACCATTCTCTATGATCTGCCCCCACCTAAGTATTGAATTGAACTGATAATCCAGGATTCATGGTCAAAACATGGCGGCCCACCTGATGGACTGATGCATGTTTAGCGCAAGTGAGGCTTTCAACCGACGGCCGAAGATTGCGCTGCACATGCTTCTGGTGTACAATGAGTGCACAAGAACACTGCTCATAACATAAGAAGACAAACATACCATAAGAACGTAGTAGAAGAAATCGAACTCTGCAGCTTCGATGGCTCCAGAGAGAAAGAGAAGAGAAAAAATGAAAGCAGCTGATGCAATGCGAGTAGCCATTTCTTCTTGGTGCTTGAATGTGAAGAATGCTTCTTTCTCTCACATTTTATAGACAGCCGTGAATCGTTAATGTGGTGCCCACCATATCCACCGTCCACCTTCAAACGTGAAACAAGATAGCATTACACATGACGACGTGGCACATTTGTGAGAGATCTGAGCCGTTGATAGGATTGGTCTAATAGTTTGGACCAGCCCATTTATAAGGCGGGCAGCATCTGTACCACAAAATGGAACTTTGGAGAGATGCCAACGGCGCGTATTCAACTTGAATTATAGCCTAATATTTTTAGTGGGCAAAACTGATTTTTTAAGATAGGAAACATCCACTGATGGACCTTTTGATGAACGATCAGGATGTGCCAACACATGTGAAGAATCTGTACGTGTGGAGCGTTTGGGTTTGGCGCTTGAAGATGGGCAGTGTTAGTAACTGTATTCCTTTACCGATTATTTAATCTCCGACAGTGCTCCACGTGTTTCAGCCTTTCAGGGAATCTATTCGCGTTGTAAACGAGCCCCGTTACCTACTATGAATTTTTTAATGGAGTGCACCAAACCCAAAGCTAATGTTGAAAAGTATTTTGTTTGGAAATAAACAAAAGCGGGAAAACTTTCTGAAATTTTTTAATAGATTGCACCAAACCAAAAGCTAATGTTGAAAAGTATTTTGTTCGGAAATAAAGAAAAGCGGGAAAACTTTCTGACTGCAAAAGCTGTGAGGTCCATCATGATACATATGTCATATCCATGCCGTCCAGTCAATCTACATGAGGTGTATCCATGCCTAACATTCATCCAGCATGAGGTGTAAGTGAAACACATCACTGCAAACCATGGGATTTGAACACCTGCAGTTGATAACTACAGGATGCAAAAATGTTGGATCAAGCTAATATTTGTTGTTTTACTTTTATCTGTCTGTATGATTTTATGTACAGATTGAATGACTCATTGTGGGTTTATGATGGTTTTAACGGTCAATGGTTGGAACACTATTTCATGTGGTGTGGTCTACTTGTGCTTTGGATCTGCCTGATTTTAATGCTCATGCCCTAATCTAAGCTGGTGGAATGGATGGATGATTTAAATATGACATGTTTATGATAATGGCCCTACAATTTTTAAATATTGAAGCATGTAAAATTTATTATAGAAGGGGAGGATTTATGCCATTTTACCGGGTAGGAATTCCTCCCTCAATCAAACACATGTAAACAGTATGGCCATTAACATGAGCCCCATCTTGATTTATTTATTCTATATACATGGCTTACATTCATTTTATCATATCATTTTAAGGCATTAGCTAAAAAATGAAGAAGATTTAAATCTCAAGTGGACCACACTATAAAAAATTGTGGTGATTGAATGCCCTGCCATTAATCTTCCTATGGCCCACTACTGTGATGTTTCAGTGATGTTTGTTTGCCCACTGACGTGTTGATGAGGTCATAAAAATTTGAATGAAGGAAATATATATATATATATATATATATATATATATATATATATATATATATATATATATATATATCACCCTGATTAAAAACTTATGTGGCCTTTTATTTGTCCATCACCATTATTTCTTATGACATGTTCCATTAAAGAATTAGATTTGCATCATTTTTAAGCTCCTACCCTAAAGCATCAAGCAAAATGGATAGACAACATAGATATAGAACACGTACACCAAGGGAAGCTCTAAGCTAAGGGTCGTACCTAATCCTCTCCCCTTATAAGGTGGGCAAAGAGAGCAATTATCCCTCATGTCAGTGGAGCATGTGCAATAGATTAGTTTGGACCGAGGTCCTAGCAATTTATAAAGTAATGAAGCTAGACTTAAATAATTTGACTAGTGAGGCCAGCGCAACCCCAGTGGATCTGAGGTGGGTGGATACCTGATTATGGGGCCGACCTTGATGCATGAGCCTTACATCCATGCCGTCCATCTGTTTTGACTGCTCATTTTCGGGACATGATACAAAAACTAAAGTAGATGCAAGTCTGAGGTGAACCACATCATAGGAAATAATGGTGATCGGCCACAAAATTTTTGGATCAAGCTTATATTTTTGTGTGGTCCTTCATCCAGCTCTTTGTGATCTTAACGAAAAAAAAAAAAAAAAAAATTCCAGTGGCCTCATGAAGTTTTTAATGGTGGGTATTCAAACGCCATTGTTTCCTGTAGTGTGGTCCACCTAAGTTTTGGATCTGCTTCATTTTTTTTTATCATGCACTAAAATGATCTGTCAAAACGTATGGATGGCGTGGATGTAAGGCACATACACCATGGTTGTGAGGCCGCTTTGTCAGGGCAACCGTGTACACGTACAAAGTGACCTCTCCACGTCACAGATTAGTCCTAACAATGCTTTCGTGCAACTAGGTGCGTGTGGAGCCACCATGGTGCGTGTTTGGAATCGAACATCTCGAGTAATGAATAGGACTGTCCATCCGTTTGTATACTCGTACACATAGCAGCTAATTTATGAGGTGGCCCGCACCTGTACCAGAAATGGGACGTCGGACAGACGATAGCCATTGGTGCATATTCAACTTGAAAAATAGCCTCATATTTTTAGTGGGCGGAACTGATTTTTTTAGGATAGGAAACATCCACTGATGGACCTTTTGATGAACGATCAGGATATGCCGACACATGTGAAAAATCTGCACGTGTGGGGCGTTTGTGTTTGGCGCATGGTGTGGGGGCGCGCAATACCCGTATTCGTTTGCCAATTATTTCGTATTTGACGATGCCCGCATCTTATCCACGTGATGCATGTGGGCTTTATCCACATTGCACCGAATCTGCAACTGTCGCGCTGTACACGAGTCGGGTCCAATCAAGCATTACCCTGCTCTGCGCTCGATGCGCATCCACCCATTTCTGCTCATTACTCTGCCCTACTCGGCCGAGTCGAGCAGGCCCTTGCTTGATTAATAAATTGAGCGAGTTTGAGTTTTTGAGCCAGAGTTTGAATTCGATTTTTTTATTTGAGTTCGAGTTTGTGTTTACAAGCAAGGGTCATCGGAAACTTCATGAAAAATAATGAAGGAGGGAAGGGAATTATCGGAGTCGACAAGCGGGCAGGGTTGAGAACAGGGTGGCTGGTGATGAGCGGGCCGGGTAACTGAGAACAGTGGGTGGCCGGCGTCGTCCGGGCAGAGTGATGGTGGCCAGCGTTGAGCGGGCAAAGTGAGGGTGGCCGGTGACTACTGAGCAGAGTGAGGGTTGCCGGCGTCGAGTGGACGGTCGACCGTCAAGCTCAGAGAGGAGAAGGGTGGTTAAGGTTAGGGTTTGAAAAGTGGGGCACTTGGTTGGGTAAAAAGTAAAAATGTAAAAATAATTGAGGTAAAAAAAAAATAACTTATATATAATACGGTTCCGAGCCGAGCCGAGTTCGAGTCTATAAACAAGTCGAGCCGAATCGAGTATAGCCCTGCTCGAAACTCGCTCGAATACATTCGAGTATAAAAAATTTGACTCAGTTCGGCTCAAACTCACTTCCAATCTAAGCCGAGTTGAGCATTTTCCGAGCGAGTCGAGCGAATTTTTCAAACTTACTTGACTCTGTACAGCTCTTAACTATTGTAGATGAGGAAGCAGATTTTGTCCATACCCCACAGTGAGGTGTGGGTTTTATCAATGTTATTCATCCATTTTTTTTGGATCATTTTAGGTGGGAGCTAAAAAAAATGAGAGCAAACCAAGGCTAAGTTGGCCACACCACAAAACCCAGCTGTGATAATGCCCGCCACTGTTGTAACCTTTTTAAGGCTCACTGATATGTTCATTTGTCAGCTAGACAATTGATAAAGTCACACAAATCTAGATAAAGGGAAAACTAGTACGTCAGCTTGATCTAAATCTTTTGTAGCCTTTAGTAAGTTTTTATTGGTGGGGTCTAATCCCCATTATCCCATTATGTAGTCCCCTTGGGCCTGGGATCCATCTCATTTTTTAAGTGGATTGCGTCCAGCCCTGCGTAGACTATATTAATCCAGGCAAGGGCTCCTTGGGACCCAATGTGATGTATGGTTTGCCCAATGTGATGTATGGTAATTGACACTGTTCATCCATTTTTAGTTCATTTTGAGGTATAAGCCTAAAAAATGAGGCAAATCTAAGGTTCAAGTAGATCGACCACGCCAAAAGAAGCACTAGTGACAATGTCACCTACAATTGAAGCCTTCTTGGGGCCCACCATGATGTTTATTTGCCATCCAACCAGTTCGTAAGGTCACATAAGACCTAGATGACGGGAAAACACAAATGCTAGTTTGATCCAACAATTCTACAGCCCCAAGAAGTTTTTAATGATGGGCATGCAATTCCCAAATGTGTGGCCTGCTTGGGCCGTTAATCTACCTCATTTATTAGAGACTTCTATGCCCCTGATGCATCTCACCGCCCACTAACAAGGGGGAGTGGATTAGGTGTGGCGTGCGGCAACAACCTCACACAAGCTGGTGCAATCCTTACCATGAGGCCCACCTTGATCTATGTATTTTATATCATTGTTGTCCATTCATTTTGCCAAATCTTTTTAGGACATAAGCTAAAAAATGAAGAAGTTCCAAGTCTCAAGTGGACCATGCTATAGGAAACTAGGGTGATTGAAGGTCCTACCATTTAAAACTTCCTAACGCCCACCATAATGTTTCCACAATGCTTATTTGCCGATCAACTTATTGATAGGTCACATGAATCTAAATGAAGTAATAGAACAAATATCAGCTTGATCCAAAACTTATATGCCCATGAACGCTCAATCACCACTCCTTCCTATGGTATGGTCACTTTGAGAATTTGATTTACTACTTTTAGGCTCCTAGCCTAAAATAATATGGCAAAATGGATGGATAGCTTGAATATCAAATACTACCCATAGTAAGGGTAACACAAAATATCCACCATAATTTATGTTCATCCATATTACAGGATAATTTTTTGGCTCAAGCCAAAAAATGAAGCATATACAAAGCTCAAGTGGACCAAAGCACAGTGGATCACGTGAGCCCCATTGTAAGGGGTCCCACCGACCTCAGTGTGATCCGCTCCCCTTTTGTGGGAATCGGATCGCGAACGGAGTTACTCATGATATCATTTGAGTAAACTCAATTGAGCCCACTGTGAATGTATGTGGTTTATCTACACCATCCATCCACTTTTCCAACTCAAAGTAGCGGTTGAGCTCAAACTTAAAGCATATCCAAATCTCAAGTGGATCATACCATAGGAAACCGTGGGAATAATGATTTCCACCGTGGAAACCTTCATAAGGCCTACATTGATGTTTATTTGTCATCCAACTTGTTCATAAGATCACAAAGACATGGATGAAGGGAAAACACAAATATCAGCTTGATCCAAAACTATTGTGACCTCCAAGATATTTTCAATGGTACAGGTTCAATTCACACTGTTTCCTGCAATGTGGGCCACTTGAGCTTCGGATATGCTTAATTTTTTGTCTTAAGCACTAAAATTATGTGTTAAAATGGATGGACAGAGAAGATAAAACACATAAATCATGGTAGATCCCACAGAGTCTACGTAGTACGCTAAAGCGGCCTGAGTAACAATGTTCGCAATCCACTTCCCCTTTTGTGAGGCTTGAATCCGGATCCTCTGTTGAAACCGAGCAGAGCACCTATGCTTCTGCTGCTCTGATTGGTCCAGCTTAACTGTGTCAAAGAAGCTCAGCTCTGACACAATCAGGCTTAACTACACCAATCAGAGAAGCGACGAGCAGGATTTCTCTGCTTGGATCCGGACTCGTGAGGCTGGGCTACACGGAATCCGCTTCCCTCGTAAGGTGGGTCAAATGAGTAATTACGTGATGGTAGAAAAGGACCCGTCATCCTATTGTCATAGATTCGTCCAAACAGAAGTCCAGAGCCATTTGTGGATAAGGACTAGTAAGTCAAAACCAAATAATTGTACTGTTGCCGGGGGATACGGACAAAGTAGCCTCTCCACGTCACCCATTAGCTCTGACAATGCTTAACTAGGTGCGTGTGGGGGGACCAAACATTGGTTTCCTAAGGCACATCGCAACTCGCACGTACGTTAGTTATCACACGTTTGATCGATTAGACTGCTTTAATTCAGATACGGTGTTCACACAGCGAGATCTCTTTATTATGAGCCGCGCCAAGAGGCGTTTCACTCGAGGGGCGGGACCCTCGGGACGCGGATTGGCTAGTGACCCCAACACCCGCCCCGGGCTGGTGTCAAAGTTGTGTGGACCCCAACATGATGTATGTGTTTTATCCACGCTGTCCATCTATTGTTCCACCTCATTTTAGGGCATGGGACCAAAAATGAGTCAGAGCCAAATTTCAGGTGGAACACATTACAGGAAACAGTGGGAATTGAATTTTCACTATTGAAAATTTCTTAAAGGCCAAAGTAGTTTTCGATCAAGCTGATATTTGTGTCTTCACTTCATCCAGGTTTGTGGTTGGATAGCAAATAAGCCTTGGGAATTTTGTAATGGTGGTCGTTCAATCAACACTGTTTTCTTGTGGTGTGGTCCACTTGAGATATGGATCTGCCTCATTTTTTGGCCCATGCTTTAAAATAAGGTGGAAAAATGGATGAACAGCATGGATAAAACACATACATCATGGTGGGGCCCACACAGCTTTGACACCAGCCCCCTAGCTGGTGTTGGCGTCACTAGCCAATCCGAGGGGCAAGGACATTTTCGACGATTTCCTGCAAAAGCTTTTTCGAGAAAGTAAGTTCCTGGAAATTTAGGTAGGCCCACCGTGATATTTTTTCAGTTCATCCAAGTAAGAATTTCTTCCGAAATTCTTTCACAGGAAATCAGCGTACAAAACACAATATTTCAGTGGATGCGTGTAATTACTGTACGCGGATTGGTGGGCCTTACCTAAATTCTCATAGGAAATCAGCGTACAAAACACAGTATTTCCGTGGATGCATGTAATAATTGTACGCCGATTGCGTACGAAAGCCTTTTGGAGGCATATTCTGCGCTCAGAATTTAGGTGGGGCCCAACGTGATGTTTGTGAGAAATCTATGTTGTCTAACCATTTTGTGAGATTATTTTAGGCATTGCGCAAAAAAAAATGAACCGGGTCCAAGACTCAAGTGGGCCACACTAAAGCAAAAGGTGAGTAGGGAAATTCCTATTGTTGAAACCTCTGTGGGGACCACAATGATGTTTATATGCCATCCATACCGTTCATAATGTCATTCCTACTGAGATGAACTGAAAACACAAATATTATCCTAATTCGAAACTTCTGTGGCCCCGTGAATATTTCAACCCTATAAATTCAATCATCATGTTTTCGTCCCACCAAAGTCTTGGATCCTGTTCATTTTTTGTCGTAACGCCTAAAATGATATCACAAAATGGTTGGACGGCATAGATTTCTCACAAACATCACAGTGGGCCCCACCTAGATTCTGAGGGCAGGAGATGCCTCCAAAGGCTTTGGCAGGCAATCCGCGTCTGTAATAATTGTGCCGGCACCTTTGTCAGACAACCGGGTACACGTACAAAGCGGCCCGTCCAGCTGTCCTTGTCACATATTAGAGCTCAGACGTGGCAACGAGCCAGGTCAGTTAGTCCTAGTTTGGTTTGGCTTGTTTTTGTACCACGCCTAGTTTGTGGATTGGCTCAATTTGAGTTTCAAGCCGACCGGTCCGGCCCAAGTTTGATTTGCTCTAAAAAAACCTAGTTCAGGCTGGGATTGCTTTGGTTGAAAATTTCAAACCGAGTTGAGCTGAGTTCAAATTAGTAGCGGCTCTTCTATTTGTTTGTTTGTTTGTTTAAATAGAAAAGAATTAAAAAGGTTACAAATAACACACACAAAAACACAAAAAGCATTTTATTACATGATATTTAACATCTTCCTGATGAAGAGTGCAACTTCAAAATAGACATGTAAGGACATTTTCTAAACAAAAGTGCACAAGCATAACTTTAAAAGTGCAAGGAAACATTGTGCATTCATGTATATGTGTTATGTATTATCCACATCATCATGGATATGTATTATCGGCACCATCCATCTATTTTTACATATCATTTTAAGACATGATTTCAAAATTGAATCATATCCAAATCTCAAGTGGATCACATGCAGGAAACAGTGTGCTTACAATCTATCAGTTGAATCAAGCCAGATCAAACCCAGCTTTGAGCCCGACCGAGCCGGTACTACCATCGTTTGAGCTTGGTTTTTTTTTAAACAAGCCTGACTCCGAGGCTTGGTTTGGTGTGAACTTCTATTCGAACCAATCCAAGCAGAGCTTTTTCAAACCAATTCGACCCAAGCTTTCAAGCAAGCTTGGTTTGTGCTCAGCTCACTGACAATGCTCTGGTGCAACTAGGATCATATGAAGCCACTGTGGTGCATGTTTTGAATTAATCCAATCTCTCCACCACAGTGAATAGGGTTGTTCGTCCATTGGATTACTCGTGCACATTACAACTAGGACGACGTATGTTATTAGATGGGATTAGGTAGGTTGGAATTGCATTTGGTTCCATACAAATTTCATATGATGTTTGGAGAGGATGGGAGGCTTGGAATTAGGTGGGATGGAATTGCATTTTATCAATGCAAGATTTTCGTGAGATTTCAAAATCCCATACACATGTGGGCTCCACATCCATGTATGTGTTTTATCCATGCCATCCATCCACATAAGTCCTTTATTCATGACGATATGGTTATATACATGTATAAGTGACTTGGCATCGTTTTTGAATTTAGTCCATTGATTACAATTCCATGGTATACCAAACATGATTTTGCTTACTCCAATGTTTTCCACATAGTAGGAATTTGATCTCAAACATGTGATTGGATGGTAAATATACCGTAGCATTACCAGACATATAATCATTGTGCAATAAATAATGTTCATCCATCTTAATGTCATTCCATCCCTTCTAATACCATGCGCCAAACACACCACTAGTTAACTATCACACCATATGCTTGAACGATGAGATTGGTATAATTCAGATACGGTGTCCACACAGTGGAGACCTTATGAGCCGCGTCTATAATGCCTGTGTTTCACTTGAGAATACTCAAGTGATTTACGGGAATGGATCATGGGGCCCACCTTGATACATGTATTCTATTCCCCGGACGTCCATCATTTTTTCCACATTATTTTAGAGCATGAAAAAAAACAAAAAAACAAAAAACACAGCATATGCAATTCTCAGCACGGTGGGCCCTAGGAAGTTTTTAATGGGTCGGTGTTCAGTCACCACTGTTTGGTATAATCTAGTCCACCTGAGATTTGAATCTTTTTAATTTTTGAGCTCATGCGAAACTATGATCTTGAAAAATGGATGGACGGCATGGATATAAAATACATACATAAGGTGGCCCTACGGTAAGGGTCACACCATCTTCGGTACGGCGCCTAATCCGCTCCCGCGATTTACGCATTGGGAGATGGATATTCTATTATCCTTTTCTTCTCAACGAGCGTTTTCATTTTGCAAAAATTGGGACAGACTCAAATGATTCAGACCGTTGGTCTATCATTTTTCATTATAGATATGGAATATGTAAAAAATTTAGCATTTTTATTCAGTTGGATATGAACCATTAATATATTTCTCTTCTAAACCGTCCATTTGAAGGCCACAGATTTAAAGGTTGTGACATCTTTATGTAAGGTAATAAGGTATACTTGCTCCAAGAGTTCAATGATCTGGATCACTGATCCACGTCTCATTTATGCAAACTAAAACCATACGCCATCTTGCATTATTCATTTCTTGTGGGAGGATCACATGGGACGCGGATTGCCTGTGAAAGCTTCTAGCATGAAGTTCCTGCCCTGCGAGTCTAGGTGGGGCCCACCATGATGTTTGTGAGAAACCCATGCCATCCAACCAATTTTTGAGCTCATTTTAGGGGGTGCGTCTAAAAATGATCTGGATCAAAACGCAAGTGAGCCGCACTAAAGCAAAAGGTGAGTAGGGAAATTCCTACAGTTGAAACCTCCCTGGGTCCATGGTGATGTTTATATGCCATCTATACCGTTCATAATTTCATTACTACTGGGATGAACTGAAAACACAAATATTAGCCTGATTCGAAACCTTTGTGGCCCCACAAATATTTCAACTGTGGATGTTTAATCCTCACTTTTTTAGCCCACTTGAGTCTTGGATCCAGTCCGTTTTTGGTCACACGTCCTAGAATGAGCTCACAAAACGGTTGGACGGCGTGGATTTCTCACTAACATTACGCTAGACCATGATTTATATGTTTACTCCACTCAGTCCATTCATTTTGAAAGATCTTTTAAGACATGATTCTAAAAAGGAGTATATTAAAAGCTCAAGTTGACGAAACCATGGTAAGCCGTGGTGATTGAATTCCTACCGTTGAAAACTTATCAAGGGGGCACAAAAGTTTTTGGATCAAGCTGATACTTATGTTATCCCTTCATACATATCTATGTGACCCTATGAAGAAGGTTACATTGCAAATAAACATCACCGTGGAACCTAAGAAGTTTTCAATGGTAGGAATTCAATCTCCACTGCTTCCTATGGTGTGGTCCACTTGAGCCTCCAATCTGCATTCTTTTTTAGCTCATGGCTTAAAATGATCTGTAAAAAATAGATGGATGGTGTGGATAAAACATATACATCATGGTGGGCCCAAATATCCACTAATAGGACCGCCCGTTTCTAGCCAGGCCTCATGGTGTAGTACCCAATCTGCGCCCCTCACAAAACTTCCTAGGAGTGATCAACTGTAACCCCGAGCACAGGACCCGGGGCCATGACCTTGGGAGGAGTCCACAAAGGTCCGTGATAAATCCACTATGCCTCAGTATAATCAAACCAACTATGGTCGAACATAATCAAATCAATTTCAAATCAGATCAAACTCGCATTCAATCCAGTTAATTAATAAAGAAATGCGACATCATTCTACATTAAAAAGTAGGACCCACTATTCAATCTGACAGCCTGGACAACCCTCACAACAGCGTGGTCCATTATCTAGTTTGGATAGCGTGAGCTATCTCTAAGTGGCTACAAAAGTTTTGTATTAAATTGATATTTGTGTGGTCCCTTCATCCAAGCATGTGCGGCCTTATCAATAAATTGGATGGCAAATAAACATCAATGTGGGGCCCACCCATTCGACAGTTCAACAGTGAGGCCCACCAGATTTGGATCTAATTCATTTTTGAAATCATGCGCTAAAATGTGTTGCTAGAAATGGATGGATGGCCTAGATATAAAATACATGCATCAAGGTGGGGTGTACAGTGGGCACCCACATTTTAGATAGTTTGATAGAAAATAAACATGAGAGAGAGAGTGTGTGTGCGCGTGCGCGCGGAGGGGGGGTTGTTTAATTTTTAAATATGTGAATATAAGACACCTAATAGGCTTATATCCTATTGGTTGGGGGGGGGGTTAATTTTTAAATATGCTTGTAATGTACTCTTCTAAACAAACCCATGTGAATATAAGACACCTAATACGTCTTATATCCTATCCATCTATTTTGCAATGTCATTTTAGGGCATGACCATATATACTAGCTTCATCCAACACTTCAACGAGCTGCATGAGCTTTTTAATGAGAGGTTCAATTCTAACTACTTCTGTAGTGTAGTCACTCTCCATTTCGGATGTTGGCTCATTTGTGTTTTTTTTTTTTTTTTTCATTTTCATAAAATGGGGCTGCAAAATGAATGGATGATGTGGATGTAACACATGCGTCTTGGTGGGGCCCACAAAACTATGACATGTCAAGGCTCTTTCACCCACTGTATTCAATGATTTGACAGCTTAGTTAATCCCATCAGTGCCAGTGAGTAATAGTGAATTTTTTACAATATATTACATTGGATTCCGTGAATCCAAACGGGCCCAACCTTCCTTTTCCTCTGTCCCGGCGGTAGATTGTAGCGGGAATGCAAATCCTACTAGTGCATTGTCTCATTTTGGTGCATGGGACCATAAAGAGGCTGACCCAAAGCTCAAGTGGGCCACAAGATAGGAAACATTGAGATTGAACGTCCACTGTTGAAACACCTTGAGCCATTGCCGGGCTCTTTTTGAGCCTTGGATCTGCCTCATTTTTTAGCCCACGCTCTAAAATGAACTTAGAAATAGATGGACATGATGGATTTCTCACAAACATCAAGATAGGCCCATGTACGGTCAGAGTTAGGTTGCTAGCAATCAAAGACAATCAATGTGGGAACCAGAGGTTTTGTGTATATTTAAGTCCCAGGGGAGGGCTGCTCGACCATAGGTGACACCCACCATGATGTGTGTGACATATTCATTCCGTCCATCTGGTTTGCCGCATCATTTTAGGGCATAGAACAAAAAGTCAGGCAATCTTATTTTGAGCTATGGATCTGCCTCATTTTTTAGCCCAAGCTCTAAAATGAACTTAGAAATAGATGGACATGATGAATTTATCACAAACATCGAGGTAGGGAAATCATCAAGGTGGGCCCCATGTACGGTCAGGTTACTAGCAATCAACGACACTCAATGTGCGAACCAGAGGTTATTTGTATATTTAAGTCCCAGGGGAGGGCAGCTTGACCATTGGTGACGCCCACCATGATGTGTGTGACATATTCATTCTGTCCAGCTGGTTTGCCACCTCATTTCGAGGCATGGAACAAAAAGTCAGGCGGTTCCAAAGTTCAAGTGAGCCAAATTCATTTACATGCCAGTGTGACAGCAGGACTTTGGAATTGTTTATCAGCAAGTCTTTGGGAATATCTCATTGGACCTAATAAGTGCATGACCCCCACTTGTCATGACGCTATGCTTATCCCCGGATGGGAGCGAGAGTTAGCTGTTTCCTTGGTAATAGCATAGTGGGCGTTACCTCTAGGGCCTACCTTGATGTATTTCTCGTATATCCACACCGTCCATCTGTTTTCACATCTCATTTTAGAACATGATACAAAATTATAAGAAGACCTGAATCTCAGGTGGACCATACCAATAGAAAGAGTGATGAATAACCATTAAAGACATTTTGTGGACCAAAAACGTTTTGGATCAATATGATCTTTCTAATTTCCTTTAAAACAGATATTATTAACATTATCAACAGCTTGGATTGAAAATAAAACATTAAGGACCCTTTGAAATTTTAATGGTGATGCACTCAATCGCCACTGTTTCCTGTCGTGTGGTCCACCTGCGACTTGGATCTGTATAAAGTTTGGTATCCCATTGTAAAATGGTCTGGAGAAACGGATGGACGGCATGGATATACCGAAAACCATCAAGGTAAGCCCCACGGTAGGGCCAACACCCACTGAGCTGTTACCCGGATAACACCTAATTCGCGCCCTCCTCGGATGGAGCCTGGAGGTTCATATAAATTACTACCACGTGATTGCAGCGTTTTCCTGTAGGAAGCCGAATGGGTGGTGACCCAACACCACCAATCTCTCTTTTGATCAGACTCTGTGAGGCCCACTATGATGTATGTGTTTTATCCTCATGGTTCATACATTTTTTTCAGCTATTTTAGGCCATGAACCTAAAATTAAAATATGTCCAAAGCTCAAGTCAACTGCACCACAGGAAACAGTGGGGATTGTGGGCCATAAAGTTTTGAATTCAGGTGATATCTGTATGCTTTTCTATAAAATGAACGGATGGATTCAGTGACGCCCTCAATCAGCCGGCTTTAATTAGGCCATGTGCCTGCGGTTAGAGGTGGGCCAGGCAAAGCATGGATTGCATGCTTGGATGAATGAATTCATAAAAAAAATAAAGACATTACAATACTCATGCATGGTCCAGTTCAAGTGAATATACAAGTTTTAGGTAAGGTTCTAGACCGGTCTCCATGGTACTCTGCCCCTACTTGAGTATTGGATTGGTCTAATGATCTTGGATTCAGGGTCAAAATTGTTGGGTTTTGTCTCACATTGGCTAGAGGCTGAGGAGATTACTAAGTTATATATTGGGAAGAGGCCCCTCAACATTAGCTGGTCATTTTGGCTTGAAACCGGCTCATTAAGTGGTACCAGAGCTAGTCCGGCCAAGCCATGAAGTGGTGGTGCCCACACCCTAAGCCCATGAGCAGGGGGAGCCGAGAGCCCCTATCTACTATGGAGGGGGGGATTGTTGGGTTTTGTCTCACATCGGCTAGAGGCCTTGTTGGGCTATATGTTGGGAAGAGGCCCCTCAACATCAGCTAGTCATTTTGGATTGGAACCGACCCAAAAAAAAATATGGCGCCCACCTGATGTACATGGTGGATTGATACATGTTTGTTCCATGCAGCACTCATTTAGCCCAAGTGAGGCCCTCGGCGTGCCAGTGCAAGTCAGGCCAGGCACGGTCCATCAACGGACGGCTGAAGATTTGACTGCACATGCTTCAGGTGTAAAATGAGTGCACATGAGCACTACTAATAACATGAGAGGACAAACATACCATGAGAACATAATAAAAGAAATCGAAGTCTTCAGCTACAATGGCACCAGAGAAAAAGAGAATATAAAATATGAAAGCAGCTGATGCAATGCGAGTAGCCATTTCTTCCCTGATGCTTGAATGGGAAGGCTGCTTCTTCCCTCACATTTATAGACAGCCGTGAAACGTGTGTGTGGTGCAACGATCCACCAAAACGTGAAACATGATAGTGTTACACGTGGCAACATGGCATATTTTTGATAGATCTGATCCATTGATAGGATTGACCTAAAAGTTTGGGTTGTTCTATTTTTTAGGTGGTCGGTAACTATACCACAAATGGGACGTTTGAGAGACGATGGCCAACGGTGCATATGCAACTTGAATTATAGCCTTATATTTTTAGTGGGCAGAACTGATTTTTTAGGATAGGAAACATCCACTGATGGACCTTATGATGAACGATCAGGATTTGCCAACACGTGAAGAATCTGCACATGTGAGGGCGTTTGGGGTTTGGCGCTTCAAGACGAGGATGTTTAGATAATCCATTCACGTTGTAAAGAAGCCATCATTAACAAATAGCGCTGGGCACAAACCAAGCCAGCTCTAGCGCTCAGCTCGAGTGGGTTTGAAAAAGCTTGACTTGGATTGATTCGAATGGAAGTTCAAAAACAAACCAAGCTAAAACCAGGGCAGTACTGGCTCAGCTTGGCTCGAAGCTCAATTTGATTAAGCTTGAATCAGTTCGTAGATTGTAAGCACACTGTTTCCAGTGGTGTGATCCACTTGAGCTTTGGATATGATTCCATTTTGGGATTATGTCCTAAAATGATATGTAAAACAGAAGGACATTCGTGGATGATACATATACATGATGACATGGATAATACATAATACATATACATGAATGGACACTGTTTCCTGGCACTTGTAAAATTATGCTCACGTACTTTTGTTTGGAAAATACTCTTACATGTCTATTTTGAAGCTGCATTCCTTTGGAGGATGTTAATCAAACATCATATAGTAAGATACTTATATACTTTTTTTTCCCCTAACTTTTCAAATCCTTTTCTATTTAAATAAATAAGCAAAAAAAGAACTGCTAACCTGTTTGAACTCGGCCTAGCCCGGTTGGTAATTTCGACCAAACTGATCCCCGGCTCGAACCAGATTTTTCTGGAGCAAACCAAACTTGGGCCGCACGGGTCAGCCCGAAGCCCAAACCAAGCCAATCCACAAACTGAGGTGGCACGAAAACAAATTGAACCAAACTAGGGCTAACTAGGCTCAGCCCGGATCGTTGCCCACCTCTATTAACAAATGCACTGCAGAAAGACTAAAGTTGACGTTGACTGGTATTTTGTTTGGGCGTAGAAAAAAAGGGGAAGGCTTTTTTTATGAAAAAATTATGGCCCCACCATGATATATATGTCATGTCCACTCCATCCTTCCATTCGGCATGAGGAAATGTCCAAAGCTTAGGTGGCAGACTTAGCCTCATTTGAACACTGAGGTCATGGTATCGATTCCCATAGTGGGGGTGGCTAAGGGTGGGTGTATGCACTAACAATAGAGTGTTTGAACTAACCCCAAAAAAAAAAAATTAAAAAAATTTAAAAAAAAAATCTCGGGTATCTCTTGTGATTTGAATAGCCACCAGTGATAAGATCAGGCCACAAAAATCATGGTGTTGGATCACGCTAATATTTGTGTTTTACTTCTATCCATGTTTGGTATGATTTTATGTCCATATTGGATGACAAATAAACATCACTTGGGCTGTAGGATGATTTTTGCATTCAGTGGTTGAAGCTCATTATGACAACCACTGTTTCATGTAGTGTGGTCCCCTTGTGTTTTAGATCTATCTCGTTCTTGGGGCTCAAGGTCTAAGATGAGTTGGTGGATTAAATAAACAATATGAATATGACATATTCGTCACGGTAGGCCCTATAGATTCCTCCTTAATCTTGGGCCTACCTGTAAGACTCCATTAAGTGGGCCACACATGATCATCGGTTTAGATCATGACCGTTGGATTATTCAGATTGAGCGATTCAGTGGGCCCCACTATAGTTGTGATCATTGTAAATAGGTTTGAGGCGGGACGCTTGAACCGTGTTCCCTATACGCGGTTATTAAGTCAGATATGGAAACCTACGGTGTGGAGACCCTAGAGGAGAGAAGTGTGATGGGTAAGCTTCTCTGGCCCTCGTTCTTATAAATATATGTCTTGGTCCCCCCATCAACATACAAGAGAAAACCCTAGTCCCATTGAATGATTCTCCTAAAGGTGTAAGGTGCGGAAGACCAAGAGTTCTTCTCGGCAACTCGGCGGCATCGGGAATGTCTTCCCAATGAGGTATGGCTTCAAGATTACAGTATGGAATCTCCATTATTCGATGCATAGAGATCCGATTATTCCGCATTAAGATTAAGTCTCACAGTTGGTATCTTTTTATTCACCGCTGGATTGGCTGGAACGTTCAAACCAATCAGGAAATCCATTCTTAGGGCATTGCTATGAGAAATCACATGGGATTTCACCGCTGGATTGGCTGGATTCGCTGGAACGTTCAAGCCATCGTTCCTTGCTGAGGCAGTCACTGTCGATGGGCATTGCTATGAGAAATCACATGGGAAAACCTGATTTAGACGGCTATAGCGATGTCGGGACCATTGCCATCACAGATCAGATCAGATCCTGATTTCCGATCACAGATCAGATCAGATCAGATCCGTTGCCATCATAGAGCAGATCAGGTCAGATCAGATCCGTTGCCATCACAGATCAGATCAGTGGTCGGATCTGTTTTATTTTGGTGTAACCCCAAATCAGCCATGATCATCGGCAGTTTTGCAATCCGAGGAGGAAATCAGATCTTGGTCATGGATTATCGGCTGCTATTCAGATCTGGATTTTCTTAAAAAAAAAAAAAAAAACCTTCGCTGCGGTGCGCAGGGGCTGTGATCGCAGCCCCATTGATGGTTGCATCAACTCTGCATCGGCAGCGACAACCGCTGTTTTCCAGCGCTATAATCGGTTGCTGGCAGATGGAGATGATGAAGGGCAGATGAAATCTACGGCGACGATCTCCATTCAGAGCCGTTGCAGCCATGAAAACCCGGCCGCACCTTCTCATCTTCTTCTTCAGCGGCAGCCGTATTCGGCGACAGGCTGCGGACGACGGTGGCTGATGGTGAGTCCGGCTGTCACCATTGCCGGATTCAGCAGCAGTCAGGGCCGGGCGCCGTTGACGGTGTTGATGGAGAAGGCAACGGCCTGTTTTTTTAATGGCCAGTGAGCTCTCCGGCAGCGACAAACCCATAAAGATTCCGACGCCGATGGTGGTAGCGATGATGGTTGCCATAGATTCCAACGATGTTGCCGGATTCCAAGCCATGATGGCGGCTGGGGTTTTGGGAAGGTGACGGCTGAAGTTGCGGCTAGGGTTTTCGCAGTGAGAGGTATTTCCAAATTTGGGTTGTTGCTGTTTTGGGCGTTTACGGCAGGTTGCTATTTTGTGATGAACGGACCGCGGTCAGACCCTGTTTTAGACGTTCCTAAGAGAACCAGGTCCTGATCTAGTAGGCCTAATTCTAACAGGATCTGGACCACGATCATTGGGCTCGGTTCAGTGGCCCAGGTCCAGCGCTCAGCCCACTTCAGTCCAGCCTAGGTCTACAGGCCCAGTTCAGTCGATCAGGCCCAGTCCAATTGCCAGGACCATTTTGTAGCGGACTGTGGGCCTGTGAATTGGGCCGTTGGGCCTGTCTATTAAGTGCAGTGCCTGGATTTGCTGTTGGGCTAATTTTCTAGCTCATATTGGGGCCTGTTATGGTTTCACTTCATATAGGCTTTAAGGCATGTTTTAGGTTGGAATAAGACCCAACTGGAGATGTTTATGGAATTTTCCATGGGCTAGGTTTTGTACCTGTTACTTGTCAAATCAAGCCCAATTAAAGGCCCTATTTGATGCTCATTTTGGGCCCAACCTTGGGTTGGGCTTTATTGAAGATGCTTATTCATTATTGAGTTCAAATTTGGTCTAAAATAAGGCCATTACCCATGTGTTTGAGGTTGATATTTAGTTGTTGACCATTAAGAATATAAACCAACAATTCTTTAGAATACATTTGAGCCTAGGGCGGTCAACATCAGCCATGTTTTAGGCCGAACTAGAACTCTTACAGAATGGTTCATTATGGGCAGAACCATGTAGCAATCCTTAGGTCTGGAAGTAGGGATTGGAGCTTATTGTGTTAGCCACCAAAGTGACCTCAATTGGCGAAGATTTCTACTTCTAGACTTCTGTACTTGGAATTCAGTAACCCTCCATTATAGGATTGCATTCAGTTGCGTTCATATTCAGGCGAGCGGTGGTTAGAACAAAGAAGTATCATCGTTTGGCTGGATGTGAGCGGGATGAAGTGGTTGGTGATGGTGATATAGGTCTGAGAGATTCATTTCACCCAAAGGTGATGGACGTCTTAGATTTATTTCACCAACATTGGTCAGCTTCATGATTCAGTAGAGCCTCCTGTATGTTACAATTTTGCCCAAAGGAGGAATCGTGATGATACGCTGGGCTCTTGCCAGATTTTGATAATTATGGCCCATCATCATTCTGGGTCATTTGATTGAAGGCCCAAATCAATCGAATGTTCATACATGCATGATATTTGTGGTTTATGTTTATACATTGTTATATGGGACTTGTTTATTAATGTGAGTTTTATGCTTTGAATGTCCAGCTATGACTGTTTCTAATATTTCAACCCAATTCAATTCCATACCTTTGCTTACTGGGTCCAACTATTCCAAATGGAAGTCGTCTGTTGAAATAGTCCTAGGTTGCATGGACTTGGACTTGGCCCTAGAGGAAGTAGAGCTTCCTATTCCAACTGACTCTAGTACGGAATCAGAAAATGCTCACTACAAGGCCTGGACCAAGTCAAATAAGATGTGTCTCAAGATCATAAAGAACTCGATTTTTGAGACCATGCAGGGTGTCATGCCCGACACTGAGAAAGCTAAAGATTTATTGACTGAAATAGGAAAACGATTTCAGAAATCGGATAAAGCTGAGCTGAGTTCACTTTTACATAAATTGACTCAAGCAACTTATAACGGTCAAGGAAATATCAGGGAGTACATTAGTGGATTGTCTGATGTGGTGGCTAAAATCCGTGCATTAGACCTTAAGATTGAGGATGAACTCCTGATTTTCTTAGTTCTGAACTCCCTCCCTCCACAGTTCAGTCAATTCCAAATCAGCTATAATACTCAAAAGGAAAAGTGGACATTGAACGAACTGATATCTCAGTGCGTTCAGGAGGAAGAGAGACTCAGAAGGTTGAGCAAGACACAAAGTGCACACCTAGTGACATCTGGTCAAGGACGAAAAGGAAATAAGAAAAGAAAGCACACTTCAGGGAAAAGTTCTACGGGTCCTGCGGGTGGCAATCAGCCTAAGTCTAGAAAGACATTTAAGAAGAAAAGGAAGGGTCTTAATGATGGCTGCTTCTTCTGCAAGAAGCTTGGTCATCAGAAGAAGGATTGTGAAGAATTTAAAGCATGGCTCGTTTCTAAGGGTAAAGACCATATTTTAGTCTGTTTTGAATCAAATTTAGCTGATATGTCCACAAACTCCTGGTAGATAGATTCTGGTGCAACTATTCACATTTGTAATTTCATGCAGGATATGCTCCAAAGCCGGACGCCAATTGATGAGAGAGATCAGTCTATATGGGGAACGGCGTTAGAGTAAACGTGGAAGCTATTGGAGTCTGTAGGCTTAGGTTATCGTCATGACACTTTCTTGATCTAGTAGATACTGTTTGTGTGCCTTCTATAAGGCGCAATTTGATTTCCATTTCTCATTTAGACAAATTTGGTTATGAGTTTAAATTTACAAATGGAAAATTAAGCATTTACTATGATTCAATTGTGATTGGTTCTGGCACTTTAGTTAATAACCTTTATCAGCTAGATTTGGATGTTTCACATGTATACAGCATTAACTCCTCACATGGAAACACTAAAGGCATCAAACGAAGTTTAGATTGTGAGAATTCCTCCATGCTATGGCACAGGCGATTAGGCCATATCTCTCGTGAGAGATTGGAAATGCTTGTGCGTGAAGGAATTCTTCACTCCCTGGACTTCTCAGACTTTGGGGTTTGTATTGATTGCATTAAAGGTAAACAGACTAGAATAAGGAAAAAGGGTGCCACTAGGAGCGTAGGACTCTTAGAAGTGATTCATACAGACATTTGTGGACCATTCCCTACAGCATCCTGGAATGGGCAGAAGTATTTTATCACTTTTACAGATGACTACTCTCGTTATGGGTACTTGTACCTTATTAACGAAAAATCAGACGCCCTGGATACATTTAAAATCTATAAGGCTGAAGTCGAGAATCAACTCGACAGGAAGATCAAAGTCGTTAGATCCGACCGTGGTGGTGAGTACTACGGAAGGTATGACGAATCTGGGCGTAATCCAGGTCCATTCGCTAGATACCTACAAGATTGTGGCATCGTCGCCCAGTACACCATGCCTGGTACTCCAGAGCAGAATGGTGTAGCGGAAAGGCGTAATCGCACCCTAAAGGACATGGTGCGATCTATGATTAGTAATTCTACGTTGCCAGAATTTTTGTGGGGTGATGCGTTGAAAATAGCTGTGCATATCCTTAATAGGGTCCCAAGTAAGGCTGTAATAAAAACTCCATATGAATGTGGACAGGGCGAAAGCCTAGTCTACGATATTTTCATGTATGGGGTTATCCTGCAGAAGCCAAACCATATAACCCGTATGAAAGAAAACTTGACCCTAGAACTGTTAGTTGCTTCTTTATTGGATACTCAGAAAGATCAAAAGGATTCAGATTTTATTGTCCATCATATTCCACGAGAGTCATTGAGATTGGGAATGCTAGGTTTATTGAGAACACTGAAAATAGTGGGAGCACAAATTTAAGAGATATTGTATTTGAGGAAGAGCGGATTGTGATTCCCACCACAATCATTCAGAGTAGCATGGTTGTCCGTCCAGCAGTGGACCCTGAGATCCCTATGGACGACCATGTACAACCTCAAATACAACCCACTGATGAGGAAATGGAAAACCCAATTCAGAATAATGAGCTATTAAGATGATCACATAGAGAGAGAAGATCTGCAATACGAGACGATTACGTCGTCTATTTGCAGGAGCATGAGTTTGACATTGGGGTTAAAAAGGATCCTGTATCCCTTTCACAGGTCGAACAAAGTGCGGATTCTTCTTATTGGTTCGATGCCATGAAGGATGAATTGAAATCCATGAAGGACAACAAAGTTTGGGACCTTGTTGAATTGCCTGAAGGGATTAGGCTGATTGGTTGCAAATGGGTATTTAAAACCAAACGAGACTCTAAGGGCAATATCGAAAGGTATAAAGCCAGGCTAGTTGCAAAGGGTTTCACTCAGCGTGAGGGCATTGACTTTAAGGAGACTTTCTCACCTGTATCTAAGAAAGACTCTTTTAGGATCATTATGGCTCTTGTGGCTCATATAGATTTAGAGCTACATCAAATGGGCGTGAAAACTGCGTTTCTCAATGGAGATCTAATAGAGAACGTATATATGTTGCAGCCAGAAGGTTTTAAAGCCAAAGGCTCAGAACATCTGATCTGCAAACTTAAGAAGTCCATTTATGAGTTGAAACAGGTATCACGATAGTGGTACCTAAAGTTTCATGAAGTTGTTTCCTCATATGGTTTCATTGAAAACACTGCGGATGAGTGCATATATGTGTAAATCAGTGGGAGTAAGTTTATCATTTTGGTCTTGTATGTTGACGACATTTTATTGGCCAGTAGTGATATTGGATTGTTGCGTGAGACTAAGAAATTTCTATCTCAAAATTTTGAGATGAAAGATCTTGGTGATGCCTCCTTTGTCATCGGCATTTAGATTAGCCGGGACAGATCACGTGGATTACTTAGCCTGTCGCAGAGGGCATATATTGATAGGATTCTCGAAAGGTTTGGCATGCAAGGTTGTGCTCCTGGCCAAGCACCTATTGTAAAAGGTGACAAATTTGGTCAATTTCAGTGTCCTAAGAATGACCTAGAAAATGACAAGATGAAAGTTATTCCGTATGCGTCAGCAGTAGGGAGCATCATGTATGCTCTAGTCTGTACGCGTCCAGATATTGCTTTTGTGGTTGCAATGTTGGGCAGGTACCTTAGCAATCCAGGAATGAATCATTGGATAGCTGTAAAGAAAGTGTTGCGCTACCTGCAAAAGGACAAAGGACTTCGAACTCATATACAGGAGATCCGACCATTTGGAGTTGGTAGGATATACAGATGCAGATTTTGCTGGTTGTCTCGACAGCAAGAAGTCCACCTCGGGCTATATATTCATGATGGTTGGTGGAGCCGTATCATAGAAGAGCGTGAAACAGTCGATTACGGCATCATCTACCATGGAAGCAGAGTATGTAGCTTGTCATGAAGCTACGAATCAGGCGGTCTGGCTTCAGAGCTTTTTCTCTGGTTTACGGGTTGTGCAAATGATCCCGAAACCATTGAAAATCTATTGTGATAGTTCAGCTGCAGTTAACTTCTCCAACAACAACAAGTATTCATCGAGGTCAAAGCACATTGACATCAAATATCTTGTTATAAAGGAGAGAGTTCAGAATCGTCACGTGTCTGTGGAACTCATCGGCACAAGGCCAATGATAGCGGATCCTCTCACTAAAGGACTTCCTATCACGCTCTTTAAGGAGCATGTGACGTCTATGGGAATTGTTGATCCCAAGGATGTATTTCAGTAGTGGGAGTTTTCAAGTATGATCCGATTATGTCCAAACATTATTTAGAGATATCTTTTATGCATTAATGATTCTGTTTTTCAGTTTATATCTTGTTTTTCCTTCAGTGTGCACATTTAGTTTTAAGTAAGCAAGACTTTGGTTTGTGTCTTGGAGACACGTTCAGTAGGACCACTTGAAGATAAATACGTATGATCACATAAGACGTGTAATCTTCATACCACACCCCATATCATTGATCCATGTCGTTAAGGCTATTGGTATTTATGATTGTGACTCGTCACACTTCGAACAAATATTAAATGTTGTGTTGACTACCACGATTCAATATCAGTGGTCTTGATGGACCAGAGCTGACAAGCGTTACTCATAATTATCCAACGGTATTGTTTTGAAATTAGTAGGGCGCCCATTAGGAACTTTTGAAACAAATGCGTTTTATAAAATTATTTTTTCACAAAATAAAATAAAATGTTTTGTCTTCTTTCAGAGATCAGTGTAGCCCAAGTGGGAGAATGTAAGACTCCATTAAGTGGGCCACACATGATCATCGGTTTAGATCATGACCGTTGGATTATTCAGATTGAGCGATTCAGTGGGCCCCACTATAGTTGTGATCATTGTAAATAGGTTTGAGGAGGGACGCTTGAACCGTGTTCCCTATACGCGGTTATTAAGCCAGATATGGAAACCTATGGTGTGGAGACCCTAGAGGAGAGAAGTGTGATGGGTAAGCTTCTCTGGCCCTCTTTCCTATAAATATATGTCTTGGTCCCCTCACCAACACACAAGAGAAAACCCTAGTCCCATGGAGTGATTCTCCTAAAGGTGTAAGGTGCGGAAGACCAAGAGTTCTTCTCGACAACTCGGCGGCATCGGGAATGTCTTCCCAATCAGGTATGGCTTTAAGATTACAGTATGGAATCTCCATTATTCGATTCATAGAGATCCGATTATTACGCATTAAGATTAAGTCTCACACTACCTTGATGTTGTATTCTATATCCATGTTGTTCATCCATTTTTTAAAATTATTTGATGGTGTCAGTCCAAAAATGAAGAAGATCCAGATCTCAAGTGGGCCATGCTATAAGAAATTGTGGTGATTGAACACCTTACTGTTAAAAACTTCCTATGACCAACCATAATGTTTCTTCAATGTTTATTTGCCAGTCAACCTATAGATAGGGTCACATAAATCTCGATGAAGGGAAAAAACACCAAATTTAAGCTTGATCCAAAACTTATGTGGCCTATTAATGGTCAATCATCATGGTTCCCTATGGTATTGTCCACTTGAGAATTAGATTTACCTCGTTGTGTGGTTCTTGCAGTAAATTGATCTGGCAAAATGGATGGATGACATGCATAGATATAGAATATTTCATACATTAAGGTGGGGTCCTATGGAAAAGCCACAAGTGGGTGAAGCCCAGCAAAACCTAATCCACACCCCTCATGAGGTGGGTGAAGAGAATATTTATGGTGGAGATAGAAAAGCACCCCTCATGCAAAATGAAGCACCTGTGTCATCGATTAGTCCGGAGAGAGGTCTCAGCCATTCATACAGTAGTAGTGTGAAGCCAAATGAAATAATGGTGATGGTGAGGCAACTTTGTTAGAGCATGTTTGTTTCAATGTAATTACATGTAATTCTATGGTAAAAGCATCAGAATTACATTCATTCTCTATTTGAAAATAGAAGAATTACTCCAGCAAAACTCAACCTTATTTTGTCATGGAAACTTTATGGGCTCTACCATGATGTATGAGTTAGATCCACACCGCTAGTTCATTTTTTTCAAATCATTCGAGCTTGTGAGCCTAAAAATGAGGGAAATCCAAAGCTCAAGTAGACCACACCAAAGAAAAAAGTGGGTTCAATAGTAGTGTCATTATTCCCACTACTTCCTATGATGTGGTCCACTTAGGCTTTAGATCTGCCTATTTTTTTGTCATGCTTGTTGCTCATGATTTTCGGCCATGCATGTGAGATGCGTGCAATTGTGTTAAAACTGACTATGCAGCTCGATTTCAACCGAACAACTTTAACCCCAAGCGCCAAAATAGACAGATACATCCAACTCGACCGTATATTACAGAGACATGAGAAGATCGGTCACCTATTCAACCACTCATAATATGTTGTTTACAACAATCTGGCGATTATCGGAGGGTAGGGTTCGTACTCCAAGAATGGGTTACACTTTTGCCTTCCATACAAAAGGACTTTTCAAACAAACAACAAATAAAAAGAAATACTTACAATTAACCACATAGAACGTTTGAAAAGTACCTTCCCGAATGAGGATCTTGCTAAACCTTACAGCTATTGGGTTACAGCTACTCTTAAGTAGGATTAGGCTAATGATTATGTTAAGTTATGCTGAGCTATTGATTATGCTTGAGGAAACAATCATGCTAAGGAGACAATTATGCTAAGGAACATAAAAGATATTTAGAAATATAAGTTTGGTTTGATTGGTTTGGTATGAGACCCCTTGCTCTATTGGAGTCTTTCGTTATTTATATGCTCTACTCGATCATCTAAATGCTTCCCATGTTCGACGGTTATACTTGTTGCACAGCACGCCAACAACGCCGATGAACTGAGATCCAATCTCCGGTCTCACCCACAAACGATAAACATGAAGAAATAATGACTAGAAATAGAATTCACACAAACCAACAATCCACAAGATAGAATTTACGTGAAAAAACCCCAACAAGGGTAAAAAACCACGAGTGCAAACTTTCACTATGAAGAAAACGAAGTTACAAGCAATACACTTACCTTCTCCTATGCTCCCATGCACAAAGATGGCCCTTTTGCTAATCCTCTTGCCTCTTTCTCACCTTGGACGTATAGAAACCCTAATCCCTTAGCCTAATCTCGGATTACACCCATTTATATAGTAAAATTGGAAATTACAACTCAAAATAGGAAACCCCGCACTTTGGTTCGCCGCTGGTTGGGCGCCCGATCATACTGGGTCGGGCGCCCGCCCATTACAAAAAACGTCCAGTGTGAAACATGCCAAAAACAGACTATTATTGGGGGCCCGGTCACTTTGACGGTCGGGCGCCCGACCTTTCGAAAAACAATCCAGAGACTGATGTCTCAAACCCATGAATATCGGGCGCCCGGTCATCAGACCGTCTGGGCGCCCGACCATGTCTTGGTGTGACTTGGCTCCACACTCAACAATCTCCCACTTGGAGACAAATCACCACATGATCCTTCGTCTTCTACTTCTGGAGTGCACAAACTCCTAGTCTTCAAGCTTGAAAACCAATCAAAGGTGAATAGAGCTTCATCTTTTCTCATGTTATCGCCTTGGTCAACATATTTGCAGGATTCTCACTTGTATGAATCTTCTCCAAAGCAATCGATCCATCTTCCAGTAACGAACGTATGAAGTGATATTTGATGTTAATATGCTTGGTCATTGAATGAAAGACTGAATTCTTAACCAAATGTATTGCACTCTGACTGTCACTGTACAACTTCGACCTGCTTGCTTCTTTCCCAACTCTTCCATAAAACCTTGCATCCATACCATCTCCTTGCACACTTCTGTAGCTGCAACAAATTCTGCTTCCGTTGTATTGATGAATGCTATCTTCTATAACTGAGAGACCCAACTGACTGCAGCACTACCCAGGGTAAAGACATACCCTGTAGTGCTCCTTCTACTGTCGATATTCCCTGCCAAATTTGAGTCGACGTAGCCTTGTAGCTTGATTTTTGATCCTCCATAACATAGCCTTAACTCCACGGTACCTACCAGGTATGTGAGGATCCACTTCACAGCTTCCCAATGTTCCTTCCCGAGGTTGTTCATGTACCTGCTAACAACTCCCACTGCTTGAGCAATATATGACCTCGTGCTAACCATAGCAAACATGAGGCTCCCTATAGCTGACGCCTAAGGGACTTTAGCCATGTAGCCCCGTTCTTCCTGCGTCTTAGCTCCTTACTCCTTAGAAAGCTTAAAGTGGTTGGCTAACGGAGTGTTAACCGGCTTAGCACCTCCCATGCTGAATCGATCAAGTACCTTGGCTATGTACTCTGCCTGTGACAAAACTAGCTTCTTATTTTTCCTGTCACACTTTATCCTCATGCTTAGGATTTATTTTGCAGCTCCTAAATCCTTCATGGCAAACTCTCCAGACAGTTATCTTTTGAGATCTGAGATGTCCTTCATGCTTGATCCGGCCACAAGCATATCATCAACATACAGAAGAAGAATGATGTACGACGTATCAAACTTCTTTAAGTAACAACAGTAGTCTGCATGACATCTCCTGTACTCGTTTCCTGAGATGAAACTGTCAAACTTCTTGTACTACTGCCTTGGGGCCTGCTTCAGCCCATATAGACTCTTCTTCAGTCTACACACCTTGTTCTCCTTTTTCTGGTGACACGTATCCTATCGGCTGATGCATATATATATCTTCTCCAAAGTCTCCATGAAGAAAGGCTGTCTTAACATCTAGCTGTTCTAGATGTAAGTCCTCTGTAGCCACTTACTCAAGACCATGCGAATTGTAGACATCTTCACCACTGGTGAAAATATTTCAGTGAATTCGATACCTGCCTTTCTTTGAAACCCTTTCACAACCAATCTGTAAACCCACTTGTTATGAAGAGCTTTCTTATCCTTAGGTAGAGTGACTAGCTCCCACGTACGATTAGACTCAAGAGACTCCATCTCATCATCCATGGCTTACTCCCACTTAACTTGCATATCTGACAGTAATGCTTCTATAAAATACTCTGGCTCACCATTATCTGTCAACAGCAAATAATGTAAGGAGGGTGAGTATCGGACCTTAGGTCTCCTCTCCCGAGTAGACCTCCTCACAACCAGTGTCTGCAGCTCTGCCACATCATGCTCCTGTGCATGCTCATCCTGTGGCACTGTAACATCTGCATCCGGTAACTCTTCCAACTCTATGAATTCTTTCTCATCGGCCTTATTCTGCTTTTGCTGCAAACTATCTTTATGCATCACCTTTTCATTGAAGGCTACGTACTTGCTTCTGATAATTTTCAGTTCCCTGTGTCCCAAAACTAGTAGCCAAAATCATTCTGCTCATAGCCTATAAACGTGCACCTTCTGGACTTCACATCCAGTCTGTTTTCGTGCTTTGCATCAATACGAACATAAGAAGTGTAACTAAACACTCTGAGATATGCAATGTTCACCTCTTTTCTAGTCCACGTTTCTTCTGGTAGCCCACTATCCGATGGTGCTGAGGGACTTTTATTTATGAGATATACAGCAGTATTCACAGCATCTGCCCAAAAGGTCTTGGGCAACCCTGCATGTAGCCTCATGGTCTTAGTGCGCTCAAGGATGGTCTTGTTAATGCGCTCAGCCACACCGTTCTACTGCGGTGTCCCTGGAATTATTTTCTGATGTTTGATCCCATTTACTGCACAATACTCTTCAAACCTCTTATCACAATACTCTCCCCTATTATCCGATCTGAGATACTTCACAGTTTTACCTGTCTCATTTTCTACCATAATCTTCCACTTCTTAAATACATTAAACACATCTGATTTGTGCTTTAAGAAATAAACCCACAGTTTTCTACTAGCATCATCAATGAAAGAGACAAAATAGCATGAACCACCAAGAGATGATACTTGTGACGATCCCCACACATCAGTGTGTATAAGCTCCAACAGATGCGTCTTTAGAGCGCATCTTGTCTTCTTGAAACTTATCCTCTTCTGCTTGTCATACACGTAGTCCTCGTAGAATTCCAGATCGATTGCTTTCAACCCTGGTAGCTTTTCCTTTGACAATAGCACTTTCATTCATTTCTCACTCATATGTCCCAGCCTCTGATGCCATAACTGCCCATTCACTCCAGTTGATGCGACTGCGAGTGAACTATACAATCCGGAAGTCACGTATAAGGTGCCTTCCTTCTTGCCTCGAGATATTACCAAGGCACCTTTTGTGACCTTCCATGCATCGCTCGTGAATGTTGTCACATATCCGGTATCGGCCAACTGCCCCACTAAGATCAAATTCCGTCTCAAACTCGGTACTTGTCTGACATCCTTCAACTTCAAGACCGTTCCGTCCTTCTGACTTAAGTGAACATCTCCCTTACCAACAATACTGCATGGCTCATCATCACCTAGGTAGACTCTTCCGAAGTCACCTGGTACATAATCACGAAGAACTTCTTTTGACGAAGTGGCATGAAACGAAGCACCCGAGTCTATAAGCCAAGACTCATTCTGCGCATCAAGAGACAAGATCAACGCCTCTATGTCAATCTCCTCAGATAGATTCATTGAATCCTTCCCGCCTTGAGAGCTTCCTTCTTGTTTCTTAAGCACCCTGCAATCACGCTTCATATGACCCTTCTTCCCACAATACCAACATCCATCCTTATCTTTCGGTCCCTTGGACTTATTTCATGACTTAGAATGACCATGTATATTGCCTCATTTGTTCGAAGATCTTCCTCTTCCTTCAACATTTAGAGCATTCCCTGAATCTCCTGAAGTTTCAGATGCCTTCCTTCTAAATTCTCTCTTAGAATTAGACCGGCCTCATCATCGAATTTCAACTTTGTAAACCCTGATGAATTGCTCACGGCAATCACCAAACCATCTCAACTGTCTCGCAAGCTGGACAAGATCAATAGTGCCCTGACCTCATCATCAAGAGTGATGCCAATGGATTCCAATTGGCTCGTGACTGTATTGAAGTCGTTTAGATGTTCAGCCACGCCCCCACCATCTGACATCTTCATGTTGAATAACCGTTTCATAAGATGAACCTTATTAGATGCCGAGGGTTTCTCATACATCGTAGTCAAAGTCTGCATTAATTCTTTTGTGGTCTTTACTTTATATATATTGAAGGCGATACTCTTATACAAAGAGAGTCAGATCGTTCCTAAAGCTTTTCGATCTACTAAAGCCCATTAATCATCTGTCATCTTCTCTGGTTTCTTCTCTTTTCCTCCTACAGGAATGTAGAGGTCCTTCTGATACAGATAATCCTCCATCTGCATCTTCCAGAAGGCAAAGTTTGAACCATCAAACTTCTCAATTCTAGTTTTTCCTTCTTCCGTCATCGCTCCCACTTGAACTAAACCAATAGCTCTGATACCAGTTATTGCGCAGCACGCCAACAATGCCGGTGAACCAAGATCCAATCTCCGGTCTCACCTACAAACGATAAATAGGAAGAAATAATGACTAGAAGTAGAATTCACACAAACCAACAATCCACAAGACATAATTTACTTGAAAAAACCCCAACAAGGGTAAAAAACCACGGGTGCAAACTTTCACTATGAAGAAAACGAAGTTGCAAGCAATACACTTACCTTCTCCTATGCTCCCATGCACAGAGATGACCCTTTTTGCTAATCCTCTTGTCTCTTTCTCACCTTGGATGTATAAAAACTCTAATCCCTTGGCCTAATCCCGGATTACACCCCTTTATATAATAAAACCGAAAATTACAACTCAAATAGGAAACCCCGCACTTTGGTTCGTGGCCGGTCGGGCGCCCGGTCATACTGGGTCGGGCGCCCGCCCATTGCAAAAAACGTCCAGCGTAAAGCAGGCAAAAAACATACCATTATCGGGTGCCCAGTCACTTTGACCGTCGGGCGCATGACCATTCATAGAACAGTCCAAAGACTGATGTCTCAAACCCATGAATATCGGGAGCCCGGTCATCAGACCGTTTGGACCCCTGATCATGTCTTGGTGTTACTTGGCTCCACACTCAACAATACTGTATTAGCACGATCGGTCTTCTAGACCCCTCTCCTCTTTTTAACACCTATTCCAGTAACTGTCTTTTTCGGCCACACGCCTGCTTAGTCACATGGCCTTCGGATGACACGTATCATTCGATCAGCACTGGCTGGCCTCTGCAAAATCCGCTTCTTGTATCTTTGCAATAGCGTGCTATATACTCTGTGTAGCAATACACGTCACTTCCTCAGTAGTTCTCTCTCAGAACAGTAAAAAATAGTATACAACAATGCCTTGATTTGGAAAATGAATGGACGGTCATAGTGGGCCCACATAGTCTGCCTCATTTGCTTATTCAAAATCCACCAATTGAAGGGTGTAAATATCAACATCATGCATTAGTTACTGTTGACATTTACCATGATAGATAATAATGTTAAACTAGGAAAAATACAAGTGCTTACATTGAAACAAATTTGCCAAGCAACCAGGTACATGTACAATCCCACTGCTTTCCGTGGTGTGGTCTTTAGAAGTTTTTAATGGTAGGCATTCAATCCCCACTGCTTTTTGTGGTATGGTCTACTTGAGCTTTGGATCTGCCTCATTTTTAAGCTCATGTCCTAAAATATTCATCGCGCAAAAAAGATGGACGGTTTGGATATAACACATACATCATGGTGGGGTCCACAGAATATCCACACCAACGAATGTCGCACCATGCAATCCGCTTTCCCCGAATGGAACCTTTTTAGCAATCAATAGGGCTGTCCATGCATGGTCCATCCCTTCACATTCCTTATACACATCACCCCTTATTTATCAGGTGGCCTGCGCCTGTACCACAGATGGGATGTTGGAAAGAGGATAGCAAACCGCGTACATTCAACTTGAATGATAGCCTTATATTTTTAGTGGACACAACTGAGTTTTTTAGGGTGGGAAACATCCGTTGATGGACCTTTTGATGAGTGACCAGGATGTGCCAACACATGTGAAGAATCTGCACGTGTGGGGCATTGGGGTTTGGCGTTTGAAGCTGGAGCGTGTAGTAATTGTATTCGCTTACTAATTAATTTCGTGCTGACAATGCTCCTCCTATCTTACCCACGTGATGGATGGGTTCATCCACGTTGACCTGAAACTGCAACGGTTGTGGATGAGGAAGCTCATTGGCGTCCTTCTGCAGCCGTGATGTAAGGGTTTTATCCTCGTTGTTCGTCCATTTTTTAAAAGATCCTTTTAAGGTATGATCAGCTAAAAAATAGCCAGAACCAACGTTCTACTATACCACCCGGCCCACTAGAAGCAGTGGTGATAATAACGCCCACCATCGAAAATCTCCCCATGCCTCACCAATATATTTATTTGCCATCCAACCTGTTCCAGGTCACATAGACTTAGGTGAAGAGAAAACACATTTGTCAGCTTAATCTAAATCTTTTGTGGCCCTTAAGAAGTTTTTCACGTGGGAATCTAATCCCCACTAAGTGGTTCCCTTGAGCCTTGGATTTGTCTCATTTTTTAAGCCCATTGTGGGGTCCACTGTGATAGACAGTTTTATCCATGCCATTCATTCAATTTTCTAAATCATTTTAGAATATGAGCCTAAGAATGAGGTAGTGTAAGACTCAAGTGGACTGCACCAAAGGAAGCAATGGTGATAATGATGCCCACTGTTGAAACCTTCTTTAGGGCCACCATGATGTTTATTTGCCATCCAACCTGTTCATAAGCTCACATAGACATGGATGGAGGGAAAACACAAATGTCAGCTTGATTCAAAACTTTTGTGGCCCCTAGGAGGTTTTTAATGGTGGGTATTCAATCCCCACTGTGTGATCCATTTGAGCCTTGAATCTACCTCATTTATTAGAGATTTTGATGGCCGTGATGCATCTCACCACCCACTCACAAGGGCAGCCAATTAGGTGCACCCCAGCCTCACCCTAGACCTTGCGATAACCTTACCATGGGGCTCAAGTGGATCACAAATGGAGATTGAACCTCCACCATTAAAAACTTTTCGAGATTCACAAAAGTTTTGGATCAAACTGACATTTGTGTTTTTCCTTCATCAAATGTGTATGTGAGCTTATGAACAGCTTCGATGGCAAATAAACATCACGGTTGGGCTTAGGAATGTTCCAACGCTAGGCATCATTATAGCAGTTACTTCCTTTGGTGAAGTCCACTTAAGCCTTGGATGTGTCTCATTTTTGGGCTCATACACTAAAATGGCCTGAAAAATGGATGAACAACATGGATAAATCCATCTATTACAGTGGGCCCCACAGAGCCCATGCCTCAATCCATACGGTCTAGGTGAAGGGTAGGACTAATCGACTTAAAACATGAGAACGGTCCAATGCGTGGACCACACAGTGGGGATTTGGACACCCACCGTTAAAAACTTCCTAGGGTGATAGAAAAGGACCCCACATGTTACAATGGAGCACGTGCCATAGAATAGTCTGGACAGAGGTCCCCCAATTAATTTAAAAAAAAAAAAAAAAAAGAGTAGTGGCGAATCAAACGAATAATTGTGGTGGTACACGTACAAGGTGACCTCTCCGCCTCACAGATTGGTCCTGACATTGACAATGATTCTGTGCAACCATGTGCGTGTGGAGACACCATGCATGTGGAGCGCGTTTGAGATGAAATCGGATTGCCTACTGAGTTACTAAGTACGCTTTTATCGTGAGTAAACTCAGATGGGTCCACCGTGAATGTATGTGGTTTATCCACCCCGTTTACCCGTTTTTCCAGCTCATTTCAGACATTGAGCCAAAAATTGAAGCATATCCAAAGCTCAATTGTCCCATACCACAGGAAACAGTGTGAATAATGATTTCAACAGTTGAAAGCTCGCTAGGCCCACAGTGATCTTTATTTGTCATCCAACCTGTTCATCAGATAAAAAAAAAGATATGGATGAAGGGAAAACAAAAATATCAGTTGATCCAAAACTTCTGTGACCCCTGAGAATTTTTCAATGGTAAATGTTCAATTCACACTATTTCCTGTGGTGTGGTGCACTTGATCTTTGGATATCTTCATTTTTTTGGCTCAAACCCTAAAATTATCTGCTAAAATAGATGGACGGAGTGGATAAAATATATAAATCATGGTGGACCCCACAGTGTTTACTCATACCCAATACGCTTCCGTTTAGGATAGGGCTGTACACCGTTCGGATTCCTCCTACACATCACAACTCGCACGTATGGTGGTTACCATATGTTTGAACATTCAAATAGGTATAATTTAGATACGGTATCCACACGATGGAGATCTCCTCACGGGTGGCGTGAATATTACATACACGTGCCTCACGTTTCACCTGAGAGGCAAATATGTGCGGCGGGGATCCCACCCTGACCGCGCGGTCCACCATCATGTATTTTCCAAATATCCGCACCATCCATTAGTTTTGAAAACTCATTTTAGGGCATAATCTCAAAAATGAAGTAGATCTAAATCTCAGGTGGGCCATTATTCAGAAAACAGTGGTATTTGATAATTAAAAACTTCTCGTATACAACAAAAGTTTTGGATCAAGCTGATATTTGTGTAGTCTCTTCATCCAGGTCTTTGTGGCCTTATCAACGGGTTGGATGGAAAATAGACATTCCGGTGGCTCCCATGAGGTTTTAATGGTGGGGATCACAATTGTTTCCTGTGGTATGTGGTATGGTCCACCTAAGATTTGGATATGCTTCAATTTTTATATCATGGCCTAAAATGAGCTGTAAAAATTAGAGCTGAACACGAGCCAAGCTAGCTCGGTAAGCTCGCTGGACTCGGCTCGAACTAGCTCGATTCAGCTCACCTCAAAGGTTGGGTTCAAAATAAGCCGAGCTGTTTTTCCAAGCTTGAAAGGATTTTCAAGCCAAGCTTGAGCTGGCCTAAGCTTGATTCAGCTTGGCTTGAAGTTTGGCTGATTCGGCTCAACTCAGTTATGTAGTTTTATACACACACACACAACACTTTTTCATGGCTCATCGTACATGGTGTGAGCCCAAAATCTAAGTCGTCTATGTGATACAGCACCCTAAAAAACCCTTAAGGCACATCTTTCAACCTGATCCAAAACTCTGGTGGGCTGTAGCAGAATGCAAGAGACAAATCAAGGGAGGAAACTGTTTCCTTCTTTCATGGCCAACCAAAGTTCTGGAACAAGTTGAAAGATGGGCCTTCGGGGATTTCTGGGGTGTTGCATCACATGGACGGCTCAGATATTGGGCTCACGTCATGTGCAATGAGCCTTGAAAAAGTGCTCATTAGTTCTCGTGAGAGAAGTGCGCAAGTGAGCATTCCTCTCTCTCTCTCTCTCTCTCTCTCTCTCTCTCTATATATATATATATATATATATATATATATATATATATATATATATATATATATATATAAGTTTGTGAAAACATTACGTTTTTCTTCCAAGCTTGATCCTCAACTCAAATTCAGCTCGAAAAGCTTGAGCTCGAACTCAGCTTGAATTGAGTTAGCGCGAAAGCTCGGTTGTGTCAGCTCAATCATGTTAGTCCAGTTCAAAGGCCAAGCCGAGCTAAATACAAGCCAAGGTGGTCATTGGTCGAGCCTAGCTCGAACAGGGTAGAGCTCGGCTTGATTAGGCTAGCGTACAGCTCTAGTAAAAATGGACGGACGGTGTGGATGTAATGCACATACATCACAATGACCTCGGTAGATCTAGGGATCCCCAAACCGCGCCCTGAGGCAAATATACCTACAAACTGTACCAGTGTGATTTGCGGAGTGGATTAGGTGCAGTCCTGGCCTCACCCACAAGGAGAGGACTGCCTGTAATCTGTGCCCCCAAGGGTGTGGGTCCAACAAAGATGTACGTGATAAATTCACTCTGTCCATATGTTTTAAAAGATTGCAATAGTACATGATTCAAAAAATCAGGTAAATCCAAAACTCAGGTGGGCCACACCAACAAAACAGTGGAACAACAGCAACCACTGTTGAAACCTTGCTAGAGCTTACCATGATTTTTATATGCCACCCAAGCCGTTGATAAAATTATTGCCACTAAGGGTACGTTTGGCATCTCTACTCTAATTCAATAAGAGCTTTTTGAATAAGAGTTACGTTAATAAGTCCTTTTTGTTCTAGCTCTTGTTTTAAATAAGCAAGCTTGGTAAAATCTCCAAAAAAAAAAAAAAAGGTAAAACTATCAAATAAGAGCTGCTTCTTTATTTTATTTTATTTTTTTTAAGGATAGTTGATGTAATTTTTAAATATTATAATAATTTTAATATAAGAGCAATTTGAATGGTTGCTTTGGTAACCGTTCATTATGTGGGGCCCAACATCATTTTTAATTGTTCTTTATGTGGGCCCCTCGAAGTCCACTTTCCATCACCCATCATGTGGACTCCACATTTGATGAGTCTTTTGTGTGGGCCCTACCTTTGAAGTGGATTGTCCATCATGTGGGGCCCACTTTTGATATCCATCACTCATCATGTGGGGTGCACCTTCTATGTTAATCATCCATCATACGGCCCACTTTTGATATAGGTCATCCATCATCAGAGACCTTGGATGTGGACCGTCCATTAGGTGGGGCCCCCTTTATGTGAATTGTCCATTATGAGGGGCTACACTTTTATGTGGGCCATCCATCATGTGAAGCGCACTCCGTCCATTATGTGGGCCCACCTTGATGTGGAACATTCATTGTGTGGGGCCCCACCTTCATTATGGGGCCATTCATCATGTGGGCACATCTTTGATCTCAACTGACCATCATGTGGGCCCACCTTCAATGACCATTATCCATCGTGTGGGTCCCACCTTTCACGTGGACTGTCCATAAAATGGGACCCACTTGATGCGCATGTTCCGTCATGTTGGGCCGCAATTTGATGCGGGTCATCTATCATGTGAGGCTAACCTTTGATGTGAACCTTTCATTATGTGGGACCACCTTGATGTGGGGCCCCACTTTAATATGAGTCATTCATCATGAGGGGCCCATCTTTGATGTCCACTATCCATCATGTGGGTCCCACCTTTGTTGTGGATCACTATCATGTGGGGCCCACTTGATGTGGATAGTCCATCATGTGGGACCTACCTTTGATTTCCACCATCCATCATGTAGGTCCCACCTTGGCTGTGGACCGTCCATCATGTGGGGCCCAACCTTTAATATGGGTCATTGATCATGTAGGCCCACCTTTAATGTCAACCTTCCATCATGCTGCCTCACATTCAATATCCACAATCCATCACATGGGTCCTACCTTTGATGTGGAACATCCATCATGTGGGTCCCACCTTTGTTGCGGATCATCTATCATGTGGGTCCCACAGTTTATCATGTGGGACCCACCTTTGATGTCCACCATCCATCATGTAGGTCCCACCTTCGTTACGGACCACCCATCATGTGGGGCCAACCTTCAAAATGAGTTATTCATCATGTGGGCCCACCTTTAATGTCAATCTTCTATCATGTGGTCCTACATTCAATGTCCACCATCCATCATGTGGGTCCCACCTTTGATGTGGACCATCAGGAAGGGCCTGCTTGATGTGGATTGATCATCACGCGGGGCCACACTTTGAAGTAGGCCATCCATCATGTGGGGCTCACCTTTGATGTGATCATGCATTATGTAGGCCCACCTTTGATATGGGCCATTCATCATGTGGGGCCTACCTTCACTATGGGTCGTTCATCATATAGGCCTTTCTTGAAGAAATTGTAAAGAGGTAAAGAGTATAAGATGGAAATTTCTTGAAAAGTTTAAGGGTAAACTTGTCTGAAAATTAGTCAAAAATGTCTTACCTGCTTAAGCTAAATAAGCTCCGTTTCAAAAAGTAACTGCTCTCCAACTTATTAAAATCCAAGCTTATTTGCTGCTTTCTAAACAAATAAGCACTTAATAAGACTTTTACCAAACATTTTAAAAGCTTATTTGTTTTAGAAATAAGCCAATAAGCTCTTATTTGTAAAGATGTCAAACACCACTAAGATAAGATGTAAGAACAAATAACATGCTGATACAAAACTTCTGTCACCCGCCAAGCGTTCAATCCCCAAGAAAGAGCGTAGCATGGCCCACATGAGTTTTGGATCAGTTTTTCAAAACAGATGGAAGGAGTGGATTTATCATGGACATCTCTATGGGACCCACACATTCCCGGGGCATAGAGATATCTCTGTGCCTGGGTCTAGAGGTGGGCACAAACCAAGCCAGCTCGAAAGCTCCACTCAGATTGGTTTGAAAAAGCTCGGCTTGGATAGGTTCGAATGTCCAGCCCGTTTGAAAAAGCAAACCAAGCTCAAACTAGGGCAGTACCGGCTCCCTCGGCTCGAAGCTCGATTTGATTTGGCTTGATTCTGCTCATAGATTGTAAGCACACTGTTTCCTATGGTGTGATCCACTTGAGCTTTGGATATAATTCCATTTTGGGATCATGTCCAAAAATGATATGTAAAATAGATGGACAGCATGGATAATACATATACATGATGACATGGATAATACATAATACATATACATGAATGAACACTATTTCCTTACACTTGCAAAAATATGCTCATGTACTTTTGTTTGGAAAATGCTCTTCAATGTCTATTTTGAGGCTGCACTCCTTTGAAGGATGTTAAACATCATATAGTAAGATGCGTTTGTACTTTTTTTTTTCTTACTTTTTAAATTCTTTTTTATTTAAATAAACAAGCAGAGAAAGAGCCGCCACCTGTTTGAACTCGGCCTGGCCCGGTTCAAAATTTTTGACCAAACCAATCCCAGCTTGAACCAGTTTTTTTGGAGCAAACCAAACTCGGGCTGCATGGGTCAGCTCAAAACCCAAACCAAGCCGATCCACAAACTAAGGTGACACAAAAACAAACCAAACCAAACTAGGGCTAACTCGGCTCGGCCCGCCCGGATCGTTGCCCGCCTCTAACTGGGTCACTTGCGTACTGAGTAACTCTGTACGCTATGGTGTACTATACTGAGTAAACTTTGTGGGCCCACCATGGTGGGTATGTCTTATCTACGCCCAGCATAAGCCTAAAATTGAGACCTACCCAAAGTTTAAGTGAGCCATGCCATACAAAACAGTGTGAATTGAACATCCACCAATGTTTTGGATCAAGCTGATGTTTGTGTTTCTGGGTGGGTGCGTCCACATGAGTTTAAAAAAAAAAAAAAAACTGATGTTTGTGTTTTCCTTTTATGCAGGTCTGTGTGACCTTATAAATAGCTTGGATGCATTGTCTGTAGTGTGGTCCACTTGAGCTTTGGACATGCCTCAATTTTAGACCATTGCCCTAAAATATTGTGGAAAAAGGGATGGATGGCATGGATGAGACACATACATCCACAGTAGGCCTCACATAATTTACTCAGTACGTGTGTAATTTATTGAGTTACTCAAAACGCAGATTACTTCCTCACCCAAGATGGTGCGGCCCATTACTGTGGGGCCGACATTCATGAATGTGATAATTGTGCTAGTGAGGCCCCTTTAATTTGTCAGGGCAACCTGGTACACGTACAAATCGGCCTCTCCCAATCTAGGAGAGGATTAGGTGCGGCACCGACCTCACCTGCGACGGTGCGTCCCATGCTGGCCCCACCGTTATGTATGTGATAAGGGAGTCGGATTGCGTCCTTCCTCAGTATCCGTCCATACCGAGCTGTGGAGGGGCCCACCATGATGTATCTGTTTATCCACTCCGTCTATTCATTTTATAAGATCATTTTAAAGAATTACTCTTAAAAGGAGGAAGATCCAACGCTCAAGTGGGCCACACCAAATAGCGAGCTGAACGTGGTGATGGGCCACATCACTGATGATGACATCACCACGTTCAGCTCGCTATTTGGTGTGGCCCACTTGAGCGTTGGATCTGCATATTGTTTGGGCCCATATGCTAACATGATATTATAAAATAGATGGATGGAGTGGATAAACAGATACATCATGGTGGGCCTCTCCACAGCTCGGTATGGACGCTTTGAGGAAGGACGCAATCCAACTCCTGTGATAAGAGTCCGGATCCTCTATTGAAACTGAGCAGAGAAATCCTGCTCGTCACTTCTCTGATTGGTCCAGCTTAGCCTGACCAATCAGGGAAGCAGCAACAGAGGTTCTCTGCTTGGTTTTAACAGGGGATTCGGCCGCATGTGATAATTGGGATCGGATTAGGTGAGACCCGGATCCACCGAGGTGGGTGGGACCCGTTATTGCGGGGCTCACAGTGATGTATGTGTCCACACCGTCCAACCATTTTAAAAGCTCATTTTAGGGTATGATCTAAAAAATGAAGCTGACTCAAGTCTTAGGTGGACCACACCAAACAAACAGCCGTGATTGAATCTCTACCATTCAAAACTTCATGGATTCCACCGGAATGTTTATTTTCCACATCCAACCTGTTGATAAGGTCACAAACACCTAGATGAAAAGATCAAATAAATATCACCTTGATCCAAAGCTTTTGTGGCCCATTGAAAAATTTTAATGGTCAATCACCATAGTTTCCTGTGCTATGGCCCATCAGGGATTTGGAACTGCTTCAGTTTTTGGATCATGCCCTAAAATGAAATTTCAATATGGATGGACGGCATAGATGTAGTCACAGACATCATCGTGACCCCACGGTCGGGGGTCCCACCCACCTCGGTATAGGGCTGTAAATGGTCGGGTTCAAGGCTGGTTTTGGCACCCGCCCATTTACTAAATGGGTTTGGGTCCAAATTTTAGACTCAGACCTTTTTACTAAATGGGCGGGTCTGGATCAGGTCCGAGTCAACCCATCAGGCCCATTTATAAATGGGTCTGAGTCAAGTAGAGGGAGATCCACTCATACCCATTTATAAATGGGTCGGTCTAATGGGTCTGGGCCTGGATCTAGTATGCAAGCATTTTAACAAGGCTTAAAATCGGGTTTGGATGGGTTTGGGTTGGACGGGTCCCTTGAAACACAGACCATACCCGCCCACTTACTAAATGGGGTCGAGTCGGGTCAAGCCTAATATAAAGGAAACCGGACCCAGACCCGTTTAGCAAATGGGTTTGTTCTTAGACCCAGACCATACCATTTAACAAATTGGTTGGGTCTGAATACCCCCATCGGGTCCGCTAACCCATTTACAGCCCTACCTCGGTAGATTCGGGGTCTCACCTAATCCACTCCTGTGATAATTGTGCTGGACGGGTCCCTTGAAACATAGACCATACCCGCCCACTTACTAAATGGGGTTGGGTTGGGTTGGGTTGGGTTGTGTCGGGTCGGGCCTAAAATAAAGGAAACCAGACCTAGAGCAGCCTCATTTAGCAAATGGGTTTGTTCTTGGACCAGACCTGTACCATTTAACAAATGGGCCGGGTATAAATGGGTTGGGTCTGGATACCCCATCATGTCCGCTTACCCATTTACAGCCCCACCTCGGTAGATCCTCGGTCTCACCTAATCGGCTCCCGTGATAATTGTGTTGGTGAGGGGAGGTGGATTGTCTAGTGACCCCAACACCAGCCAGGGCCTGGTGTCAGGGCTGGTGTCAAAGCTGTGTGTGCCCCACCATGATGTATGTGTTTTATCCACGCTGTCCATCCATTTTCCACCTCTTTTAGGGCATGGGCTAAAAAATAAGGCATATTCAAATCTCAGGTAGACCACACAACAAGGAAATAGTGTTGATTGAACATCCACCATTAAAAACTTTTCAGGGCCCACCATGATGTTTATTTGCCATCCAACCTGTTGATAAGGTCACACAGACCTGGATGAAGTGAAAACACAAATATCAGCTTGATCCAAAACTTCTGTGGCCTCCGAGAAGTTTGCAACAGTGGATGTTCAATTCTCATTGTTTCCTGTGGTGTGGTCCACCTGAGATTTGGATCCACCTCATTTTTGGGCCCATGCCCTAAAATGAGGTGGAAAATGGATGGACAGCGTGGATAAAACACATACATCATGGTGTGGGCCCACACATCTTTGACACCAGCCCCCTTGCTGGTGTTGGGGTCACCAGCCCAGCGGGCGCGGATTTCCTGCGAAAGCCTTGTGTAGGAATTTCCTGGGAGCCAAGGTGGGGCCTACAGTGATGTTTTTTGATAAATCCACCTGGTCCATCCATTTTTGGAGCTCATTTTAGGACAAGAAAACAAAAACAAACCGGATCCAAGACTCAAGTGGGCCTCACTAAAGGAAAAGGTGGATAGGTAAATTACTACCGTTGAAACCTCCCTGGGGTCCACAGTGATGTTTATATGCAATCCATACCGTTCATAACGTCACTACTACTGGGATGAACTGGAAAAACAAATATTATCCTGATTCGAAACATCTGTGGCTCCACAAATATTTCCATTGTGGAGGTTCAAATCTCACGTTGTCGGCCCACTTGAGTCTTGGATCTGGTTCTTTTTTGTTTTCTTAGCCTAAAATGCTCTCCTAAAACGGATGGACAGTGTGGATTTATCCAAAAAAAAAAAAAATACTGTGGGCCCACCTTGGTTCCTAACGCAGGAAATTCCTGCGCAAGGCTTTCGCAGGAAATCCGCGTCCGCTGGGGAGCCCCTTTGTCAGGGCAACTAGGTACACGTAGAAAATGACCTCTCTGCGTCAGAGATTAGCCCCTGACAAAGCTTTCGTGCAACTAGGTGTATGTGGAGCCACCATTGGATTCATCGTACACATCACAACTCGCACACGTTTGACCGATCAGATTCGTATAATTCAGATATGGTATCCACACAGTGGAGATGTCTCTATGAGCGGTGCCAATATGGCACACGTGTGCCTCACGTTTCGCTTGAGATGTGAATATACTTACAAACCATACTCGAGAGATTTACGGGAGTGGATCGTGGGCCCACCTTGATACATGTATTCCATATCTAAGATAGCCATCCATTTTTTTTTTTCGAGATCATTTTAGAGCATGAGCCCAAAAATATAGAAGATCCAATTCTTAAGTGGACCATGCCACAGAAAAATGGTTGATTGAGGGCTGCAGAAATTTTTGATCAACGTGATATATATAATTAATGGGAAATGGTACTATGAGGTCGACCTCATGGGAACTTCCCATGAGGTCGAACTGTGTGGGCCACACCGTGATGTGTGTCGGACATCAACGCCGTGCATTTAATGGGTCTTCTTTAGGTTATGGGATATCTAAAAAAATCAGCTGTATACAAATCTTAGGTGGGCCATACCATCTAAAACCATGTGAAGACATGCCTAAAACATTTAAAAGCACTTGGTGGGGCCTACATGAGTTTTGGATGTGGCTGAAAGTTGGTTTGACCCCTCATCCAAATGGAACACACACAATGGATGGGCTGGATTTGTGAAGCACATCTATGTGGGTCCAATAAATGATCATGAAGGTTTTAATGAGCGGATACCCTCTCAACTGTTGTATGTGGTGTGGCCCACCTAAGTCATGAATTGACCTGATATTTAAGCCTATGGCCCACCATGGAATGGTTCATCTGACCGATGGCACAAATGTTCGACACACACACACACACACACACATATATATATAAACTGTTTTTTTTTTTTTTTTTTTTCCTAGCACACGACCTGGCCGAACACCGAACCCAAACATAACCTGACCCGTCCTCACCAAAAGCACCCAAAGGTGCTGCTAGTGTGTCTCAAACCTAAGACCAGCTGGTTGATAAACTCAGACTCCACCATCTTGATCGTGGGATCGAATTAGGTGTCAGCAAGTAACACCCTAGTGAGTACGTGTACGGCAACTTTGATGAATTTGTTGTACATGCAACCCGCCCATTCATTTTTTTAGCTCATTTTTGGACATTATCCAAAAGTTCAAGCAGATTGAAATCTCCACTGGACCACGCCAACCAGAAAAAGTGGTGATGACCATTTAAAATCTTTTGTAGGCCACAAGTTTTGGATAAATCCGATCATTGTATTTTACCTTCGTCTAGGTTCGGTTGACCTTATAAATGGGTTGGATGGAGAATAACATTACGGTTCTGCCTATGGTGGGCTTGGGGAAGTTTGTAATGGCGAATCACCAAAGTTTCGAATGGTATGGTCCACCTAAGATTTGGATCTCTTTTAGCTTTGGGCTCATGCCCTAAAATAATACAGCAAAATAGATGGACGACGTGGATATCGAATACATGCATCGAGGTGTGCCCCACACTAAGGGCCGCACCGTCCTAGGAGAGATTGGGGCTCACCCAATCCACTCTCAATTTAGATGAATTACACAATGTAGCAACATGGAACTCTGCAATATTGAAGTGGAAAAGTTTGGTGGGCATTGTTGCTCTCAATTCAGCCAGTTAAAACTGCTTGTGTGATTGAGGGCCTAGATTAAAAGTATGTGTGCACGTATGATTGTGTGGGCGTGTCAGAGTATGCCAAACTGAAGAATATTTACTGAATTTGTCAATACCCTTATTTCGAGACGAACAGATTACAGATTGGATCAAAACCTAGAGTCCTCTCGATCGCCGATTAATTTACAAATGTGCGTTGTACTTAGGTAATTTGAGCAAAGGAAGGGGTTAACCCTCACGGATGTGTTCCTTTTGCCTTGTACTGACGATTATGAAATTGGCCGGTTTAAAGATTTTTCTACTTCACTAATGCCTTAACGTGATATTCATAAATTAGAGTAAAAGATTCCCACATAACAGAGTAAGAACTAGCAAAAATACGATCAATCTTTATTAATGTATTGGTCATATTACAACCGTTGTACTTTACACTCTTAATATTAAGCAAAAATAAAGATAAATACTTAATGTTCCAATCGGAAAAACGATCGAAGTGGATGATAAGGGTATGAACATTTGAATCGGAACTCAAATGGATTTTGTGATATGACAACTTAAGGTTGCAAATATTTAATCTACTCCTAAGATAAACGTATTACAATGTGAGCTACTGGGTAGTAGTGAACTAGCTAAGCTAGGAAAAATAAAATAGATATGAAAGTAAAGTAGGCATGTAGATAGATGTATTTAACATGAGGACAGAGCTCTTCATGGAATACTGTTTATATGAGCTTTTAGGAGGCAGTAGCCTTGTGTAATCTTCAACGTCATGAAGGATTTGGGTTATCGGTTGTGAAATTCTTATTAATTCTTCTACATCAGAGTAGCCTATCGCGAACAACCACATGTACAAGAGAGAGACTCTTGTTTCTTTAGATCATGATGCATTGGCTAGAGTTCTCTATCCCTAGAATCCTATATTGGGAGGTTGCTGGAGTCCTTACATCACTTGGCTTTGCAATCGTGGGGAGTTGCTTTTTGCAACTATTGCTTATTCGGATTGCACATTGGTTGGAGTTCTCTGTCCCTGGACTCCCACATTAGAAGGTTGTTGGAGTCCTTAAGTCACTTGGCTTTGCAATCGTAAAGAGTTACTTTTAGTAAGACTCTAGTATTTAATGATAAATAGAGATCTTCTTTGATAAGATATTAACATTTAATGTTTGGAGAGAGAGAGAGAGAGAGAGAGAGAGAGAGAGAGAGAGAGAGAGAGAGAGAGACTTGAGAGAGACTTAAATGAGACTCTTACTTTTGGGATAAACTACTCTTGATAGGAATTTAACATTTAATGCTCTCTCATATGCATCTCTCTAGCTTCTCTTCCAAGTTATCTACATCACATTTGGCAAGGCTACAGCGTGGCATCTCCTGAATAGTTTGATTTGAATGCACCACATCATGGGTAAACAATGCTCTCAATTCGTGAGTAGGATTTCACCCATCATTTAGCATGTAGTGCCGACACTTGGCAGCATCTTATCGACCCATGTAGTGAAATTGCGTCGGGTAGTCTAACACGACACCCTATGCATATACGTGCGGAAGCTTAAAGAGCAACTAGAATTATAGTTAAACCTATAGGAGGGGGGGTGATTAGGACCTTTTAAAAATTATTTTCGCCTACTTAACAAATTTAACAAATTGAACTACGTAAGCGATAACACTTTGGCTTCCAAGCTTAAGTGGGTCCAATCAAAAGACTAGCATATGATAAAAGCTATAAATAATTTAGTCCAAACAAGCATAGATTAATTAAATGATTAAGCTAATGAAGAACCTAATCTATGCTACTCAAATAGACTTGAGTGAGGATGGATCAAGAAGCTCAAGTCTACTTGAGGTAGTGAAAGTATATCTTATGAGTGTGGATGTGCCTATCAAGTGCCTAGCATACATTCCTAACTAAGCATTCATAATTAACAAGTTAAACACAATGCATAAGGAGAAATGTGCTTAAGAACAATCGCAAACACAAGGATGTATAGTGGTTCGACTACGTGTCTACTCCACTCCCGGTTCAAGTACTCAACCCCTTTGAGCACACCGGCATTCACAGGGGAGTTTAAATCTGGTTCCTCCCAACTAAGGTGTTTTAACTCGGATCCACCCAACCGGAAAGTTTACAGGTTCCTCCCAACCTACACGTTTGCACCCGTGTTGGTGGCTCCCCCTTGGAGACTTTGTTTTAGGCCCGACTAACGTGCCAAGGAACGGCTGACGTCCCTAGATTTTAGGCCTAACTAATAGGCCAAGGATCGGCTAACGACCCTAGGTCGAGTTTGTCAAACAAACTCTACACTCAACTCCCACAGGGAATTGAGTGGATGGACTCCTAACAAGACAACCTAACTTGTCAGATTGAGCCCCTTTGTAGCGCCGCTTCTGGTTGCTTTTTCTCGCTCTCCCGTGCTTGAATCAGCTCCCCTGTGCTCCCCCGATCTTTGACGCCGCCGCTTTGCCAAGGCTTCAGCTCCAAGATCCGCTACCTTGCATGTGATGGTCCATTGGAGATGCCCAATGTGTTAGGGAATGGTGAATCCTCTACAAATGGTAGGAAATGGGTTTCCTAGAGGAATACACCTATTTGGACTCCTAGGTAGTGTTTAGACAAGGGATTTAACTATCATCAAGGTGTCTAAACCTTAGGAATCAAGAGGGAACAAGTCCATTATCAAGAGTCATTGAATGGCCCAAGTTTGTGATGAAAACACAAGGAGAATGACTTGCTTTGGGTTTGGAATAAAGCCTCTAATGATCTCTAGCAATGGTGGCTTCTATCTCCTTAAAATCTCCTCTGTTGGCTAAAAAACGAATCCCCCATCTTAAATAGATTTTCTTCCAACGGTAAAAAAACGGGCAGATTCGCGCATCTCCGATTGATCGGAAGAAGGTCCGATTGATCGGAGACCTGTCCGATTGATCGGAAATCTATCCAGTGAAGTCTCTAGAAGATATTTCGATTGATCGGAACACTGTTCGATTGATCAGACGGACCCCTTCCGATGGATCGGAAGACTGTCCGATTGATCGGAAATATGTCCAGTGGATTTTCAAAGGTTGCTGGAAAAATTTTCGATTGATCGGAGCTTCTGTCCGATTGATCGGAGTCCTATCGGAGCCAACGTCCGATTGATCGGAGATCAATCGGAAACTGCTGTTTTGAGCTGTTTTGTTTACAGCAGCTTCCACCTCTTAAATTAGTCTAACTTATCATGTTTTTCATGGAGTTCTAAGACTAATGATGATGACTAAGGGTATACCTAGTTGGTCCAAGTCATCTAAGAGGTTATGAGTTAGGTTTTGGTCAAGGTTAAGGCACACCAAGGCATCACTTTTATCTGTATCTTCTTCCTTGATGCAGCAGGGCCACTTGAGTCTTTGGTCTTCATCTTCATTAAGCTCAACCGACACTAGACTCACAGACCTAAGTAATTGACAAACAAGGTGCACTAGTATGCCACAGAAAAGTGCACTAACATGTAGGTGTGCCAAAAATGGGTATAAACAGGCACCATCATGATGTATATGTTATATCCATAGTGCCCATCCATTTTTTCAGATAATTTTAAGGCATAAGCCTAAAAATGAGGTAGATCTAAAGCTGAAGTTGATTGCATCAAAGAAAACCATGAGGATTAAATGTCTAGCAATGAAAACTTCTCGGGAGCCCTAAAAGTTTTAGATCAAGTTGGTATTTGTGTTTTCCCTTGAACAAGGTTTGTGTGACCTTATGAACAGGTCAGATGGCAAATAGACATCAAGGTGGACCTAGGGAAGTTTCAATGGTGGGCATCATTGTCCCCATTGCTTTATGTGGTGTGGTCCACACTTGAGCTTTAGATCTACCTCATTTTTTTAATAAAGACAGTAGCTAAAATGATATGGAAGAAAATGGATGGACTGTAGATATAACACATACATATGGTGGGCCCACGGAACTTTGCCAGGTCAACACAGTACCAACGTTGGTACTATGTTCTACACTATGCAATCCAAGTCCCATTCAAATAGCCTCCATCAACCTTTTCCTTTGGCCGTTTACAGTAAATTGTATGGTAACTCACACATGTGGCTTTTTTTTTTTTTTTTAAATAACACAATGGGTACTCGAATCCAAGACCTCGTGTTGAAACTCATGAGTCTACCAATGAGGCAAAACCGAAGCTTAAGGTCACGTTATAGAAAACAGTGAGATTGATGTCCACTAATGAAACTTCTTGGAGCCATGGGGCCAAATTTTGAGCTTTGGATATGCCTTATTTTAGCCCACAGTCTCAAATGATCTGAAAAAACAGATAAATAGGGTAGATTTCTCACAAACATCCACGTGGGCCCCATGTACCGTCAGAGTTTGGTTGTCATGGGAATCAACGTCAATCAAAGTGAGAGCCAGAGTTCTGGTGTACATTTTTAAGTCAGAGAGCAAGGGTTGCTCAATCAGAGGTAATGCCACCATAATATTTGTTACAAATCGATTTCATCCATCTATTTTGCCACCTATTTTTTTGGCATGCCCAAAAATATATATGAGGCTGATCCAAAGCACAATTGGGCCAACTAACATGAAAAGAGGAGATTAAACACCTGTCATCGAAACATTTATGGGGCCATAGGATGTAACACATTGATGGTGTTACAAATCAAACACCATACATTTGTTTTTCCGGCTCATTTATGGTGAGGGCTGCCATAAATGACGTTAATACCAAGTTCTAGTTGGCCAAACGACAGGAAACAATGGGGGAATGAACACCTACTATTGTGGGTGATTTCGAGCTGGCCCGCATGTTGTGAGGAAAGCCCACAGGCCCAAAGGGCTTGTATATAGGTTCCCAGCCCTTCCCCGAGCAGAGGGCCAAATTTTAATGAAGTTTGATTGATAAGTGTTTTTCTTTTAAGGGTATTGGATTCTTAACAGTTGATCTATTTGCAGGGTTGTGCCTCTACAATTTTGTTAGTTGAGGTTCTGATTTGGCTTGTATAGGTCTCCTGTCGACTGTGCTAGTAGTTGAGGTAGTTCTTTGTTGTGTTGTTATTTGGTAGCTTGGAGGTTTTGTTGCCATGCTCTCCTTGGTTTTCTTGTCATTTTTATATATTGTGTGAGTGCAACTAATGTTTGCTGAATGTGGCGATATTCGTTTCAATCTTTTTCTTCAATTAAACACACAAAAAAGCTTAAAAACTCTGTTACAAAAATTATCCAATAGAAGAAAAAAGAATAGTATTGATAAGGCTACTATCAACTTGGGTCTTAAGAAAAAAATATTCACAATTATAGAGATTTCTAGTCTTACTAAGAATATAAAAAATCATAAAACAGCACTTATGGATACGAAAGAGCTCATTATTTCCACCTGCTTTAATAAAGAGCAGTAGTTTATGCTCTAAAATGAGTTGAAAAAACAGATGGACCGGGTGGATTTCTCACAAACATTAAAGTGGGTGCTCGTGTACACTCAGAGTGAGATTGTGAGGGCAGCCAACATCAGTCAATGTGCCAGCCATGTACAGTTAAGTCTAGAGGGTGAGGTTGCTCGACTGTAGATAATGCCCACCATGATGCTAGTGACAAATCGATTCCATCCATCTATTTTACCATCTCATTTTAGGACATGAAACAAAAATGAGTCTAATACAAAGCTCAAGTGGGCCAAACTAACGTGAAACAGTGGGGATTAAACACCTGCCATTGGAACTTCCTTATTTTTTAGCCCATACCCAAAAATGAGCTAGCAAAACAGATGGACCCAATGGATTTCCCACAAACAATAAGGTGGGTCCCACATACAATCGGGGCTAGGGTGGTAGGCTCATGAATCCAACCTTTCTTTTTATTTTTTTTATAAGTTAGTCATGCAAGACACCCACACGACGCACCCACCCACCAGTGGGGTTAGTGTGTCTCTTTAACACTCAAACCTGAGACCTGCGGTTGAAACACCTAATCTGGCGAGACGAATACAACATGAGGGGAGATCGACAAGTGGGGCAAAACGTGGGGAGTTTCCTCAATTGCTAACTAACGGAATAAACTATGGGCCCAATTCGAAAAATAGTTTAGAAGTACTTTAGTTTCCTTTATTCCATGGAGTAGTAAGATAAAGCATACGTGCTGCATACAACAAAGCTTACACTAGAAAATTCTAACGTCACATTAAAGCAACTGAAGACACCGTGATAAGTGGCCAAGATCATTGGGAGAGGGATGTGGGCATTTGGATGGGGTTGAAAGATACTGAAGTGTCCTTTAACATGTCGTAGGTGAATTTACTGAAGGTGACCTTGTCCCCACATGTGAAATTTGGATAGGTGGGGCAATTGATGATTGTGGTGCCATTCTTGTCCACACAGAACCACACCTCAGAGAGTAGAGATCTTTTCCAAAACACCAACCATGTTGTCTCGACGCAGTTGATTGCCGTTTTCTTTCCGACTGCATCGTTAATGGCAGCATGGAGCCAGTCTGCGTCGTATTCTTCGTCGTTTGGCACGATGTCTGGGAAACCCATGTAGCAAAAGATTGAGAGAAGTGTCATTAGAACAATTTCAATCAATTAATATAAAGGTTAGGACTGTGAGAATAAAAAATCATTCAAACTCATTTTTTGTCTCAGAGTTGTGACATGTCTGGCATTCACCCCGTAGCGAGAAAAATGCTCGGTTAGAAAATAAAAGAATTCCACATGAGTGCACCGGCCCAGTTTTTAGAGCTCTCTCGTTGAAGATTTGTGACACTGCTGAAATGGCTAGTATCAATCACACATGTGGTGCATCAAGTGGATTGCGTGGTGTGCCACACACCACTGACATCGGCGCTGACATCACTAAGTTCTGTGGGCCCCACCATGATATATGTGTTATATCCACACCATTCATCCATTTTGGAAGATTATTTTAGGAAGTAAACCAAAAAATGAGGTAGATCCAAAGCTCAAACGGACTACACCACAGAAGGCAGTAGGGATTGAAGCTTCTCTCATTGGAAGCTTCTCGGGGTCAAAGAAGTCCTGGATCAATTTGATATTTGTTTTTTTTTATTCCCTTCATCCAGGTCTTTGTGATCTTTTGAACAGGTTGGATGGAAAATTAACATCATAGTGGGCCTAGGAAGGTTTCAACAGTGGTAATCATTGTCTCCACTGCTTTCTGTGGTGTGGTCCACTTGAGCTTTGAATCTGCCTCACTTTTTAGTTTACGCCTGAAATGATCTCACAAAATGGATGGACAGTGTGGATATAACACATACATCATGATGGGACCCACAGAACTTGGTGACGTCAACCCATCACCAAGGTGCCACACAAAGCAATCGGTTTCCAAAACCCTAGATTCGTGCGGAAGCTGCTGGCTCTCTCTGCATCCAGAGTATTTATTTGGAAGTTCCCACCATATGAACCAGGCAAAAAGCCAACTGATCAAAGATTGTCTCGTGCAAAAGGTTTTAGACTGTTGTTTCTAAATCAACTTTTTATGGCCGGTGAGATCTCCAACGAGTGAATTTTTTTTCCATGTTGCCCCATCTATGGTAGTATCTCACAGATGAACAGTATGGATCAGCTTGTTGATGAGGAGCCTCTCTTACAAAGAGTGTTTCTGTGTGGGAGCATTGCAAATAGCTTACCTGCCCTTCTCAGCTTGGAGAGCAAATTGACTGTAGACCGCAGTTGCAAGGTTCTGTTAAAGTAGTCCCTTTGGCTCAGCCCCGAACAATTACCGTACGGTTCCCACAGACTTTTCCAGCTAGCCAGGCCGTTGTTGCTTGGACACGAGATGTTCGACCAATACGCGTACATGTCACTGATCAAACGTGCAATCTGTTGAACAGTTTTAATCAACACCACAAAACGTAAGCTTAAAAAAGAATCAAGTAGGCTATGCTTAGTACCGTACACGAGTCTATCCGAGTCGAGCTTGGCCTTGCTCAACTCAGCTCAGCCAGCAGACCACCTCTACCCAAGTATTATTCGTCTCGGCTTTCGAGCCAATTTGTCACAGTCAGCAGATCCGGCGAGTTCAAGCTGAGTTTATGTAGAGTCGAATGGGGAAGATGATGGCCACTTCATTGGCATATCATTGTCAGACTATTCATTCCTAGTTCTGCTGATTGTGGATGGTCTAGATGGATCCTATTGAACTTGTGGGTTCCACCGAGCAAAGCTCTAGGATGGTTTACTCGGTGGGTTCTTGGTTCAAACGTTTCTAGGTTGCTCACGCTAAAGATATGGAGGAGTGGAGATCTCTGATATTCTAATTGGTTCGTTGATGCGGAGCGCCAGATAGATGGCTTTCGTTTGGCTTTTGGATGGTTTTGAACAAAACAAGAAGGAGAGGAGAATGCGGGTTGGGCTTGTAAACCAAGTCGAGTCTGAGCATGTACCGAGTTGAATCGAGTCGAGCAGGGGCCAGCTCGAGTATAAAAAATTGGCTCGACTGAGTGAGCCTGAACTAGCTAGGGGTGCACATGGTTTGGTTCGGTCTGGTTCTGGGGTAAAACCGGAACCGAACCGTTTCCAACAGTTCTAGAAATTCTAGAATCGAACCGGACCGATAGTACTCTAGAACCAGACCGGAACTGGACTGTAAAAACCAGTTCGGTTCAACAGTTCTGGGCTTTTTATAATCCAACCCAATTGCATTGGATTCCATGGATTCCTTAATGCAATGCAATGTGTTTGTTAGATTTACATATACATCCTTATTGTTAGACAATGTTTAGGTGGGCCACGTTAAAAAAAAAAAAAATCAGATAGATCCAAATTTTAAGTGAACTACTCGACATGAAATAGTGAAGGTTGAACACCCAAGGTTCGGTTCTACGGTTCGGTTCCATGGTTCGGTTCACAGTCCGGTTTAGTTCTACAAAACCCTAAACTGAGAACCGAACCAAACTAACCAGTCCTTTGATTTTTGAAACTGGAATTGGAACCGGTGCACTTTGAGAACCGGACCGAATCGAACTAAACTAACCGATTCAGGTCTGGTTTACCGGTTCCACCGGTTCCATGTGCACCCCTAGCCTGAACCCAACTTCGAGTTGATTTGAGTCGAGTTGAGTGAGTAAACCGAGCTTACTCTACTCGTGTACAGCTCTAGCTATGCTATTGGTCACTGGTTAATGCATTGTCTCAGAAGAGCCTGATTCTCAGATGAGCAGACAGTCCTGATGGAACTAAGCAAATTGAGACCCTCTGATGAGTGGTTTGGATCTTGTACAAGGCTTGATTCTTTTCCTTCTTTTTTTTTTTAGTCATGAAATGCACCCACCATAGTAGGTGGGCAACGCACCCACATAGTTAGTCACACGATGCACCCACCCACTGGTATTAGTGTGTTTCCTTGGCATTTCTAACCGGAGACCTGTTGTTGACACGCCTAGGCGTCTTCAAGTAGTGCCCAAAATTTGCAATCTAGAAATGTATCATGGTCCCAAAGCTTTTCACATTAGAAGATATTGCCATCCAATCTCTGCAACTTTATTGTGTTGAATCGTGAGCTGGGTCATGTCCATCGCCCCATCAAATTAGTGGTCTGGATCATCAAACCATGGGACCCGGTTGTGCTATGTGGGTTCTAAGGGCATTTTGGACATGCAACTAAACAGAATTATCTTGGGATTGGAAGATCAGAGAAAGAAGAGGATATCCATGTTAATCACATGATAACTCAGAACACTGGACAAGATCTGGGCCATTTATCCGGCGGGCCTAAGCATGACATGCCCTGCACCGATAATAATACTTGTACAGTCATCAGGTAGACCATAAGTGTTCAGTCATCCAATGTACAGATGTGGCCTACCTATTAATGCATGGCCCAGGTCCCACACATGCTCGTTAGCAAGTGCGCCATGGATGTCCTCTGATACGAAAATAGAAGAACGTACCGCATTAACGTAGAATTTAGTAGTGACATTGCATTTTGGAACTAGCTCTCCCGAATTTTTAGCCGGATACATGCCCTCAATTAAAAAGTCTAGCTCTGGTTCACCTGTTGTGGGAAGGCAGCAACCTTCTTTTTTACAATATGCTCCTGGCCACTGCAATATGATTCCACCCAATAAGAAATAGAAGCTGAGTCATAACCCAAGTTCATTTATTTATACTAAATAATCCCAAATTGCAACTATTAAGTATAAATGCATGCTTTGATTTTTTCACACGGATGTAGCCTCAGTAGTTTAAAAAGATAATGAGTCGACTCGGCTCAAAACCATTCGAGCTGAGTCCCAAAAACTATGGTATCAAAAACTCGTACTAAGTCAGTAATATAATATTTAAAATAGAATATTATAAATATTGTTACCCTTCGTTTGGAATTGGAAGATATCTATTTGAAGGCCAGTGATGATCGATAGGACTTGGAATTGTTTAATAATCAACAAATCTTTGGGAATATCTCATCGGACTTGATAAGTGCATGGGCCCACTTTTCAGGACGCTGTGCAGGTCCTTCGATAGAGGTTTATATAAATTACTCCCACGTGCGCGACTGCAGCATCTTAATGTGGGAAGCGGAACCGTCTATTGAAACATTCGTGGGGCTGCGTAAGTTTTAAATCAGGTTAACACTACCAAGTTTTCAGCTCACCCCAATAGGAATGACCTTATCAACGGTTTGGATTATATATAGACATTTTAGTGAACTCCACGTAATTTTTTTTTTTTTTTGGTTAGTACACACACCTGGCTATTAGCACACCCACCCCAACTGCTAGTCTACTGTATTGTTTAGCCACCAACTTGGAAATTGATACCAGGGCCTCAGAATTTAAACAATGTTATCTTCACTCAGTCTACCGCTTAAGCTAGAGATAAGGGTGAAAAAGTAGGCATTTCTTTACTCGCTTTTCCTGTTAGGTGGGTCATTGGAGTTTTGGATCTTCCTCACTTTTTGGGCCTGTGTCTTAGCACGATCTGGAAAACTGGATGGATGGAGCAAGCAGATTTCTCACAGACATCATGGTAGGCCGACCTAAAAATGAGGCAGATCCACCCCATCCATCCAGTTTGCCAGATTGGATTATCCAACTGCTCTAATGTTACCACGGTAGATTCTAAAATATGTGATGAAGTTGATGAAACGCCCAGATTGATAGAGTGGACTGTGCATTTGTTCCAATGCAACGAGGAGGGTGAATTAGATGTTACCCCGGTAACACCTTAGCGGGTGTTACCCCTACCATGTAGGGCCTACCTTGATGTATTTTTTGTATATCCATGCGGTCCATATGTTGTTACACATAATTTTAGGAGGCGATCCAAAATTATAAGAAGATCCAAATCTCAGGTGGACCATACCAATAGAAAGAGTGATGAATAATCATTAAAAGCATTTTGCGGGCAACAAAAGTTTTAGATCGATCTGATCTTTAACTTTTCTCTTCATCCAGACTTTCTTGAAATTATGAAGAGCTTGGATTGCAAATAAATATTACCAAAACCTTACGATAGGCTCTTTAGAATTTTTAATGGTGGGCACTTAATCAGCACTGTTTCCTGTGGTATGATCCACCTTAGACTTGGATTTGCATTATTTTTAGCATAATAGCCTAACATAGGCTGAAGAAACGGATGGACGGTGTGGATATACAAAATACTATCCATGTGGGCCACACGGTAGGGGTAACAACCACTAAGCTGTTCCCGGGGTAACACCTAATTCGCTGCCTGCAACGAGGAGCACTGTAAGTTACAGGGCACTGAGGTCTGAGAGCACTGAATCATTTCTGTGCAAGTATTCAATGGAAGTGGTTGAGCTGTCCATTCGTCATCCATGCCATTTTAAAATGGAATTTTTTGCTACACCCACGAGTTAGCTACGCTAGCTACACTGGGTGTAGCAATGACCCCACCATGATGTATGTGTTGTATCCACGCCGTTCATCCATTTGGCGAGATCATTTTAGGGCATGGTACCAAAAATGAGTAAGATCCGAAACTCAAGTGGCTCTCAAGAAGTTTTTAATGGTTGGTGTTCAATCCCCACTATTTTTTGTGCTTGGTTCTCTTGAGCCTTGGATCTGCCTGTTTTTGGTGTCATGCCTTAAAATGATCTCACCAAATGGATGGACGACGTGGATACATCACATACATCATAGTGGGTCATTGCTACACCCGGTGTTGCTAGCTAGCTGATGCGTGGGTGTAGCAAAATTTTTCTCCTATCCCGCGGGGCAGAATCCTAATACACATTGGCATTAAGGGCATGCAACCGTTTGAAACCGACGGTGGGATTTCCGCCTACTGATCATCTACGTACAGAAAATCGCTTGCCTGGCTGACGTGGATCAAATGAGTACATGAGGATGATATCCACCCCGTCCATCAGGTGCACCACTCTGTATTTGGACTGGGGTCCAAAATCAGGTCGATTCAATACTCTATTAGGCTACACCATGAGAATAACTTGAGATGGGAAGGTCGACCATTAAACCGTCAAAATTGTGTGTGGAGTCCCGGGTGGTGCCCATATTCCATCCAATCCACTCATCTAAAGTGCGACGCCTGGACGAATGGATTAACAGAAAATCAGCTCATCACTTTTTCCTGTGGTATGGTCAGCTTTGTATCTGCCTCATTTTTTATCTCATGTATTAAAATGAGCTGGTCTCGTATCTTGAAATGAGCTGTACAAATGGATGGACTACGTGTGTAAAACAAATACATCATGGTGAGACCCACATATCTTTGACACTAGCTTGCGGGCTAGTGTTTGCGTCACTAGCCAACCCGCGTTCCCAATTACAAGACTCATAGGTTCCAGATCAAGTGAGTTCAGAAGTTTTATGGTATGGTTTTAAGCCATTCTCTATATTCTGCCCCCACAAGTATTGGATTGGACTGATAAACAAGGATTCATGGTCAAAATATAGTGGCCCACCAGATGGACAGTGTGGATTAATGTATGCTTGTTCCATGCACGCAATTGAGGCCCTCCCTGTGCCTGTGCAAGTCAAGCTAGGCACGGTCCATCAACAGACGGCTGAAGATTGGGCTGCACATGATCTGGTGTGTAATGAGTGGACATAAACAAGGCTAATAATATAAGAAGACAAACATACCATGAGAACATAGTAGAAGAAATCGAAGTCTGCAGCTACTATTGCCCCAGAGAAAAAGAGAATACACAAAATGAAAGAAGCTGATGCAGTGCGAGTAGCCATTTCTTCCTGATGCTTGGATGGGAAGGATGCTTCTTCTCTCGCATTTATAGAGAACCGTGCATGTGGCGTGCACCATCCACCGTGCCCCACCTTCAAAACGTGAAAAATGATAGCATTACACGTGGCAACGTGGCATATTTGTGAGAGATCTGAGCCGTTGGAAGGATTGGCTTAAAGTTTGGAGCAGCTCAGTTAGAAGGGGACGCGGATTAGCTACTGAACTTGACCGCGGCCAGACTCGCTACTGAAGTGACGTCACCATGTTCTGTGGGCCCCACCATGATGTAGGTGTTGCATCCACACCGTCCATCCATTTGGAGAGATCGTTTTAGGGCATGAGCCAAAGAACAAGGCAGATCAAAAGCAAGCAGTGGACCCCACCACAGAAAACAGTAGGGTTTGATGCTTACCATTAAAAACTTGTTTGGGCCACAGAAGTTTTTGATCAAGCTGATATTTTTTTTTCACTATTCCATGTCTGTGTTAACTTATAAATAGGTTGGATCTCAAATAAACATCATGGTGAGCCCTAGGGAGGTTTCAACGATGGCGTCACTTTCCCAACTGTTTTCTATGGTGGGTCCACTTGAACTTTGGATTGCCTCATTCTTTGACTTATGCCCTAAAATGATCACTCCAGATGAATGGACAGTGTGAATACAACACATACATCATGATGAGGCCCACATAAAGTGGTGACATCACTTCGGTCGCGAGTCTAGCTACTGTAAAGTTCAGTAGCTAAACAGCGTCCGTAAAAAAGTTAGCCGCACCGGACGCGGATTAGCTACCGGCAGGTTGAGTAGTGAATCTCACTACTTAAGTTAGGTCACTATGTTCTACGAGCCTAGCATGATTTATATGTTGTATCCACACCGTCCATTTATTTGAAGAGACGAGTTTAGAGCCTAACTCAAAGGATAGGGCAGATCAAGCTCAAGTGGACCCACCACAGAAAACATTGGGGACACTAACATCCACCATTGAAAACTTCCTCAGCCCACCATGATTTTTATTTGAGATCCAACCTGTTCATAAATTCATACAGACATGGAGGAAGGGAAAACACAAATATCAGCTTGATCAAAAACTTATGTGGCTCCTAAGAAGTTTTCAACGCTGGATGTCACTGTCCCCACTGTTTTCTGTGGTAGGGTCCACTTGACATCTAGATCTGCCTCATTCTTTGAGTCATGCCTTAGAATAATCTCTCCAAATGAATGTACGGTGTGGATACAATAGATACATCATGCAGAGGCCCACAGACCATGGCGACGCCACTTTAGCAGTGAGATTGTAGCGAGATTAGCTACTCTTACCTGTCAGTAGCTAATCCGCTTCCGGCGGCACCCATACTACAAATGAGGCGTTGGAGAGACCATAGCCAACATTGTAAATTCAACTTGAATGATAGCCCCATGTTTTTAGTGGGCGATAGGAAACATTCACTGATGGATCTTTTGTTGGACGATCAGGATGTGCCAACACATGTGAAGAATCTGCACGTGTGTGGCTTTTGGGGCTTGGCGCTTGAAGAAGAGGGCGTGTAGTAACTGTATTACTTTACCAAGTATTTTATGTATTTTATGGACGCGGATTGCCTGCGAAAGCCTTTCTCCAGCGCTCGTAATCTAGGTAGGGCTCACCGTGATGTTTGTGAGAAATCTATGCCGTCTAATCATTTTGTAAGTTTATTTTAGGCGTTGAGACCAAAAATGAACTGGATCCAAGACTCAGGTGGGCCGCACTGAAGCAAAAGTTGGGTAGAGAAATACCTACCGTTGAAACTTCTATGGGGTCCACAGTGATGTTTATATGCCATCCATACCGTTCATAATATCATTTCTACTGAGATGAACTGAAAACGCAAATATTATCCTGATTCGAAACTTCTGTGGCCCCACGAATATTTCAACTATGGAAATTCAATCGTCATGCTTTGGCCTAGCTGAGTCTAGGATCCTGTTCATTTTTTGTCTCAACCCATAAAATGATCTCACAAAACGGTTGGACGGCGTAGATTTCTTACAAACATCACAATGAGCCCCACCTAAATTTTGAGTGCAGGAGATGCCTGCAAAAGGCCTTGGCAGGCAATCCGCGTCCATATTTTATCTACCACAATACTCCACGTGTCCTCGGGAATCTATCCACGTTGTAAATAAGCGGGCGCGGATTCCTTCGAAAGGTGTTCCTGCGATGGGAACTAAGGTGGGGCCCACAGTGATGTTTTTTGATAAATCCATCCCGTCCATCCGTTTTGGAAGCTCATTTTTAGTACATGGAAACAAAAATGAATCGGATCCAAGAGTCAAGTGGGCCTCACTAAAAGAAAAGGTGAGTAGGTAAATTACTACCATTGAAACCTCTTTGGGGTCAACGGCGATGTTTATATGACATCCATACCATTCATAACGTCACTACTACTGGGATGAACTGGAGAACAAATATTCCACCTAAGCCGCGGCCTAATCAGCCATTCATAAAGAAATAGCATAGAGCCAAAGTAAATAATTGTCCGGGTGAGGCCGTACAAGGTGGCATCTCTTCACAGATTGGGCTCGACAATGCTCTCGTGCAACTAGGTGCGTGTGGAGCCACCGTGATGTACCTTTGGAAACGGAGGAGGATTGGGCGGTGTGCCACACACCACCCACCTCAGTGGTGTGTTGACATCACTAAGTTTTATGGGCCCACCATATTATATATATGTTATATCCACACCATCCATCCATTTGGAGATATCATTTTGGGCATGAGTTAAAAAATAGGCAAATCTAAGCTCAAGTGGACCACACTATAGAGAGCAGTGGGATAATGACACTCACCATGGAAGCCTTCCCAAGGCCCACCATGATGTTTATGTCCAGCCTGTTGGGAAGGTCACAATGTCATTAATAAAAGGAAAGCATAAATATCAACTTGATCCAAAACTTATGAGGAACCTAGGAGTTTTAAATGATAGGCGCTGGATCTCTACTGCTTTTCGAAGGGTAGTTGATTGAGCATGGGGTATGCTTTTTTTTTTTTTTTTTTCCATATCCTAAAATGATCTTACCAAATGGATTAATGGTTTTTATATAACATATACATTTTGTTTGGGTGGATGCGTGGAACTTTGGCATGCGAACATCCACACCACCAAGGTGGGTGGTGTGTGTGGATTACCGTACAATCCGCTTTCTGATTGGGCCTGGGGTTGTCCATGTCCATCCGTTTGGGTTCCTCGTACACATTACAACTCATTTTTGAGGTGGCTAGCATCTGAACCATAAATTGGATGTTGTAGAGACGATAGCCAACGGTGTAGATTCAACTTGAATGATAGCTACCTTATATTTTTATTGGACAGAACTGATTTTTTAGGATATGAAACATCAACTGATGGACCTTTTGATGAACGATTAGGATGTGCCAACACATATGAAGAATCTGCACGTGGGGAGTTAGGGTTTGGCGCTTGAAGCTGGGGCGTGTGGTAATTGTATTCACTTGCCAATTATTTCGTCCTTGACAACATTCCTATCTTATCCACGTGATAAACGGGATCAACGCTAATTAGCTGTCTAAACGTACGGACGGCTTGGATGTAAAGCACATGCACCATGGCGAGCCCCAAAGTCAAGAGGAGGATTTTGCTACACCCACGGCTTGCGTACGCCGCAATCCCAGCCGTGGGTGGGATCCGAATCTCCACGGGCATAGAAGGCGGAGAAGGCGAGTCTCTCTCCTCTCCCCCTCTCGCTAGTTCCAGAATCTATCCAACCTAACAAGGATTGGAAGTCGGTTTTGTGTGGACCATGGGACCAGGTGAGTTATGTTTGTGAGAAATCCACGCCGTTCATTCATTTTGTGAGTTCATTATAGGACGTGAGATAAAAAATGGGATGCATCCGCGAACCAAGTGGGCCGCACTAAAGGTAAATGTGGATAGGGAAGGAACTGTTTGTGTTGTGAGTATTTTATCCACTCCGATCCATCCATTTTACCATATAATTTTAGGGCTTGATATAAAAAAATGAACCATATCTGAAGTTCAAGGGGATCACACCACAGTAAATAGCGTGGATTGAACATTTACCATTGAAAAATTCATCAGGGCCTCAAAAGCTTTGTTTCAAGCTGATATTTTGTTTTTTTTTTTTTTTAACCTTCGTCTATATTTGTGTGATATTATGAACAGGCATAATGACAAATAAACACCGGCCTTAGGAAAGTTTCAACGGTGGAAATCATTATTCCCACAATTTTCCCTGTTGTAGCACACTTGATATCTCATGTGTTTCAATTTTTGACTCAACTGTCCAGCAATATAGAGTACAATATAGTTAAATAAATAAATAAATTAGATAACCATTCATATTCAAGCTATAAAAGTTCAAATATTCTATTATGCGGTCTTCCAATCAAGGTAATTTTTTTGTGTGGCCATCCATGATGAGGCCCTTCTCATCTATGGGTTGGATCACTGAACAAAGGGCTCATTTGAACAAGTTGCGATGGGCCCATTTGAACAACGCTACAGCTTACGGAGGCCTCCAAAAGCCTTTGGCATGGAGTTGGGATGGAAGCTTATGTGGGGCTCACCATGATGTTTGTGAGAGATCCACCCCATCTATCGGTTTTGTGATCTCATTTTGGAACGTGTGACAAAAAATGAGTGTGATCCAAGACTTGAGAGGGCCAAAAACATGAGGATTGAACGTCCATAATTGAAATATTTGTGGGGCCGTAGAAGTTTTGAATCAAGCTAATATTTGTGTTTTCAGTTCATCCCAATAGGAATGACATTATGAACGGTATGGAAGGCATATAAATATCAAAGAGGACCCAGGGATATTTCACAGTAGGAATTTCCCTAACTACCTTTACCTTTAGTGCGGCCCACTAGGTTCACGGATGGAGCCCATTTTTTGTCTCACATTTTAAAATGAGCTCACAAAATGGATGGACGGGGTGGATTTCTCACAAACATTATATGTGGGAACCAGCTGGGATCCAGTGCCCAAAAGCCTCCAAAGGCTTTCACACGAAACCGACTTCCGATTCATGCTAGTTTGGATAGATTCTCAGAGGAGCAAGAGCAGAGAGGAGAGAGACTCGCCCTCACCGCCTTCTATGCCCAATTCATGCTAGTTTGGATAGATTCTCGGAGGAGCGAGAGTGGAGAGGAGAGAGACTCGCCCTCACCGCCTTCTATGCCCTTGGAGATTTGGATCCCACCCACGGCTGGGATTACTGCGTACGCAGCGTACGCAAGCCGTGGGTGTAGCAAAATTCTTCTCAAGGACGCAGATCCGCCGAAAGCCGAGAAAAATTTTGCTACACCCACGAGTTAGCTACGCTAATTACACCCACGAGTTAGCTACGCTAGTTACACCGGGTGTAGCAATGACCCCACCATGATGTATGTGTTGTATCCACGCCGTTCATCCATTTGGTGAGATGTTTTTAGGGCATGATATAAAAAATGAGATATATCTGAATCTTAAGTGGGCCCCAAGAAGATTTTAATGGTTGGCATTCAATCCTTATTAATTTATGTTCTGGGTCCACTTGAGCTTTGGATCTACCTCATTTTTTGTGTCATACCCTAAAATGATCTCACCAAATAAATAGAAGTTTTTTGTGTAATACCCTAAAATCTCACCAAATGAATTGAAGGCATTGATACAACACATACATCATGGTGGGTCATTAATTTTTTTTTCTCGCTGAAGCCGCGGACACGTACAAAGTGACCTCTCCACATCACAGATTAGTTGTAACTATGCTTTCGTGCAACTGTGTGCGTGTGCAGCCACCATGGTGAGCGTTTGGAATCGAACCTCTCCAGCAATGAATAGGTCCATCCCATCCGTTTATATTCCTCCCTCGTACACATTGCAACTCACTTATGAGATGGGCCACACCTGTATAAGAAATAGGATGTATCGGTGCATATTCAACTTGAATAATAGCCACAAGTCTTTAGTGGGCAGAACTGATTTTTTTTTTAGGATAGGAAGCATCCATTGATGGACCTTTTGATTAACGATCAGGATATACCGACACATGTAGAAAAATCTGCGGGTATGGGGCGTACGTTTGTTTTTGGCGCATGGTCATGGGGGGCGTGTAATAATTAATCGTATTCGTTTACCAATTATTTCATATTTGACAATGCTCCTCTTATCTTTTCCACGTGATGTCTAGGTTTTATCAAAGTTGCCCTGAAACTGCAACTGTTGCAGATGAGGAAAAGATAAGGACCAAGGTTCGACCACGCAACGTAAGCCAGCGTGTGACGCCCACCTTTGAAACCTTCCTAGTGCTCACCAATATATTTATTTGCCATCCAATCTGCTCATAAGGTCACTGGACCGAGGTGAAGGGAAACACATTTTTCAGCTTGATCTGTGGCTCCAAGAAGTTTTTAATTGTGGGTGTCCAATCCCCACTATGTGGTCAACTTGAGCCTGGATCAGGGGCGCGAGGTCTGACCTTTTAAGTGTCCGACCAGATCTGTATGGGGGCCCACTGTGATCTATCTGTTTATCCAAGCCATCTATTCCTTTTCTAAGAACATGTTAAGGGATGAGTCAAAAAATAAGGAAGATCCAACGCTATAGTGGACCGCACCTTATAGTAAGCTTGAGTTGCATTAAATGCAAGAGTCATCTATGGTGTGGTCCATTACAGCGTTGGATCTGCCTCAATCTTGGGCCCATGCCTTAAAATAATTTTAGAAAAGAGTAAAATAATCTTAGAAAAGAGATGGGCGGTGTGGATAAACAGATACATCATGGTGGCCCCCACAAAGATCTGGTCCGACCAGGGGTCTGACCTAACCTGCGTCCGCGATCACTCTCATTATTTTAAGTGGATTGTCCCCTACCCCTCAGCTAGACCATATTGGTCGAGACATGGGCTTTGTGGAGCTACTGTGATAGATGGTTTTATCCATGCCATTCATCCATTTTTCCCTATCATTTTGAGGTATGAGATAAAATATTAGGCACATTCAAGGCTCAAGTGGACTGCACCAAAGGAAGCAGCGGTGATAATAATGCCCACTGTTGAAACCTTCTTAAGGCCCACTATGATGCTTGTTTGCCATCCAACTTGTTTATAGGTTCACACATACATGGATAAAGGGTAAACACAAATGTCAGCTGATACAAAACTTTTGTGGCCCTCAGTAAGTTTTTAATGCTAATAGGCGTTCAATCCCCATTGTGTGGTCTGTTGGAGCCTTGGATCGCCTCATTTATTAGAGATGTTAATGCGTGTGGTGCAACTCACTACCCACTCACGAGGAGGAGTGGATAAGATGCACCCTGGCCTCAGCCAAGACAGTGTAGCCTTGACTGTGGAGCCATGTTGATGTATGTAATCTATATCCATGTTGTCCATCCATTTTACCATATCATTCTAGGGCGTGAGCCCAAAATTGAAGTAAATCCAATTCTCAGGTGGACCATGCTAAAGAAACAGTGGTGATTGAACGCCCTACCATTGAAAGCTCCCTAAGGCCCACCATAATGTTTCCCTAATGTTTATTTGCTTAGATAACCTATTAATAAAGTCACATAAATCTGGAAGAAGGGAAGAAACAAATGTAAACAAATCTTGATCCAAAACTTATGTGGCACAATAATATTGGTCAATCACCACTGTTTCCTATGGAATGGTGGACCTGAGAATTGGATATGTTTTATTTTTGGCTCACACGCTAAAATAATACGGCAAAAATGGATGAACAACATGAATATAGAATACATACATCAAGGTGTGGGCCCCACATCGAGGACCACACCGTCTTCGCTGATGCAAGGATGCACCTTATCCATTCTCCCTCGTGAGTTGGTCGTGAGATGCACCACGGGCATTAAAATTTCTAATAAATTATAAGGCAGATACAAGGCTTAAACGGACCACAGTGGGGATTGAATGCCCACTAGTAAAAACTTCTTGAGAGCCATAAAAGTTTTGAATAAAGCTGACATTTGCGTTCTCCTTCATCCACGTCTATGTGAGCTTATGTATACGTTGGATGGCAAACATCATGATGGACCTCGGGAATGTTTGAATATTGGACATCATTATCACCATTAGTTTCTTCAGCGAAGTCCACATGAGCTTTGGATGAGCCTCATATTTGCGCTCATACCCCAAAATGATCTTAGAAAAATGGATGAACGGCATGGATAAAACCATCTATCATAGTAGGCTCAGCAGATCCCATCTCTTCGACGTATACGGTCTAGGTGAAGGGTAGAACGCGGCCAGCTTAAAAAATGATACCGATCCAACACTCAAAGTGGACCACACGGTACACCCACGATTTAAAACTTCTTGGGGTGATAGAAAAGGACCCCTCATGTCATAGTAGAGCAGGAGCCATGGAGTCGTCCGTAGAGAGGTCCCCCTACCATTAAAAAAAGGTGGTGGCGAATCAAATGAAATAATTGTGCTGGTATATGTGCGTACTGGCCTCTCCGCGTCACAGATTGGTCCTGCCAATGACAATGCTTTTATGCAACCAGGTGCAATGTAGAGACACCATGGCCAGCGTTTTAGATTGAATCTCTCGAGGAATGAATAGGGTTGTACTTCCGTTCGGATTCCCTCCTACACATCACAGCTCTCACGTCCGTTAGTTGCCATGTAACTCCGTATGAGCGAACTGAGTAAACTTTATGGGCCCACTGTAATGTATATATGATGCAGGTGCATCTCCATACTGGGTTGGGGTGGCCCACGAGGTGGGGTCTGTATGATGTAGAATGGTCACGGAGTGGGTCTAGTACACATCACAACTCGCATGCGTTTGAACGATCAGATTCGTATAATTCAGATATGGTATCCAGACAGTGATCTCTTCATGAGTGGCTCCGATATCTGGCTGGCGTTTCACTTGAAAGGCTAACATACTTGCAAACCGTACTCAAGAGATTTAGAACTTCTTAATTTTTGGACTCATGCCAATAAATTATATCTTGAAAACTAGATGGACAGGTTGATATAAGAATACATACAGCCCAGCTGATGTTACCCTTACCGTGTGGGGCACACCTGCATGAATTTCTTGTATATCTACACCGCTCATCCCTTTTTTAATCTTATTTTAGGACGTTATCTCGAAATTTAAGCAGATCCAAATCTTCAGTGGACTACACCACTGAAAAAAAAAAAAAAAAAAAAAAAAAAAAAAAAAAAAAAAAAAACGATTGAACATTAAAATCCTTTTATACATAGGCCACAAGTTTTGGATCAATCTTATCTATGTATTTCCCCTTTACCCGGTCTCGTTGACCTTATCAATGGGTTGGATGGAAAATAAGCATTACGGATCTATGCACTTGGAAGTTTTTAATGGTAGGCATTTAATAACCACTGTTTCCTATAGTGTGGTCCACCTGAAATTTGCATCTACTTAATTTTTCGGACAACCTCCTAAAATGGGCTGAAAAAATGGGTAGAACGCATGAATATACAATACATCATCAAGGTGGGCCCCACGGTTAGGGTAAGACCCACTAAGATCTTGCTCTGGTAACACCTGATCAGAGTTTAATGGTCTGAATCACTGATCAACGGAATGATCTGCGGTGTCTAACTTATACAAACAAAAAATCAACGGAATGGATCTTGTGGGAGGATCATACGAGTACTTGTTGGACGCGGATTGGGTGGTGCTCCTGTCAGGATATATAAGGCTGTGGGCGGACGGACATGGACTGAGTATGCCCCACCTGTCCCAAGCTGAGCAGAGGATAGGGCACTGAGGAGCCACCCTGATGTATGGGTTTTATCGACACTGTTCATCTATTTGCCTTTTAGGATATATACCAAGAATGAGGCAGATCCAAAGTTTTAAGTAGTATACACCACATGAAACAACCATGATAGTGATGCCAGTGTTGAAACCTTGCTAGGACTCACAGCAATGTTTATTTGCTCTCCAATCTGTTCATAAGGACACATAGGCCAAAATGAAGGGAAAACAAAAATATTAGCTTAATCTAAACTTTCTATGCCCCAAAGAGGTTTTCGTTGGTAGGCGTTTAATCCCCATTACAGGGTCTACAATTGAAAAACTGGTGGGGCCACAAAATTTTTGTATAGTCTAATGTTTTGTGTTTTCAGTTCATCCTCGTAGTAATGACCTTATGAATGGTATGAATGGCATATAAACATCAATGAACCCTAGGGAGGTTTCAAAATTTCCAATTCACGTTGGCCAACTTGAGTTTTGGATTTGCTCAAAAATGATCTAGCAAAGTGGATAGATGGGGGGGATTTCTCACAAACATCATGATGAGCCCCTCCTAGCTTCCGTCGCAGGAAGCACATGCTAAAGAGGCTGTCAAACAGCAAGCTGCTCTCAAAGATGGCCCATGTATAAGTACAGCACAAAGCACTGTTATGAAAGCGCTATGTCCCCACCATGATGTATATGTTTTATCCACGCTGTCCATTTATTTTGCTAGCTTATTATTTTACGGTAGGATTCCAAAATAAGTTAGATTCAAATTTCAGATGGCCCACACCACAAGAGACAATGGTGATTCAACGCCCACCATTAAAACTTTCTAGGGCCCACTATCGTGTTTATTTTCAATCCAACTTGTTGATAAGCTCACACAGACCTAAATGAAGGGAAAACTAAAATTTTAGCTGGATGCAAAACTTTTACACCTGACAAGAAGATTTTAATGGTGGGAATTGAATCACCAATATCTTCCTATAATGTGGTCCACTTGCACTACAACAAACTAGACATTTTGCTGCGACTTTTTTAGCGATGAGTCAAATTTCGTTGCAAAAAGTCTATTTTTTGCAACGAGATTCAAAACTCGTTGCAAACAAATGATTATTTGCGACAAATAGAAAAGGCGTCGCAAAAAATTATGTTTTTTGCCGCGAGACGCAATTATCGTTGCAAAAACTTGGTGGAAATATTTTCCCACAAATTTTTTCCATAAAAAATGTAGCGGGAAGAATAAAAAATGTGGCGGGAAGGACTGTTAGCGATGATTTTCAACTGTTGTCGCTAAAGGCCATTTTTAGCAACGAATTGATTACCGTCGCAAAAAAAAATAATTTTTCAATGACGCAAAAGTCGTCATGAAAAGAGGATTTTTACGACGACTAGTTAAACTTGTCGCAAAAGCATCATTTTTACTATTTGCGACGAATATGGGTTCATCGCAAAAAGGACTATTTGTGACAAAATTTTAAGTCATCTTTAGTAAGCTAAATTTTTGCGACAACCTGCTACCGTTGTCGCGAAAACAATCGCGCGCGAATTTTTCGTGGTGGCGGGAAATACTTTAGCAACGAGTTTCAGTTGTTGTTGCTATGAACCATTTTTACTATTTACGACGAATATCATTTCATCGCAAAAAGTGACTACGTTGAGAAGCTACTTTTTTGCAATGACCTGCCACTGCCGTCGTAAAATAAATCTCGCGCGAATTATTCACGGTGGCGGGAATGACTTTTAGCGACGACCTTCCATTATTGTCACTAAAAGCGACTTTTTGCGATGAATTGCGTCCTATCGCAAAAAATTATTTAGCGACCAACTTGTTGGACTCGTCGTAAAAGCACCATTTTACTAATTGCAACTAATATGGTTCCATCGCAAAAAAGACTATTTGCGATGAAATTTTAAGTTGTTGCTAGTAAGCTAATTTTTTTCAACAACTTACTACCGTTGTCGCGAAAAAATTTGCGCTCGAATTTTCCACGGTGGCGGGAAAGACTTTTAGCAACGAGTTTCAGTTGTTGTTGCTAAAAACCATTTCTACAACTAATTAAAACTCGTTGCAAAAGAATCATTTTTACTATTTACGACAAATATCATTTCATTGCAAAAAGTGACTACGTTAAGAAGCTACTTTTTTGCAAGGACCTGCCACTGCCGTCGTAAAATAAATCTCGCGCGAATTATTCATGGTGGCGGGAATGACTTTTAGCGACGACCTTCCATTATTGTCACTAAAAGAGACTTTTTGCAATGAATTGCGTCCTGTCGTAAAAAATTATTTAGCAACTAACTTGTTGGACTCGTCGCAAAAGCACCATTTTACTATTTGCGACGAATATGGTTCCATTGCAAAAAGTGACTATTTGCAACGATATTTCAAATCATCGCTAATAAGCGGTGGCAGAAGATACTTTTAGCGACGAATTGGGTGCCGTCTCAAAAAATATTGTTTGAGACGACAGAGGTCGTCACAAAAAGTATCTTTTAATGATAAGTTTCATTTTTTGTCGTAAAATATTGCGTTCTGCGACGAATTTGTGTCGTGGCAAAAAGTAATTTGTTTCATCGCTAATAGCTCATATAAAATATAATATACGATACAATTGAGAATAAAATTTATAAAAATTGATAATAAGATTAATAATAAAATTTAGAAAAAATGAGAATATAATTGATAAAATTAGTAAAGATTGTTACAAAATTGAGAATAAAAATATATATTTTGAAAAATTGACAATTTTAATGAAAATTGAGAAGTTAAAAAATTGTGATTTTGAAAAAAAGAAGTTGCGAAGTTTGAAAAGTAATTGACAATCTTTGAGAAAAATTGAGATCTAAAAATTGAAGTTTTTAAAAAAAAGAAATTGAGATTTTTATAAAGAAATTAAGATTCATATTTTTAAAAAATTGAGAAGTTTGATAAAAATGAGATTTTGAAAAAAGAAATTGAGAAGTTTGAAAAAAATTGACTTTTAAAGAAATGAAAAAGTTTGAAAAAAAAATGTGACTTAAGAAGAAAACTAAGATTTTGAAAAAGAAAATTGAAAAGTTTAAAAAATTGTGATTTCAATTAAAAAAGGTTTTGAAGTAAGAAAAATTTGACCATGTTTGAGAGAAATTCAAAATCTTAATAAAAAAATTAAGATTTAAAGTTTTGGATAAAGATGATAAAAAATTCAAACTCTTATGAATAGTTTTGCTTCATCTGCTCGTGTGCTCATCGATTAAATGGTGGAAGCCAACGTAGATCACTTCATTAAGTTCCCGCGATGATCAAACAATGTGCATTACCGATGATTGCCCGATCAACCTTCCAATCAACAATCAGATGTCACATAATGTTGTCGACTATCCGACCAACCTCCAATCAACAATTAAATGGTACAAACCACCATACATCGTGTCATCAAGTCCCCGATCGACGATTGAATTGTGCACATCACCGACGATCGCTTGATCGACTCCCAATCAACAATCGAATGACAAAAAATGTTGTTGACCATCCATCCATTTTTACGAATCATTTTAGAGCATGAGGCGAAAAATGAAGTAGATAAAAATGTCAACTAGACTATACAATGGGAAAACAATGGTGATCCATTGTATTGTTTATTTTCCATCCAACTTGTTGATTAGGTCACATGTACCTACATGAAGGGAAAGCACAAATAGCTTTGCCCTATTCTTCTTTCATCCTGTCCAGATGACAAGAAAATGGTTGAATGATCATCTAAGTCAAGATAGTCTTTCTGTTCATGATTGAGACAAGTCAACCAGACTAGGCTTCATTCCTTTGTGATGTTCATATAACTCCATGATATTCCAAAATGATAGTATCACCTAGTACATCTACTACTTCTAGGGATTGCACTAAGTGCTCAACCTGAAGGGAGAGAGAAGGGCCTTCTGCTCCATGTTAACATCATCTATCGTGACATCCACTTACGGGAGTTATATAAAGTACGCTCAACCCGAAGGGAGAAAGATAGGTCTTCAGAATCATCTTTAATTTCATCCTTATTTTCTTATTGATTTCTCTTTATTCTTCTTCCCTTCTTCATTTCTTCACTTTTAATTCTTGCCTCAACACTTGCAGGCAACATGCTTCCGCATATTGTCTATTAGATGCCCACTCGCCCACCTTGATGTAGGTATTTTATCCATGTTGTCCATCTACATTGCCAGCTCATTTCTTAACACGAGCCCCAAAACGAGAATGCTTCAAAGCTCCAGTGCACCCCACTAAATTAAGGAACACAAGGGAACAACGGTGATTGGAACTCCCATTGTAGAAACCTCCTCTAGGGCCCACCGTGATAGATATTTGCCATTTACCTTACCCATAAGGTCACTCAAACTAAGACTTCGGGTAGGGCCCACAAATGAGGTAGATCCAAAACTTAAGTGGACCCCGTTGTAGTTGGCAGCGGTGATGGTTGTCCACCATTGAAACTTCTGTGGGGGCCCACCGTGGTGTATTATTTGACTCCAACCTGTTGATTAGGTTACATAGACCCACACTGTGTGGTGCATTATTTGACCCTCCACATTATGCTCAGGAGGAATCCACAATGTTCAGGGGGAATCCATAGTGCTCGGGGGATCTTGAGTGCCATTGGCTGCCTACAATGTGGCACCTGAATGGGACCTCAGGAGTTTTGAATCAAACTGATATTTATGTTTTCCCCTTCACCCATACTTGTGAGGTCTAGGTAGCAAGCAAACATCAAGGTGAGCCTAAAGAAGGTTTCAACTGTAAGCATCATTGCCTCACTATATCCTGATAGTAGGGCCCACCATGATGTATGTATTGTATCCACACCATCCAACCATTTGGAGGGATCATTTTATGGCTTCCACCAAAATTTATGGGTCCCACCATGATGTATGTATTGTATCCACACCGTCCAACCATTTGGAGGGATCATTTTATGGCTTCCACCAAAATTTATGGGTCCCACCATGATGTATGTATTGTATCCACACCATCCAACCTCAAGTGGACCCCACAGGTTAGGTGGCATATAAACCTCAAGATGGGGCCCACACGTGTAGCAGCAGTGGCCCCACCCTTTTCCATTGGTGGCCATTCAATCTCGACCATTTCCCATGGTGTGGTCCACCGTTTCCAATGGTGGCCATTCAATCTCCACTGTTTCCCAGCAGTGGCCCACCTCATGGGGTCGATATCAATCAGGGGCCCATGGCCTAAAATGAGGAAGCGTGGGACCCTATGGTTTATTTTATACACTTGTAGGTGGGTTCATGTGAGAGATCTAATCCGTCCATCGTTCTGTTCAACTCGTGGTGGACCTAAGGAGATCAGGTTTGGATAGGTTTGACGGCACGAAAACATCACAGAGGCCCAGGATGGTTTGCAGGGAATCGGATTGCATGCAAAGTAACTCCGCACGCTCTTATCGTGCGGAGTAAACTCAGTTGGGCCCACCTAGAATGTATGTACTTTATCTATTCCGTCCATATGTTTTTCCAACTCATTTTAGTGGTTGAGCCCAAAATTAAAGCATATCCAAATCTCAAGTGGACCATGCCACGGGAAACAGTGGGAATAATGATTTCCACTGTTGAAACCTTCCCAAGCCCTACAGTGATGTTTATTTGTCATCTAACCTGTTCATAAGATCACATGGATATGGATGAAGGGAAAATAAAAATATCAGCTTGATCCAAAATTTCTGTGTCCTCCGAGAATTTTTCAATGGTAGACATTCAGTTCACACATTTCTTGTTGTGCGGTCCACTTTAGATTTTGATATGCTTCATTTTTTGGCACCATACCTAAAATTTTTTGTTAAGATGGATGGACGGAGTGGATAAAATATGTAAATCACTGTGGGCCCCACAGAGTTTACTTTGCACGCTAGCGTGCGGAGTTACTCAGTACACAATCCGCTTCCGGTTTGCAGTAAAAATCCCATGACTCCCGGACGTGGATTGCATCCTACTCTCACCCGTCTCCATATGCGAACAGCTTATTGGACCCACCTTGATGATTAGTTGTATATTAACACCGTCTATCCATTTCGTCAGTCCATTTTAGGATGAAGTACCAAATATTATGCAGATCCAAAAATCATGTGGACCATACCACAGGAAAAAGTGGTGATTTAGTGCCTCACCATTAAAATTCCAAAGAGCTCATTGTAAGGTTTTGGTAATGTTTATTTACAATCCAAGCTCTTGATAATGTTAATAAGTTCTTGATGAAGGGAAAATATAAATATCAGATTGATCCAAAACCTTTATGGCCCACAAAACGTTTTTAATGGTTATTCATCACTGTTTCTAGTGGTATGGTCCACCAGAGATTTGAATCTTCCTAGTGTTTTGGATCACATCCTAAAATGATATGAAAAAACAGATAGATGGTGTGGATATATAAAAAATACATCAATATGGGCCCCACACGGTAGGGGTAACACCCACTAAGCTGTTCCGAAGGTAACATCTAATTCGCGCCCTAGTGTAACACGGAAGCGGATTGCGTACTGAGTAACTCCGCACGCTAGCGTGCAGAGTAAACTCTGTGGGGCCCACAGTGGTTTATGTATTTTATCCACTCCGTCCATCCATCTTAACAAAAAATTTTAGGTATGGTGCCAAAAAATGAAGTATATCAAAATCTAAAGTGGACCACACCACAAGAAATGTGTGAAATGAATGTCTACCATTGAAAAATTCTCGGAGGACACAGAAGTTTTGGATCAAGCTGATATTTGTGTTTTCCCTTCATCCATATACATGTGATCTTATGAATAGGTTGGATGACAAATAAACATCACTGTAGGGCCTAGGAAGGTTTCAACGGTGGAAATCATTATTCCCACTGTTTCCCGTGACATGGTCCACTTGAGATTTGGATATGCTTAAATTTTGGGCTCAACCACTAAAATAAGCTGGAAAAACATATGAACGGAATTGATAAAGTACATACATCCTAGGTGGGCCCAACTGAGTTTACTCCGCACGATAAGGGCGTGCGGAGTTACGCCGCATGCAATCCGACTCCGCATGCAATCCGACTCCGTGAAACACCCACTAATTTGTGGGCGCAACTTGGATGAGACCCCGGAACCAGCGATGTGGTAGGACCTGAACCTGAGGCCCACCTGGATGTATTCAGTGTAGATCCATGCCGTTTATATGTTTCTTCATATTATTTTAGGATGCAGTGCCAAAAATGAAGCAGATGAAAAGTTTAAGTAGACCACACCATAGGAAACAGCGCTCATTGAACCCCTACCATTAAAAACTTTCTGGAGTCCACCGTAATGTTTATTGACCATCTAATCTGTTGATAAGGTCAAGTAGACAGGGATGAAAGGAAAAAAAACAAATATCAGGTTGATAGAAAACTTTCATGAGTCACAAAAAGTTTTTAATGGTCATTAACCAGTGTTTTTTATGGTGTGGTCCACTTGAAATTTCCATCGTCTTCATTTTATGTACTATAGCATAAAATAAGCTGGAAAATCAGATTAACGGCATGGATCTACAACGAATACATCCAAGTGGGCCCTAGGTTCAATGTCTCACCCACATCGCTAGTTCGGGGTCTCACCCAAGTGGCGCCCCTAATTTGTTACCATAAGAGCTAATTCGCGCTCGTAACTCCCGGACTAACCCAAGATGGTACACGACCTTTAACTTGGGGACCACCTTGATGTATATGCGATCCAACCTATTTGTAAAATACTTACATAGACCTGGATGAAGGGAAATAAAATATATAAGAATGATCCAAATCTTCTGTGGCCCCAAGAAGTTTTCAACGGTAAGAGTTTAATCCCCATTGTATGGCCCACCTGTGTCTCTGATCTAACTTAGTTTCGGGCCTATAATTGAAAATGATAAGTAAAAATGGATGGACGGTGTGGATAAAACCCATACATCACGATGGCCACTCGAAGCCCCTGCATTTTCACAGCTGGAGACGGGCAGGTAGGACGCAATCCACACTAGAAGACGAAGCGACAAAACGCTTCATCTTCTTCTTCTTCTTTCCATAGTTTCCGCCGGCTTAATTTAAAACGGACAGAGTTCGTGTGTTGATTAGTGGCTTTTGATCAAACTCTAAAAACTCAATAGCTCATAATAGAGATTGTAAGCTTTAGCGCCGCATTGTGCAACTTGGTTCGAGTCGGGATTGAGTCTTGTGGTGAGTCAAGGCAAATCCAAGACTTGGTTCGGTGTCAGGAAGAAAGGAGGTTTGGTGAAGAGCATCAACCATTTGGCGTGGATTTCTTCATTCATACTTAGAGGTATGGGTATCTAATTTTCTTCTGTCATTAAGGCATATTCTGTGTTTGCTGCAAATTCCAGCCTTGTGACGAGAAAGACTTGTGGTTGTCTTTCCAACTCTCATTCTCCCCAGTCTTTTTCTGAGTTCACCAAATTATGTGGGCCTGATCCGTATTTTGTATCCATACCGTCCATTCATTTTGACAATGATGCCTAAGGTTGAAACCTTCCCAGGGCCCACCATGATATTTATTTACCATCCAACTCCTGTTCATAAGGTTACACAGAATTATCAGCTCGATCCAAAACTTTTGTTGGCCCAAAAAGCTTTCAATGGTAGGTGTTCAATCACTACTGCTTTCTATAGTGTGGCTCTCTTTAGCTTTCAATCTGCCTCATTTTTTTAGCCGAAGTCTTAAAATAATCTCACAAGATGGATGGACAGTGTGGATATAACAAGTACGTCTTAATGGGTCCCACAAAACACATTACTATCAACTTAGAGCCAAGGTTGGTGGTGTGTGGGTGTGACACACAGTGCAATCTGCTTAATTAGACACCATTTGGTTACTGATGCTAGCCGGTGCTCTATGTGCCCCACCATGTTGTATGTGTTTCATCCACGCTGGCCATCCATTTTTTTCAGATCATTTTATGGCACAATCCTAATCCAAATCTTAGGTGGACACATCACAAAAAAATGTTGATTGATTGTCCACAATTAAAAGGTTTTTCGGGGCCACAATTTTTGGATCAAGCTAATATTTTTGGATATAACACATACATCATGGTGTGGCCCACTGAGAACTAGTATACAACATCACTTGCCAAACCGCGACCCCGCTTGCTTCTCCCTCGCCGTCCCACTCGGACGCCTATTGCTGTCAAAGCCTAACTTCACGCGAGGGGAGCTGGGTGGGGTGTGGGGTCTACCATGATGCTTGTGAGAAATCTACTCTGTCCATTTCCTTTGGTAGATCATGTTAGGACATGGGCTAAAAAGTGAGGCTGATTGGCATTTGAATCTATCTCAGTTTTTGGCACACGCCTCAGAAAAAATGGATGGACGGCATGGATAAAACACATACATTATGGTTGGGCCCACAGCCTACTGGCAACGTCAGTGGCCAAATTGCATCCAAGGAAGCGGACTGCATGGTCTGCCACGCACCACCTACCTACATGTTGAGTTGAGATCAGCATGTTGTGTGGGACCCATTAAGATGTAGGTATTATATCCATACCGTCCATTCATTTTGTGAGATTGGCATAAGCCCAAAACTCGGGCAGATCCAAAGCTTAAGTGGACCACACCATAGACAGCAGTGGAAATTGAATGCTTACCATTGAAGGCTTCTTAGGACCCGCAGAAGCTCTAGATCCAGCAGATATTTATGTTTTCCCTTCATCTAGGTCCGTGTGACCATATGAATAAGTTAGATGGCAAATAAACATCCTGGTGCACCCTGGTGAGGTTTCAATGGTAAGCATCATTGTCCCATTGCTTTTTACCTTGTGATTCACTTGAGAATTGGATTTGCCTCAGTTTTTAGTCCATGACCTAAAAGAATTTTGCAAAATGGATGGATGGTGTGCATATAACACATACATCATATTGAGGCTCAAATAACCTGGTGTCGTTAACACAACAAGCAAGGGGTAGGAGAATGAGAGTTTTCCCTAATCCTACAACTGGCATCGTGGTGCGCAAAAAGCTAAATGCGCACCAGCGCGCAGGTGATCATTCCTCTCTCTCTCTCTCTCTCTCTCTCTCTCTCTCTCTCTCTCTCTATATATATATATATATATATATATATATATATATATATAGAGAGAGAGAGAGAGAGAGAGATATATATATATATATATATATATATATATATATATATATATATAGAGAGAGAGAGAGAGAGAGAGAGAGAGAGAGAGAGAAAGGGAAATGGTACTATGAGGTCGACCTCATGGAAACTTCCCATGAAGTCGAGCTATGTGGGACCCACCGTGATGTGTGTTGAACATCTACTCCATCAGTTGGATGCAACATTCAATGGTGGGCCATGGGCTAAAGAATCAGGTCAATCCATGATTTAGGTGGGCCACACCACAGACAACATTTGGGAGGGGGTATCCACTCATTAAAACCTTCATGATCGTTGATTGGGCCCACCGAGATGTGGTTCACAAATCCAGCCCATCCATTATGTGTGTTCTACCGAGATGTGGTTCACAAATCTAGCCCATTCATAAATGTAAAATCATGCCTTGCATGGAAAATAGGTTTCGTGATTAAAACTGTCTATATACACTCTATGTTATATAAGGTTCATGATCAAAGCCCATACATGGAAAATAGAGTTTAATGATTGGAACTTTCCTAAAGCCATATGGCGAGTGGTCCCGACGAATGCAGATCGTCTATATTGTAGATTATGCCATGTGACCCATGGTATCAATGTCCTAATGGGCTAGAAGTTTGATTTTATGTGTTAGATTACTAATTACAAGTGTTAATTTGGCCCAACGAGATATTACCTGACCCACCCCAACTGCACTTGGGTTTAGTATTCAATACCTTGGGCTACTTGTATATTTTGGCCTACACTAGGAGTGAAATTGCCTAATTTTTATAGCAGAAGATTTCATTACTTCCAAACAGATGGAAAGCTCAGATGTCATACACGCATTCCATATTAGGACAAGGGCCTGTGTGGAGGCGTTTTAGGGCCGAGACGTTTGAGGCCGAGGCATTTTAGGGCCTGTTGGTCCTTTCTTTTCTTTTCGCCTTCCAGCTGCCCGTTTGGCTGGTTTACGATAGGTGGGGTGGCTGGTCTTTTCTGGCGCCCACCCGAATGTGTATTCCCTGTTTTGCTTTGAAATATATTTACAGGTTCTTTAAAAAAAAAAAAAAAAAAAAGGGCCTGCGTGGAAGGGTTCGACGCATGGAATTAGCAAACGGCTCATAGTATAGAGAGTTTTGTGCATTTTATGACTTTATATATATAAAACAGTAAAGAAAACATACAAATATCATGTACACCATTAACACAACTATTCCAATAATAAAATTTACCAAATCATTTTTTCCATGTCCAAACTCGGGATCATTAGCATATCTAACCCTGTAGGGCCCACATGTAAACATGGCTGGAAAATTAATCCATCATTTTCAATGTTATTTTAAATGGTAATCATGCTTCAAAAAATTATCCAAACCATTGATTTATTATGTTGAATGTAAGCCATTAGTAAGCTTTCCTTTCAACGGTCTGCATTTAGCGCTGAACATATCAATGGTAAGAATTATCCATTCAGAGTTAGTTTCTTACCATGCATCATCTGGGGTCGCACCCAGAAAAAGATTTTGATCATCTAGGGTTGATGGGACTTTCCAAGATGACGATCATGATGTCGACCTATTGCTTAGGGATGATATGGGCCCAGAGTATGTTGATGCCAATGAGATAAATGTTGAAGAAGATAAAAATTCCATCAATGATAATGAAAATGATAGTGGAGATGACAGCAATGACGATGTAGAACTTCTATGTAGTGATGACGAAATATGAAATGGCCATGTAAGTTTTAGCTTGTATATTATTTTAAGATTGTAAATGTATGTTATTTTCTTGATGTTCAATCTTTTCTTCGTATGATGTTTATTTATTTATGTTGTTTGAATTGTATTATTTGTATTTTGAATCTACAACAGGCATGGCACCCGGTGGTAGTGTCAAGAGACGTATACTGGCCTCCTCCCAATCATCTCCCAGTGAGCCTTCCACTGCACGATCTTCCTTACCCCAATTACCCCAAGCCAGAGTCCCACCTACCGGACCTCCTCCTCCCAAGCTTCCATCCATCCTTCCTCCGCCCAATAATCACCATCGGATGTCGTAGGTCCATCTCATGGAGTGATGCCGACATCCACAAATCCATCTAGTGTGGGTAAGATTTACATATATTTTATTTCATTCATATGTTTACATTTAGAGATAATGCCATACAAACGCCTAAGTTTTCGTTGAATTAAAAAAAATCCTATTTTTAAACTAGTTCTTAAAATGCACCAAAGGTTTTGAAATATGGTAAAAAGCTACTTATTTTAACAAGCATTTTATTACTTGAGCAAGCTTAGTGGAATCCACTCTAATAGTAGATAATGCCTTAGACCCCACAATGATGCATTTGTTTTATCCACACTGTCCATCCTTCTATATCATTATTTCATGGCATAATCTCAAAAATGAAAAATATCAAAATATCAAATGGACTCCACAAGATTTAACAATGCCGACTAGACTGTATTAATAAAAAATGGTATGGCCCATTATAAAAAAAAAAAAGGGGGATGGCTCATACTATTTTTAAGTGATAAGGTCATATTGGGGCCTAACTTTTAGCTCATCTACAAAAAGTGCTTACTTTTAAAATAATTTCATATTTCAAAATTTTGGGCGGGTTTTAGGATATAATTTAAAAGTAAGATTTTTATGAAATTCAATGAAAACTTAGGCGTGTACACGGCATTGTCTCTTACACTACAAAAAATTTCATTTTTACCGACGAATGATTTCGTCGGGAATCAGTAAAATTTCGTCGGGAAATGTTTTTCCCGACGAAATTTTTCGCGGCTAACATCGTCGCAGAAAGGCCGTCGGTAAAGGTTTTTACCGACGAAATAATTTTTTCGTAGGTAATAATTGAACCATTACCGACGAAATTATTCGTCGGCCAAACATATGAATTTTGTCGGGATTGAAAATGATACGTCGGTGAAAAAACTTTTACCGATGAAATAATGCGTAGGTAAAAACACGTTAAAACTTTTACCGACGAAATATTTCGTCGGTAAAAGAAAGGAAAAACTTTTTACCGACGAAATAATGCGTAGGTAAAAACATGATAAAACTTTTACCGACGGAATAATTCGTCGGTAAAAGCATCTCAGAGCTTTTTACCGACGAAATATTTCGTCGGTAAAAGTTTTTGCTTTCTTTTACCGATGAAATATTTCGTCGGTAAAAGTTTTTCCTTTCTCGGTTCCATTTGTTTTCAAAAATTTAGGAAAATTCCTGATATACACCTGTAAAAAAACCTATACATTTTGAATCCTACTCACATGCACAAACATACAAACAAACAAAAAGTACATCATCCATACACAAATAATCCATTCCACATCCACAAACAAACAATATTCATCCACACACAAATATATACAAGTTAAAAGTCGTATATTAAAAAAAAATAATCAGGAAGATGAAGGCGGAGGTGGGGGAGGTGGCGGGGCATCGGCGCCAAGGCGTGCAGCGAGAGCCTGAAACATCTCCTGCATCCGTCGCTCATGCTCCTGCCGCAACTCCTCGATCCTCCTCTCCTGCTCCTCCCGTCGCCTCTCCTCCTCCTCCCTCTGCCTCTCTAGCTGCTCCCGAATCCCATCGACGACGACCCGTAGCTGCTGAACCTCTCTCTCTGCGATGTCAGCTCGGCGTTGAACGCTCTCACCAGCTACGGATCGGCTGGAGCCAGCTCTAGTTTGTGCCATGAGCTTAGCACCATGGCCAAGCCCACGCACATATCCAGAACGGGTGCCAAGCACCTCGCTCAGGATTTCTGGCTCACTCCGCTGACTACCATCGGGAGTGGGCTGACTGCGTATGGTGTCCATCGCCGCCTGTAATGAAAAGATATGAAATTTCATAAAAAATGACATGAATGACATTATTATCAATCAATGCGCAATTAAATTTAACAAAGTAAAGATTTTTACCCAATGCTCACTGGCTCTAGGATGAACCCAAGATCCCGTCGCCTGCCGACAGTGAGTCCCTCTGTAGAGGTCTACTGGTCCAGGCTCCTGGCCGGTGACGGAATCCCGCTGCGCAATCGAAAGGAAAAAAGACTTATAATAAATGCCAATCAAAATAATATATTAACTTAATAATCATCAATAATTTCTTACCATGTCGTAACGATGTCGTACAAATGACTTTGAACCAGCTACGTGGTTCACTTGTAACTTTTCCCTGTTCGCAGAATTTATTCTGCTCCTCTTCTGAACACATTATACAAAATACATTTCTATTAATTGTGAAATTAATTGCGAATTTAATTGTTACCGTAAGATATCGTACATGTAAATATTACCTGAAAAGCCTCCGACGAAAATCTCTCGCAGAGTATCCGCCAGTCGTCTGTACTAACGTGTGGCGGTGCGGACTGTACGGCCTCATCGTGTGTCCTGCACCGCTTGCACCGCTGGTGCAACTCTCCGCGGTACTCCTTGAACCGCTCCCTAATCATGTTGTCGACGGCATGAGAAATGTAGGGAACATTCAAATCGAATTCAAATTTATTCTGCAGTTTCGTAAATAATAAATTAAGGGAATAAACTTATTAACAATAGGACTTAACCGTAAATGAACTTTCACAAAAGAAAATTTCAATTTACTAAACTTTACCTGAAGGCGCTGACGGATGAGCTGTCGCACATCATCTGTCACGTCAGTCCAACGGGGGGTGGTGGCGGGGATCAGAGATCGGCATAGGACACCGACCTCAGACGTAAACAATCTGGCACTGTCCCCAACAGGTCTAAGGCAGTCCTGTGGGAACTCTACTGCCACCCTACCCTCACGCGTAAGTCGCTCTAAAACTAACCCACGCGTGGGTCCACGTCCTCGTCGGCTGGTAGAAGATGCTGCTGCGAAAAGATATATGTAAGTAACAATATAAACAGAAATCACTAAATAAATGTCTAGACTTACATGCAGTGCCCGGTGTATGCTGAACCGAAGGATCAGATGACTGTGATGCACCGTGCGACGTCGATGCTGTCTGCGTCGCATCACGGGTGGAAGGGGTAGATCCAGTGCGCGAACGACCTGATCTCCCACCTGGTGCCATGACTGAATATATCTGAAATACAAACTTATAAATTTAAACAATGTCAATGCAAGTTTATGAACATCATTGCAGAGTGAATTTGTGCTTATGCTTAGAGAAATGATAAAAATATGATTAGACCATTACACTATAATGCAAGCAGGATATAATAAAACCGTAAACAGAATATAATAAAACCGTAAACAGAATATAAAAGTTGAAAAATCCATTACACATTGTCATTCTATATTAAATACATATATCTCATTGTAATACAAATCAACTTCGGATCAACTATCCGAAATACTCCCTGCGTAAGTTATCGTACGCTGCAGATGTATATTCGATGCTGTATGAAGCACTTGACATTGTTACAGCCAACATGCCAGTCACAATAGGAGAAATCTGATCTCTCGGGACTCCATTCAGATGTGCAAGTGATAATGTCGCATCTTTCATACAAAGTTTTCTGCGATTATATTCCTCAATCAGGTCCGGAATTTCTTTGAGATTGTATAATCTTTCATCTGAGTCATCGTCTTCCTTCCTACATATCTCGACCAGACCGGGTATCTCTCTGGCCATACCAGAAGAATATAGGGCCGGAAAGTCCATCCGCAACAGCTGATGAAGTATGCTGCGTGCTTCCGCTACGCTCCAATTTGTGGAGGACATGATCAGAAAGTGATTTAACTGTAAATGTAGATTATCAACAAGTCAATTTAGGAAAAAAATCATGACTTGTAAAACATATATACATGTAATAATCAAATTAATCGAATTGAAAAATTACATGTAAATCTTGTATACATTTAATAATCGTCGTCTGAATCATTATCGCTTAGGACTCTTTCTTCTTCACCATCACTATCGCTGATCAGAATTTCCTCTTCATCGTCTGCAACATTGTCATCGATGAAAGCGCTATCATCTCTAACAATGTCATTTATGATTGAGGCATCAACATGATCAGGTGGCACATCATCTCTATTCAATTGCACCACATCAATATCAACATTTGGATCATTCCCTCTATCCCAAGATGGCATGTCTTCTTGGTATGCTTGTTCAACTGACGACGTTCTATTACTCCCTTCATCGTTATCTTCAACGTCTACTTCGGGAACATCAAATATGTTCCTGGGCTTTATTTTCTGCACCACGTGCCAAGAGCCGCCTAACTTGGTGTCAGCGAGGTAGAATACTTGTTCGGCTTGGCCGGCTATGATAAATGGGTCATCATTAAACCACTTCCGAGATAAATTTACGCTCGTGAAGTAATTATCAGTCTGTATTCCCAACTTTTTATTTCCAATGTCCCACCAATCGCATTTAAATAAGTACACCCGCTTTCTCATACAATAACTCAGCTCAATAATATCCGTCAAAACGCCATAAAAATCAATTTCAACCTCCTCATGTGTTCCCTTCACAACCACACCACTATTTTGTGTGATCCTATATTTCTCACGCTCCTCAGTGTGGAACCGAATCCCGTTTACAATACAACCTGTATATCTAGATACACGTCTATCAGGGCCACACGCCAGTGAGTAGAGCGCATCAGATGCATCCGCAGAGTTGCTAACGCGCAACATCTTCATCTATCATCACGTACAAAATATAAATGTACGTTTAGGCATTTAAAATTACGTGTAAATATTGTGCAATACAACAATATTGTAAGTGTGGTGAGATAGAAGGTAAATTAAGCTTACACGTTTTGCAAACCATTCTGGAAACAAATCCTGATGCATTCGATCATAATTTGTAGGGTATTGGGACTTCATCTCCTCGATGTGTTCGCAATACACAATTGGTACGTTGTAAGCAAGAAATTTTGAGATTAAAACTGTCTGTAGATATACAATAATTATGTGCGAAGACTTACTCCAAGTACGACTCTATTTCTTCACAGTTATGCAACACATACCACCGCGCCTTCGCAAGATCCCGAGGGTCCATATCCTGAAACGTCGGCGATCCTAAAGGACGGACGTTATGTGCGAATACAGATATGAGTCCTTGTTCATGCTCCTGCCCTGCATCGGCATTACGATCTTCTCGGTTGAATCTAGTCTCTATGCCACGAAGATACATGGAGCAAAATGTCAGGCACTCATTATCAATGTACGCCTCAGCAATGGATCCCTCTGGACGTGCCTTATTCCTCACATATTGTTTTAATGTGTGAAGGTATCTGTACACAAAATCAATATGTTTAAGACATGAAAACATGGATATACGTAGTTTATGGAATGAAAAAAAATTTATGATCATTGTTCTATCACCTTTCGATCGGATACATCCAACGATATTGTACTGGGCCTGCAAGCTTCGCTTCGTGCGGTAAGTGAATTGCTAGGTGTACCATGACATCGAAAAACGCAGGTGGAAAAATTCTTTCTAGTTTGCAAAGGATTACGACAATATCCTTCTCCAGTCGTTTAATAACCTCTACATTTAAAGATTTCGAACACAAATCCTTAAAGAATATCCCCAACTCAATCAGCGTAGCACTGACATCCTTGTTGAGGAATCCACGAATCGCAACCGGTAGTAGGCGTTGAAGAAGGACGTGACAGTCATGACTTTTCATTCCTGTTACCTTACAGTCCGTAATGTTGACGCGCCGAGAGATATTCGATGCATACCCGTCTGAAAATTTCACCTTGTTCAACCATTCACATACACGTTTTTTCTCTAGTTTTGTCAATGTGTAGCATGCTGCTGGTATAGTATATGAATTTCCATGTGGTTGCAAGTGCAACTCTTTCCTTAAACCCATTGCTTGTAGATCCAATCGAGCCTTAAAACTGTCTTTTGTTTTCTTCTCTATGTTCATCAATGTTCCAAAGACATTGTCACATATATTCTTCTCAATATGCATGACATCCAAGTTGTGTCGTAATTTCAGATGACTCCAATAAGGCAACTAAAAAAAATGCTCTTCTTCCTCCAGTTGTACTCCAATACTGTACGTTTTCTCTTCTTCAAGTGCGGTGCCTTACCAAATCTAACTTCTTCAATGTTACTCAGCTGTTGTAACACATCTTTTGCAGATAGTTCTTTCGGTGGTGGCCTATGATCTTGTTTGCCATCAAAGATTACCGTCTTCCTGCGCCAATTATGATCCCTCGGAAGGAAGCGACGATGGCCCATATAACACGTTTTCTTACCATGCTTCAATGACAATGAACAAGTCTCAGTACTACATGTAGGACAAGCCAACTTTCCCTTCGTGCTCCACGCAGATAAATTTCCATATGCAGGGAAGTCATTTATTGTCCACAAAACCGCTGCGTGCAATCGAAACGTCTGTTCTGCAAAAGTGTCATACGTCTGGACACCTTGACTCCACAACTCGTTTAACTCATCTACTAACGGTCGGAGATACACATCAATGTCATTCCCCGGTGACTTGAGTCCAGGAATAAGCAACGACATCATAAAAAATGATTCCTTCATACACAACCAAGGAGGTAAATTGTAGGGCATAAGTATCACTGGCCACATACTGTACGAGCTACTCATATTACCAAATGGATTAAAACCATCACTTGCAAGACCTAGCCGAACATTGCGAGAATCCTCTGCAAACCAGTCATATTGCTTATCAAAATGTTGCCAGGCTTCAGAGTCAGCGGGATGCCTCAATGTATTATCATCATGAAGGCGTTTCTCCTTATGCCACCTCATATCTTCAGCCGTCTTGCTTGACGTAAACAATCTTTGTAATCTGGGTTTCAATGGAAAGTACCTTAACACCTTTTGTGGAATTTTCTTAAGCTTAGCTTCGTCATATTTCCACCTAGACTCTCCACATTGTGGACACTCCTCAACATTTTCATGTTCTTTCCAATACAATACACAATCATTTATACATGCATGTATGAGGATGTAACCAAGGCCCAAGTCTCACATTAACGATTTTGCCTCGTAATGAGTGTTAAGCTCATAATTGTGCATATTCTAACCCCAATTCATCACTTATTATGCATGATATACATGCTTATTGGACCAACTTAATACATGATTTGTGATTGTAGGAAGAAGATGGAGATTTCACATATTGAAGGCTAAGTGGAGCTCTTTATGAGCATTGAGGATCAATAGATGAAGTATTGAAGGAAGAACAAAGAAAAGAAAGCAAGGAGAGAAGAGAAAAGAAGAAAGAAAGAAAGAAATGGAGAAGGAAGAAGGCAGGACCGGTCGGCTGACCGGTCAGCAAAGCAAGACCGACCGGTCATGACCGGTCGGCCACCCCACTCATGTGTTGGATTGAACAGAGACTAAGCCCGACCGGTCATGACCGGTCGAGCACAGCTGCTGACTGAAGGACTGCCCAGGCCGACCGGTCATGACCGGTCGGCCATTGCTGCTGGACAAAGGGAAAGTCACTCCGACCGGTCGTCCGACCGGTCGGCTGTGCAAAACTAGAAACTTCTATTTCGGGACTCCGATTTCTTCTGCGCAAGTGCGTAGTTTTACGCAAAATCTGGAATCTTCTTGCGTATTGGACTCCTCCAAGCTATAAAAGGACCTCTTTTCTTCATACCAAGGGGGCTACAACGTGGAGATTGCTGAGGAGAAGGATTCTACTTCAGATCTTTAGTTTTCTTTCCGTTTTTTGTAGTTTTTCATGTTTTTAGAGGCTTTTAGTTCAAGGATGTTAGAGATGAACTAAACCCTCTTAGCTAGGGCTAAGAGGGGAAGCTCTTGATTCGTTTTTGATGGATTAATGCAACCTAGGTTTCCTTTTATGCTTTAATGAACGAATTTTAGTTCAATTTGAGTTTGATTCAAGTACTATGTTGGCTTTTACTTTGATCTCTTGATGACTCCGGGCTCATGTGATTCTTAGTGAGCTTAGCATAGTATCTTAGCTTTTGTGCATTGTTTATGCTTGTGTAATGCATTGATCTACCATCGACTCCGGGCATGGTAGACGCTTTGATTGCCTTGTATGCAATGGCCTGATCTTCATGTGGGAACTCATGCAACTGAAATTCTTATCTTTTATGTATGATCTATAATATGTGTTTAGTGATTGATTTTGATTTAAATAGAGTTCAAACCATGAGTTGTAATCAGGTCTAGTGACAGGACTTGGTGTAGGCTATGGTTATGAATCTCAACTAGATTGGAAAGAGGCTTGGCCTATACAATTGAGTGTGCCCAAGGCCTGAGCATAGTTGTGGGAATCAAATCAGTTATTAAGCACTTGTTCCAGATAATTGTGATTGAACCGCTCTATATTCCAATCGGATAAAGAAGGAATTCGATTCCGATTGAGTTACGAGAGACCTAGTTGTGTTGATGTGTTGAAACCTATCAAGAGTGGATCCTTGGCGCTCTAGTGACTTTTTAGATTGAAATTACCTCACTCATTTACTGTTTAAACCCAAATCTCATTTTCCAGCTTTAGTTCTTAATATAGTCTTAATTACTAGTTGTTTTAGTTAAATTCTGAAGATACCCATACATAAATCTCTGTGGGAACGATACTCGGTCTTTCCGAATTATTACTACTTCGCAACCCTACACTTGGGGAGTGAACAATGAGACTTAGGCAATGTCTCACCTTCAGGTAATACTTCTTTCAACAAGCCAAGTAACATGTCGAACGATTTGTTACTCCAACGATTTATTGTCTTTAAATGAAGTAACCTTGTAAGGAAATTCAACTTGGAGAAGTTCCGACACCCCGGATAGAGTGGACATTGCGCATCCCTCAACAACCTACTAAACTTTTCTGATTCGGCATCACCCATAGGAGGAATATCCTGGCTAGTACTTGTCGCTGCAAAATCAGTATCCGCAATTGTTCCCCTTAACACATCCCCAATGATATCTTGCATATCGTCAATATCTTCATCCTCGTCATTACGCACAATTGGGTCAGCAAGGACTTCAGTGGCCTCAACTCTTTGGTGGAAGTCTTCACCATGATGAATCCACCAAGTGTAACCCTGGTCAATCCCAACTATGAACAAATCATCTTCCACTTTGTCCAATGTCTTGTGAATCATGTTCTTGCATTTTCGGCATGGACACCTAATTCTATTACCTGAATCTGCCCGATCTCTCGCAAATTCCATGAACTCCTTAACACCTTCTTTATACTCTGGGCCAAACCGATTCTTAGCTTGCATCCAAATCTTATCCATATCTACAATGCAAAGATTAGAGTCAGGTTTAGTTTAAGTGACATGAGTTTAGGATTAGGTTTAGTCATAGGTTGAGATTTTCGGGTTCGGGATTGGATTTCGGGTTAGGTTTTCATATTTGGGTCTAGGTTTATGTTAGGTGAATGGATTCAGGAATAGGTGTAGGTTTAGTTTAAGTGATTTGAATATAGGATTAGGCTTAGGTATAGGTTGAGATTTTCGGGTTCGGGATCGGGTTTCGGGTTAGGTTTTCGTGCTTGGGTTAAAGTTTAGGTTAGGCGAATGGATTTAGGAATAGGTGTAGGTTTAGTTTAAGTGATTTGAATATAGGATTAGGCTTAGGTATAGGTTGAGATTTTCGGGTTCGGGATCGGGTTTCGGGTTAGGTTTTCGTGTTTGGGTTAAAGTTTAGGTTAGGCGAATGGATTTAGGAATAGGTGTAGGTTTAGTTTAGGTAATTTGAGTTTAGGATTAGGTTTAGGCATAGGTTGAGATAGTCGGGTACGGGATTGGATTTCGGGTTAGGTTTTCATGTTTGGGTCTAAGTTTAGGTTAGGTGAATGGATTTAGGAATAGGTGTAGGTTTAGTTTAGGAGATTTGAGTTTAGGATTAGGTTTAGGCATAGGTTGAGATTTTTGGGTACGGGATCGGGTTTAGGGTCGCATTTTCGTGTTTGGGTCTAAGTTTAGGTTAGGTGAATGGATTTAGGAATAGGTGTAGGTTTAGTATAGGAGATTTGAGTTTAGGATTAGATTTAGGCATAGGTTGAGATTTTTGGGTACGGGATCGGGTTTAGGGTCGCATTTTCGTGTTTGGGTCTAAGTTTAGGTTAGGTGAATGGATTTAGGAATAGGTGTAGGTTTAGTTTAGGAGATTTGAGTTTAGGATTAGGTTTAGGCATAGGTTGAGATTTTTGGGTACGGGATCGGGTTTAGGGTCGCATTTTCGTGTTTGGGTCTAAGTTTAGGTTAGGTGAATGGATTTAGGAATAGGTGTAGGTTTAGTTTAGGAGATTTGAGTTTAGGATTAGGTTTAGGCATAGGTTGAGATTTTTGGGTACAGGATCGGGTTTAGGGTCGCATATTCGTGTTTGGGTCTAAGTTTAGGTTAGGTGAATGGATTTAGGAATAGGTGTAGGTTTAGTTTAGGAGATTTGAGTTTAGGATTAGGTTTAGGCATAGGTTGAGATTTTTGGGTACGGGATCGGGTTTAGGGTCGCATTTTCGTGTTTGGGTCTAAGTTTAGGTTAGGTGAATGGATTTAGGAATAGGTGTAGGTTTAGTTTAGGAGATTTGAGTTTAGGATTAGGTTTAGGCATAGGTTGAGATTTTTGGGTACGGGATCGGGTTTAGGGTCGCATTTTCGTGTTTGGGTCTAAGTTTAGGTTAGGTGAATGGATTTAGGAATAGGTGTAGGTTTAGTTTAGGAGATTTGAGTTTAGGATTAGGTTTAGGCATAGGTTGAGATTTTTGGGTACGGGATCGGGTTTAGGGTCGCATTTTCGTGTTTGGGTCTAAGTTTAGGTTAGGTGAATGGATTTAGGAATAGGTGTAAGTTTAGTTTAGGAGATTTGAGTTTAGGATTAGGTTTAGGGCATAGGTTTGGATTTGCGGGTTCGGGATCGGGTTTCGGGTTTGGTTCTCGTGTTTGGGTCTAGGTTTAGGTTAGGTGACTGGATTTAGGAATAGGTGTAGGTTTAGGTTAGGTGACATGAGATTAGGTTTAGGGCATAGGTTTGGATTTGGGGGTTCGGGATCGGGTTTAGGGACGCATTTTCGTAGCTTATAGGGCCCCGGTTTAGAGTTAGATGAATTGAGTTTAGGTTTCGGTTTAGGTATAGCTTATAGGTTTTAGTTTTAGGTTTATTGTTTCAGGTTTTAGTTATAGGAAATGGACAGCTTCATCATGGTCATAACAGCGGTTCCCACCTTCCAGGGACCCCCGCTCAACAACCGGATAGCTCCGACGCACATCCGGGTCTGCTCCATTAATTTCGAGCTAATACATAAACACGGGCCTGTCCAAATGGCCAGGCCACCCATATTGCTGTCCATAGGAAATGGACAGCTTCATCATCATGGTCATAACAGCGGTTCCCACCTTCCAGGGACCCCCGTTCAACACCCGGATAGCTCCGACGCACATCCGGGTCTGCTCCATTAATTTCGAGCTAATACATAAACACGGGTCTGTCCAAATGGCCAGGCCACCCATATTGCTGTCCATAGGAAATGGACAGCTTCATCATCATGGTCATAATAGCGGTTCCCACCTTCCAGGGACCCCCGCTCAACACCCGGATAGCTCCGACGCACATCCGGGTCTACTCCATTAATTTCGAGCTAATACATAAACACGGGCCTGTCCAAATGGCCAGGCCACCCATATTGCTGTCCATAGGAAATGGACAGCTTCATCATCATGGTCATAACTGCGGTTCCCACCTTCCAGGGACACCCGCTCAACACCCGGATAGCTCCGACGCACATCCGGGTCTGCTCCATTAATTTCGAGCTAATACATAAACACGGGCCTGTCCAAATGGCCAGGCCACCCATATTGCTGTCCATAGGAAATGGACAGCTTCATCATCATGGTCATAACAGCGGTTCCCACCTTCCAGGGACCCCCGCTGAACACCCGAATAGCTCCGACGCACATCCGGGTCTGCTCCATTAATTTCGAGCTAATACATAAACACGGGCCTGTCCAAATGGCCAGGCCACCCATATTGTTGTCCATAGGAAATGGACAGCTTCATCATCATGGTCATAACAGCGGTTCCCACCTTCCAGGGACCCCCGCTCAACACCTGGATAGCTCCGACGCACATCCGGGTCTGCTCCATTAATTTCGAGCTAATACATAAACACGGGCCTGTCCAAATGGCCAGGCCACCCATATTGCTGTCCATAGGAAATGGACAGCTTCATCATCATGGTCTAAACCGCGGTTCCCACCTTCCAGGGACCCCCGCTCAACATCAACATCAATCAACTACTCTTAATCACAAGTATCATGTTCGTCATCTAATTTGCCACTAAATGATAATATAATAAAATCAGTCGCCCATCCAAGGATGGATAGATTGAAATGCTATCATTATTTCCATTTAAATGCCCAAGCCTAAATTTCGACAGCATCTCCCCCTATCTCTCCAGATATATTTATCTTACATTTAATTTCCACGTCAACTATCCACACATTGTGTGGATTAAATTGACAATGGAATTAAACATAAGAAACATATCCAGAGAGAATAGGAGAGTTACCGCACGAAACTAATGACAGAGCATGTAAATGACAAACAACGATAACATTCCAATCTATCCAACCTTGGACTGTCCAACAGGACAATTTGGCAGATTTCTATACCTCCAAAACACACTTTATCTATGCTCGGCAATATAGAAATCTCCAAATGGGCTAACTGATTCTATTATACTACCATTTGTGGACAAAAAATAACTATTAATAATAAGCCAAATACATCCACAACATACATCCACATAAATCAACCACGGGTAGCTCCAACGCACATCCCGGGTTTGCTCCATCAATTCCAGATACACAAGCACATAAAATGACAGAATCATCAACACCATGAATCAAGTCTAATCAAATATACCTAATGACTGCTACTTTCTCAACAAATAAGTATGTATGGGGCCCACCATGGGAATCGGATTGCGTGCTAGAGTAACCTCTGCACGCTCTTATCATGTAGAGTAAATTCAGTTGGGCCCACCTAGAATGTCTGTGATTTATCTATTCCGTCCTTATGTTTTTTCAGCTCATTTTAGTGGTTGAGCCCAAAATTTAAGCATATCCAAATCTCAAGTGGACCATGCCATGGGAAATCGTGGGAATAATGATTTCCACCATTCCCAGGACCTACAGTGATCATTATTTGTCATCCAACCTGTTCATAAGATCACATGGATATGGATGAAGGGAAAACACAAATATCAGCTTGATCCAAAACTTCTGTGTCCTCTAAGAATTTTTCAATGATAGACATTCAGTTCACACTTGTGCTGTGGTCCACTTTAGATTTTGATATGCTTCATTTTTTGGCACCAGCGGTTCTCATCTTCGGGGGCCCCACAGCCAGTGGACAGCGACGGTGGGCCCCACAGGCACTGGACAGCGACGTGGGCCCCACAGGCAGTGGACAGCGACCGTGGGCCCCACAGCCAGTGGACAGCAACGGTGGGCCCCACAATTACGTATTTCATTTTTTTTTAATTTGTAAAACAAAATTTTGGATTTTAAATTTTTAAATCCCTAATTAGGGATTTTAATTTTGAAATCCTTAATTTCGAAATCCCTAATTAGGGATTTAATAAATCAGTGGGCCCCACCAAATTGTAGACAGCTAAGGTGGACCCCACATGCAATGCACTATGGAAAGCGTCGATGGGACCCACATGCAAATAGAAAGCGACGGTGGGACCCACCAACATGCATTGGACGGACAGCGATGGTGGGACCCACATGCATTGGATTTTGGGAGTGGGCCCCACAATCAACAACGAGGAGAGAGGGAGCGAGGGGAAATGGAGCAAGAAGAAAGGGGGAGAGGCTTACCGGAGGAGGCGGCGGCGCACGGAGGTCGGTGGAGGCGAGGGGCGACCGGCGACACTGGTCGGCTGGGGGGGGGGGGGGGGGTGGTCGGCTGAGGCGGTGGGCCGCCGGTGACGTCGACGGCCGGCGGTCGGAGATGAGGGAGAGCCGAGATGGGTGGGCCGGCCGGAAGCGCGCGCGAGAGAGAGAGGAGAGAGAACAGAGCGAGAGTGAGAGAGAGGAGAGAAATGAGGGAGGCCGATCGGGTAAGTGAAATAAAAGACTTTTACCAACGAAAATTTTCGTCGGTAAAAGCATAGTTTTCGTCGGTAAAAGTCCTCTTTTTCACTTGGGCGGGAAACATCAATATTATTACCGACGAACATTTTCGTCGGTAATAATGACCTTTGCCGACGAAAAATTTCGTCGGTAAAAGTCATCTTCCTTAACTTACGCAGATACCACACATTATTACCGACAGACAATAATCGTCGCCAAAAAAGACTTATACCGACGAAAATGTTCGTCGGTAAAAGCCAAGTTTCTTACTTTTTTCTTTAGCGACGGGTAATTTCGTCGGTAATAAACTTTTTACCGACGAAATCATGATTTCGTCGGTAAAAGGGTGTGCTGGTATGTATTTTACCGACGAATACTTCATTTCGTCGGGGAAATTGCTTTTTACCGACGAAAAGAATTTCGTCGGTAATACTTTCGTCGGTAAAACACCGTTTTCTTGTAGTGATTGAAATATTTCTTTTCTGATCTGCACTTGTACTTTGCCAGATTTTTTATTCAATTGCTCTTTTTTTAGTTATCTTAGTTGAAGTTATCCATTACTTCGTGGCCGAGCAATTAAGACCATAGCCGAAGCATTTAGGACTTGCGAAAATAATGGTCGATTCAAAGGTTTCGATTGAGACCGATCTCGATTCTAGAACATGGCTCTGGGTGGTGATGTCCACTGAGCATAAATACGGCTATGGGCGAAATCAGCCTCTACTCGTATTTCAAACTTCCTGATAGGAGTATGAAAAACAAATACTTAGCTTTTATTGATAGTAGATTCTCAAGTGCTCCGCATTCCATGGATGGGGTAGGGCCCGACCTTGCATGTCTTCGAGCCAATAAGTCCCGGTTCGAACTGTTTTTATGACCTTATACGGTCCAATCCAGTTCGGGTTGAATGTACCGGCGATCCTGTCTTTCTTTTCCTTCACGTTCCTTCGTAGGACGAGGTCTCCTGCCCTGAACCGTCTTTCTTTGACACGTGAATTATAGAATCTAACAACGCGCTGTTGATAGGCCGCAATTCGGACTTGGTAAGCTTCTCGGACTTCCTCGATCAGGTCAAGGTTTGTACGAAGCTCGTCTTGGTTCTGGTCAGATCGGTAATTACTGGTTCGGTTAGTCAATAGCCCTATCTCGACTAGGACCATGGCCTCCGCTCCGAACGTTAAGAAGAATGGAGTTTCTCCAGTTGTTGACCGAGCTGTGGTTCGGTATGCCCACAACACTTCGGGAAGCTGTTCGGCCCAAGCTCCCTTGAATTCGCTGAGTTTAGTCTTTAGATGACTCTTAATGATTTTGTTGATAGCTTCGACTTGCCCGTTAGCTTGGGGATGATGAGGAAACGAATACACATTCTTTATGCCCAAATTCTGGCAAAATTCTCTGTACTTTGCATTGTCGAACTGAGGTCCGTTGTCAGTGATAATGGTGTTTAGGATGCCAAACCGACATATGATCGACTTCCAGATGAAGTCTGTCATTTTCTTCTCAGTGATTTTCGCAAGTGGTTCTGCCTCGACCCACTTTGTAAAATAATCTACAGCCACAATCGAATATTTGACTTGTCCCTTGCCAGTTGGGAGAGGACCAATGATATCGACCCCCCATTGCGCAAAGGGCCACGGTCCGGACATAGGGGTGAGTTCTTCGGGAGGTGTGTGAGGGACTGGCGCAAACTTCTGACATTTATCACATCGTTTGACGATTTCTCGGGCATCTTTTTGGATCGTCAGCCAGTAATACCCTTGGCGTATCGCTTTCTGTGCTAGTACCCTATTTCCAGAGTGATTTCCGCACATACCAGAATGAATTTCTTTTAAGACGTAGTCGGCTTCATCTGGTCCGAGGCAGCGGAGGCAGGGTAGCAAGAAACCCTTTTTATACAATACACCGTCGATCAACATGTACCGAGCTGCCCTATATCGAATCCGTCGTGCTTCGTTTTTTTCTTCGGGCAGCGTGTTCTCCCGCAGGAAACGAATAATCGGGTCTCTCCAATCTGGCTCGGTTGAAACAGGATACACCTCATTTTTAATGTCGTCCGTGATACTTCTTTGGGGGAGGAACTCAATGGGAACGATCCTTCCAAGCTCGTCGTCTCCGGCCGACGCCAGTTTGGCGAGGGAATCCACGTGGGTGTTATGAATCCTCAGTACTCGGATGACTTTGCAATAATCGAACTGAGCAGACAACTCTTGATATTTTAGCAGATACGGGGACATCTTTTTTTCCTTCGCTTGATATTCCGATGTTACTTGACCCACGACCAATTGCGAGTCACTATATGCCGTGATACTTCGGATTTCGACTGCTGAGGCTAGCCGTAGTCCAGCGAGAAGAGCTTCGTATTCGGCTTCGTTGTTGGAAGCTTTGAAACCGAACCTCAGGGCATACTGGACTTTTATGCCATTGGGGGAGGTCAAGATTATTCCTGCTCCGCATCCTTGTGAGTTTGACGAACCGTCGACGTGCAACAACCAGTTCGAATCTTCTCTTGGAATAGATTCTGCCGTGTTTTCTGCGAGGGAAGCGTCGGTTTTAGGAATGGAGGGGTCGGCAAGCTCGGCGATAAAATCGGCCACAGCCTACCCTTTGATGGCCGTGCAGGGCCGGTATTGAATGTCAAACTCACCGAGCTCGATGGCCCATTGTGCCAGGCGACCCGAAGTTTCTGGCTTCTATAGTATTTGCCTCAGTGGCTGGTCCGTCAGTACCACTATTGAATGTGCTTGGAAATAGGGTCATAGTTTCCTCGTCGTTGTAATCAAAGCTAGAGCCAACTTCTCTAAACTAGGATAACGGGTCTCCGCGTCGAGAAGAACTTTGCTGATGTAGTATATCAATCTCTGTATACCTCGGTCATTGCGGATTAAAGCTGAACTTACTGCTGCCGAAGATACAGCCAGGTATAGTAGTAGCTCTTCTCCTTGCACGGGCTTGGATAGTAATGGCGGTGAACCGAGGTATGCCTTGAGATCTTGGAAGGCCTGTTCGCATTCTGGCGTCCAGGTCATCTCATTGAACTTGCGAAGTTGCTTAAAGAACGGAAGGCATCGGTCTGTAGCCCTAAAAACAAACTTGTTGAGTGCGGCGACCCGCCCTGTGAGACTTTGTATTTCTTTCACGGTGGTTGGTGAACTCATCTCAACCAACGCACAGATCTTTTCTGGGTTGGCTTCAATTCCTCTCTAATTTACGATGAACCCGAGGAACTTTTCCAATCTTACCCCAAAGGCGCATTTGCCGGGATTGAGTTTCATCCCGTATTTTTTCAAGATATCGAACATAATGCGGAGGTCGTTGACGTGGTCTTCTGACTTCAGACTTTTTACGAGCATATCATCCACGTAAACTTCCATGGTTTTGCCGATCTGTTCGGCAAACATTTTGTTAACCAAATGCTGGTACGTTGCCCCGGCGTTCTTAAGTCCGAAGGGCATCACCTTGTAACAATACAGCCCTCGATCAGTGATAAATGCTGTTTTTTGCCTATCGGGAACATGCATCTGGATCTGATTGTATCTGAAATATGCATCCATGAAACTGAGAAGTTCGTATCCCAAGGTTGCATCTACAAGCTGATCTATTCTGGGCAGTGGGAAGCTGTCTTTTGGGCAGGCTTTGTTGAGGTCGGTGTAGTCGATGCAGACCCTCCACTTCCCATTGGCTTTTTTTACTAGAACAACATTGGCGAGCCAATCGGGATAGCGGATTTCCTGGATAAAACCTGTTTGGCGCAATTTTTTTATTTCTTCCTCGATTGCGGCATATCTCTCCATGTTGAAAGCTCGTCGTTTCTTACGGACCGGTTTGAAGGATGGGTCCACGTTGAGCCGGTGGACCATTACTTCAGGATTAATTCCGGGCATGTCCCTATGGGACCATGCAAAGGCGTCCGCATTTTCTTTTAGAAAAGTGATCAACTTAGCAAGGACGTCGTCATTTAGTTGAGACCCGATCTTAACGATCAAGCTTGGGTCATCGTCCGATAAAGGGACCTCTACTAGCTCTTCAGCTGGTGAACCACGCTCCTTTGTTTCTTCCCTGGGATCCATCGGAGTTGTATGTGAGATAGCGGATATCATGTTTTTGCTCTTTCCGCGTAGGGTCAGTTCGTAGCATCGGCGAGCCTCCTGTTGATCACCTTGGACCACGCCGATTCCATCTTCGGTTTCGAATTTCATGGCCAGATGATAGATGGAGATGCCGGCTTTTAGAGCTCATATAATGGGTCGGCCGATGATTACGTTGTATGCCGACGGAGTGTTAACGATAAGAAAATCGATCATGATCATCTTCTGGTTTGGCTCGTCTCTTGCTGTAACTGGTAGGGTTATTTCTCCTTCAGGCATGATATAATCCCCTGTAAATCCGGTCAAAGCGGTTCTGACCGGTCTCAATCTGGATCGATCTATCTTCATTCTGTCGAATGCCGAGGCGTATATTATGTCGACTAAACTCCCCGTATCTACCATCATCCTGTGGAGCTTTTTATTAGCCACCACCATCGACACTACTAGAGAATCGTCATACGGATGTAGTATTCCTCCAGCATCTTCTTCGGAGAAGGATATCGCACGATGAACGACTTTTGGAATTTTTAAGGGCCTGCTGGTTAGATTCACCTGTAACCCCGGCTCAGATGTCCATCCTTGATGAACGTAGGATTTTCGGGCATTGTCAGAATCTCCGGTGGTAGGCCCGCCGAAGATCACATGGATCTCTTCCATGGGATTGTTATCGATTGGCTCCCTTCTTTCTTCTCGACCCGAGGTTCTTTCATCTTCGGGGCGTTGGGCGATATATTCTTTCAAAAATCCTTGCCGGATGAGGGTTTCTATCTATCGCTTCAGGTCGAAACAATCCACTATGTTATGACCATGATCTTTATGATATAAACAATACTTGGATTTTGACCTTCTGTCGGGGTCGGGCTTTATCTTTGCTGGTCGCCCAAACATCTGTTTGTTTTTCTCGGCTAGGAATATTTACTCAATCGTCGTTTTGAGCGAGGTATATTTTTCGAATTTCGGAGCCGAAGTTTTTGCTCCAAGCGGAGTAGTGTTTGAGTTCGACGACCAACGATCGGGACGGTGCCTTTTGGTACTGTTTTCCTCTTTGCGGTATTTCCTCTTATGGGACGACCCCTAGGCGTTCACCAGCTCTTCTGCGTTTATATGTTTCGCAGCTCGATCGAGGAATTCAGCCACAGACTGAGGGGGTTGTTCCCCTATTGACCAGAGGAACTTTTCATCACGTAATCCTCCTATCATTGTATGTAGCAGTACGTCCTGAGATAGGTTCTCCACCTGAACCGCTTCAGCGTTGAATCGCGAGAGGTAATCTTTCAGCGATTCATTATCTTTTTGTTTGACCGCTGCGAAGTGTGTCGAATGCTTCCTCAGGTCGGTGCTTCCGATGAATTGAGTTGCAAACGCCCTACTCAGTTCGGTGAAGGAGGAAATGGACTTTGGCTTTAAATTGCGGAACCAAGTCCAGGCCGAACTAGTTAAGGACAACGGGAAGGCCTTACACATAATGTGCCCATTAACTCCATGGAGTTCCATTCGGACTTTGAAATTTTCGAGATGCTCGGCTGGGTCTCCTATCCCGGAGTATTGCTTGAGTTGAGGAATTTTGAAGCTTTTCGGAAGAGGTTCGCTACGAATTTCATCGATGAACGGGGACTCAGACAAGTCTACGAGGACATCCGCTGCAGTTGGTGCTCGGGCACGTTGCGCTCTCTGGATATCTCTGATCCTCTCCCGAAGCTCTTTAAGCTCGGCCTCAAGAGGAGTAATATTATCGTCCATCCGACCTTGACCTTGACCTTGACTAGCTCGGGCGGATCGTCTTTCTTCTATTCTGTGTCTCAAGTCGTTTGAGGGAAGTTCGGTGGCCGGTCGAAGTCTCGAGCCTGAGGCTCGGCTCGCGACTTCGTCCTCGTCGGGTCGCGGATGATTGGAGAGTGAGCATGGTGGGTGAGAACTTTGTTGAGGTAGCTGAGGTTCAGGGTTGGTTTCGAGGATGGGTGAGGGCCGAACTAGATTGTTCAGCAAGGCTGCGATTTCATCCAGTTTTCCGTCCACGTGCTCGAAGCGTCTATCCACCCCACCTAAACGTTCTGCAACGCCTCCAACTTGCTCTTCTAATGTGGATAGTCTGGCCTCGCGATTTCGGGACCTCTGCCGTCCACTTAGAAAATTTGGGTGGCGTGACGAACTTCCGAGGTGAAGTACTGGAGTCTCATGAACGGGCCCTTCGTTTTCAGATTGTAGCTCATAGGAAGGTTCGGCATTTGCAGGAGCTTTCCCCTTCCTATTGCCTCTCCCACCGGCCGTTAGCTCCTATCTTTGAACGAAGGATTCAGTAAAAAGTTTTTGTCGTCGTTCCCATAGACGGCGCCAATCTGTTGACGCTGAAAACTGGTCAACAGACGATGTGAGATGATTTGTATGCGAAGGAACGATCGTGATCGATATCCTTCGTTAAGACTGAAAGCTGGGCTTGGATCAGAGGTTCAGTTGTTCTTGCGAAACACCACAGAAAACAGTAAAGGGGGTGGCTGGGATCCAGCCGTGAACCCTCCGATGCCTAAGTCAGAGGTTACCCTTGAGAGTGATAAACACAATATCCTCTGTTATTAATAGGCTTTGATAGAGAGTTTATAGGCTGAAATCATGATAGATACTGTGCCGAAAATTCAGGCGGAAATCTTGGGCCGTTCCGATCTTGAAGGGATGTGCCCCTATTCTTAAGCTGTTTGAGAAAGAGATGAGGTCGGCCTTCATTCGCCCATTGACTTAAATACGATCCGAGCTGAATACGATCCGAACTAACCTCTCGAACAAGCGAAGTCATCGGCTTGCTATTTTTCTCCGAGGTCTTTGTGCTCGGGTCGGCTGATGAGAAATTATCCTACAACAGGCCCTACATGATGTACTGCCCGCATCAAAGGCGGGTCCACACAATGAACAATCCACACCAAAGGTTGGCCCCAAATGATGGATGGTAGAGTTGCAGGGACCAAACAAACTTGAGGAATGATGTTGGAAACAAACATGCTTTTCTACTTTTTGGTTGATAAGCATGTTGTTGACCAAACATACTTATTTCCTAATTAAGTAGACACCAAGATAAGTTACTTACTTGATAAGTAGCTTATCTTAAATAACTTAATATCCAAACGGGCCCTTAATATCTATCTTGGAATTTTCGTTTTCTCCTTTATCTTTATCATTTTCAACCAACAATTAACGTAGAATGGTTGGATGATCCAAACCGTTTGTAAGCTGGTGCCCTTTCAATAAATAAATAAAAAAAGAGTGGCCTATTGTTGAATAATCTCTAGCCCTATTGTGGAATAATCACAGCCGTCAGACGAACTTCGGAGCGGGAAGTGCGCTATTTAAAAGTTCATTCTGTCATTCGCCTACTGTGGCTCATCCAGTGTAGAATATTCTTGAACATGAAGTCATGTGGGCTTAATGGGACAGACACATGCTAGTGATAAGGAAGGATAGGGAAGAAATCATTTTTCTAAGTACATTCATCTCCGAGGTGAGGTCCACCTTATACACGCACGGCTCAGTTGTGCCAAAAACATTTGTCAGGTTGGCACGTGTGACTCAAAGTATGTGTACAAAATCTGCAGTGCAATGGAAGGCGCTCTTGGGAGCTTAATTACCTACGTTCAAAAGATACATAAAATCGGAACATGATTTGGAGCAATGGTGGCTTTCTTCCAAGGGAGGCAGCTGCTGTTGCTCGATCAATTGTCAACCGAGGTTGATATTTTCAGGGTCCATATGCATCTAGTGGTCCACACCCATCATACGTTGCTCACCAAAGTTTCATCTTCGTCTTGATCAGACCTCTCACTGTCCTCCTTAAGGGGATCAATGGTGTGGAGGAGGGGGGCCACGTCTCTCTCACTACTGTGCTTCTTATCACCCTGCGATTGCGGGCCTTGCAGTGGGCCACACCGGAGTAGGATTTCCAGCACGTCCTTCATGGAAGGCCTACTAGAAGGCAACGTGCTCGTGCAAATGAGACCCAGCTTGAGGACCACGCTCATCTCGTCCATGAAGCAGGGCTCCCTGATCTTCTCATCAAGGGCATCGATCATAGCATGGCCATCTTGGCAGTGGCGCCAGGCCCACTCAGCAAGGCATCCATGGCCACCAGTGCCGCCATAGTTGGCTTGCCGTCCGGTCACCAGTTCAAGAAGCACCACCCCGAAGCTGTAGACATCACACTTCTCACTCACTCTGGTTGTGTAGGCAAACTCTGAGATCCAAGACACAAAATATCCGTGAATCGTTTGTGCTAACAATCATAAACAATATACAACCAAACTCAATGTATGACTGACTGATCAACGGGGAATGATATCCCCAAGATTCCAAAATTCAGATTGATCCATAACCCATGTGGGCTGCCCCAAAGGTGGCCATCGAATAGGGGAATCCAACTATAGAAATGTCGAGATGGAATGTGGAGTTCACGGGTCTTGATATATATACCATTCAATTCATTCATCAAGTGAACCCCACCAGGATGAAGGGACAGAGAAATGACATGGAAATTAACTCAGTACAATACACAAAATTATGTGAGCTCCACTACATACATACATGTGTGTGTGTGTGCGCGCACGTGTGTGTACGCACCCCATGTTGTGTCCCACTTGAGTTCTTGATGGGAATAATTGTTCGTCTGTATGGTGAACAAGAGTAGGCGCACCAGATTCAACAATTTCGATTCCATGTAAATCATGGGTGGGCCACACAAAACAATTATTATCATTTCCCTGATCAATGGGTCTTTTCTGCACCATTGGACATACAATGACAACCCATCATAGTTTAAAAGAGTGAAAACTGCACTCGACTCAAAGCCTATTGAGTCAAGTCTGACTCAAAAACTTGGGTGAGTTTCTGCACAACTCAGAAGAATTTCTTAAAAATTTAGAAGAGTTTGAGTTTTTTAATATTTTTAAGAGTACAAAAAATATATAAAGAATGTTGAGTTCTGGCAAATTAAGTCGAGTTCAGCTAAGATATATTACGAGTTGAGTTGGGGTTTTCTCGAGTTTTGACCAAGTCACGACTGTGTCTAGTTTTTCTCGAGTCGTGGTGATATCTGGTCGAATTGAGTCGACCTGGGCGAAAGTTGAGTCTTTTTTCTTCTATTTTTTTTTCCGAGTTTTTAAAACCATGCTACTCATAGATCAAGTTTCTGTATGTAATCTATATCATCAAATTCCAAAAACTAGCCATACCTGGAGCGATGTACCCGAAAGAGCCAGCGACAACGGACATGGATTCCGGCACTCCGGGCTTTGCCAGCATCCTTGCCAGCCCGAAATCAGCGATCCTCACCTTGAACTTAGAATCCAACAAGATATTGCTCGACTTCACGTCGCGGTGAATGATTGGTGGAGAGGATGAATGGTGCATATAGCAGAGTCCTTGAGCAGCTCCAACAGCAATCTGGAACCTCATCGGCCAATCCAACCGCTCGATACGGCTGGAGCCCGAGAGAACTGACACTCCATTCCTCTTCCCATGGAGCCAACGATCCAAGCTCCCATTTTCCATGTACTCGTAAACCAGGAGCTTGGAATCGTCGCTCGAGATGCAGCAGAGCAGCTTCACGATATTGGAATGGCGAATTCTCCCCAAAATCTCAACCTCCGCTTGAAATTCCTTCTCGAGGTTGTCGTCTAAGCTTCTCGTGTTCCATATCTTTTTAACGGCAACGACGTCTCCTGCTCGGTTGCCGAGGGCAATTCTGTAAACTTTCCCCGCCCCTCCGCTTCCTATCAGATTGCTTTCAGTCAAACCACGTAATATGGTTGACTCAGCGAACTCCAGCCGCTGAAATGAGGTTAGCTTCCACGTGGCACGATCTTCGACGTTGCCCTTTCTCTTGTAATCTCTTATCACGAGCCACGCGAACACGGCGGCCACGACGGTGATTAACCCAGCGAGGGCTACGATTACCGCGAGAAATCGGGACGATAATTTGTTGGAATCTCGTCCTGGCTCGGTAGCACATGATCGAAGTTTGAAGGAGGGGTTATCTGCGCACAGGCCGGGGTTGTCCAGAAAGCTGCTACTGTACGCCGGGTTGTCTAACTCGTCCGGGATCGACCCACTGAGTTGGTTTGCCGAGAGGTTCAGGTTGCTGAGCTTCATGGAAGCTAGCTCCGGCGGGATTTCGCCGGAAAGTCGGTTTTCCGACAAGTCGAGGGAGTTTATGTGCAACCTCCCGAAAGCCGGCGGGATTTTCCCGGTGAGCTGATTTCTGCTGAGATCGAGAATGTTGAGCGACTTCCACGAGATGATATCCGACGGAATCTCGCCGGAGATGGCGTTACCATCGAGATATAGGGATTCGAGTTCAAAAAGCTCAGTCAAGCCAGCCGGAATCTCGCCGGAGAAGCTGTTGTTGCTGGCTTCGAATACCCTCAGATGCTTCGATTCGAATATCCTCGACGGAATCTCTCCCGAGAAGCTGTTGTTGCTGATCTCAAGTCGCCACAAATTCAACGCCAGTTTCTCCGGAAGCTCTCCGGAAAACGAATTGTCAGAGATCATCAGTGTTGTCAGATTCTCCGCTGACCATAGACCCGCCGGAACCTCGCCGGAGAATCGATTCTTGGAGAGCCGCACGAACTCCAAGCTCCCGCAATCCCCAAGCGCCGCCGGCAATTTTCCAGTCAGATCGTTCGAGAAAACGACCAGTCCGTACATTGCTCTGGCATGGCAGAGATTCTCTGGCAACTCGCCGGACAGTCTATTATCTGACACTTCGAGATTCTCCAGCTTGGAATACAACCCTAATTCCGGAGGCAAGGACCCCGAGAAGCTGTTGTTGAACAGCCGAATGTTGAACAGCGCAGGAAGCCGGCCAATACTTGCCGGAATCTGGCCGGAGAGTCGATTGGCGAACATTTGCAGACTCGTCAGATTCTCTAACTTTCCAAATTCTTCCGGGATTGTTCCGATAAGACGATTTATGGAAAGATCGATTTCTCTCAAATCCAAAGCTTCGATCCGTCGAGGGATCTCTCCCGACAACTGGTTCTTGTGAAGAAGCAGATACTTCAGTTTCTTCAACCGCAATAAACTGCCAGAGATTTTCCCGGCCAGATCGTTCTCGGAAAGATCCAACCGTTCGAGATCCGTCAGATTCTCGAAAGATACTGGAATCTCTCCAATCAGATTCGATCTCGTCATCCAGAGGGACTTCAGCTTCTGCAGCTTACCGAATTCCAGCGGAATTTCCGCCGGGGAAAAGTACGTGTAAGCCAAGCTGAGCTGCTCGAGATTCAAGAGATTGCCTATTTCCCGCGCGATCGAACCGTTGAAGAGGTTCTGGTGGAGGTTGAGGATACGTAGATCCGGAATTCGGCCGATCCCTGGCGGGATGTCGCCAGTGAAATTGTTGCCGGAGAGATCGAGCTGCTGGAGGGTGGAGATCCGGTCGATGTTGGGCGGTATGACGCCGACGAAGTAGTTCTGGGAGAGATTTAGGTTCCGAAGCTTGTTGCAGTTAAAGAGAGAAGTAGGAAAGGATCCGGAGATTGAGTTGTTGGAGAGGTTGAGATCGGTAAGGTTTTTGAGGTCGCAGACGACGGAGGGGGTTTCTCCGACGATATTCTGATCAGGAAGTAGGATTCCAGTGACGGAGCTGTTGGAGCATGTGATTCCCTTCCAGGAGCATTGGGGGGTGGTGGAGTTCCAGGAGGAGAGGGAAGGATGATTTCGCCACTCCTCCTTGATTTTGAGGAGGATTTGGAGTTCTTCTGATGGGGATGGTGATTGGGATTTTACATGGAAGGCTGTGGAGAGGAAGAGGAGAAGCAGGAAAGAGAAGGGAATTTGGGGAGGGTTTGAGGGTGTTTTCGTCATTTCTTCTTCTTCGCCCTCGGCTGAGAGAGAAGATGGTTCCCGGGAAAAAAACGAAACGGGCAGTTGCGTTTGAGCAGCAGGTTCTCACCGGGGTTCTTATTTGACGTGGCTATAGAAATGGTACTGTAACTACAGATATTTACAATACGGCCATTGAGGGCAAAGTCTGTCAATCTTATTTGATGCTCTGGCGGGGTATGACGCTTGATACGCAGGCACTGGCAAATTTTCCAACTTAACCGACTAAATTGTGGAAAACATTGTCGTTGAGTGGTTGAGAATCCAAAACTCTGATTGGTGGAAGTTAGTTAATTCTTAACGGTCCAAAATAACCACTAATTGGATGGTGAGATAATCAAATAGGTTGTCTCATAGGGTTACTTTGAAGTATTTGAATCATCTGCTCGGTTTTAACGGACGCGGATTAGCTACTGACAGGTTCAGTAGCCATCTCACTACAGAAGTGACGTCACCAACTTATGTGGGCCCCACTGTAATGTATGTGTTTTATCTGCACCATCCATCCTTTTGGAGAGAACATTTTAGAGAATGAGACAAAGATTTATGCAGATCCAAAGATCAAGTGGACCCCACCAAAGAAAACAGTGGGGATAGTGACATGATCGTTGAAACCTTCCTAATGCTCACCATAATGTTTATTTGAAATCCAACCTGTTCATAAGTTCACACAAACATGGAAGAAGGGAAAACACAAATATCAGCTTGATCGAAAACTTCTGTAGCTCCAAGAAGTTTTTAATGGTAGGAGATCAATCCCCACTATTGTCTTTGGTGAGATCCACTTGAGATTTGGATCTGCCTCATTCTTTGGATCTTGCCCTAAAATGATCTCTCCAACTGGATGGACGGTGTGGATACAACACATACATCACAGTGGGGCCCACAGAAGTTGGTGACGTCACTTTAGTAGCGAGATGGCTACTCAACCTGCCAGTAGCTAATCCGCGTCCGGTTTTAACAGAGACTCTATTTAGTGCCAATCTCATCGGTCCATTCCAAATCCGGATTCTACTTTGAATTATTTGTATTCCACATATGCAGTTTCCAAGTAATTTCCAAGTGCCTGCGTATCATGCATCACACACTACCAGAGTATCACGATCTTTCTCATCGTCAACTACTCCCAACGAGAATTTGAAAAGTAACTAGGTGTCTAGGTCTGAGCACTAAAGTGATTCAAAGTGTTGAAATGGTGGGCCATGCTTCCATATGAGATATTTTCTGTCCATGGGCCATCCACGCTGGAACCTACAGTCGCTACAGTTTGGATCCTTAAGATATGGACCCACTTGCACAAACAGTAGGGGCGGGGCTTGGGTATTACCCTGTCAGGACCTGGCTAGAGACGGACGGTCCTGTCAGGGGTTCCATGGGCCCACCATGATATGTGTATTTTATCCATGCCATCCATTCATTTTAACAAATCATTTGAGGTGATGAGCCCAAAAATGAGATAGACTGAATGCTAAAATGGTCTATGCGGTGGGAATGAGTAGAGCTGTACATGAGCCAAGCTAGCTTGGTTAGCTTGGTCGACCCGGCTTAAACAGCTTGATTTGGCTCAATTCAAAGGTTGGGTTCAAACCAAACCTAACCATTTTTCCAAGCTTGAAATGATTTTCAATCCAAGCTCAAGCTAACCCAACACAATTGTGTGTGTTGGGGGGGGGGGGGGGGGGGGGGGACAAACCAAGCTTGCAGCTCGAAGGCCAAGCCAAGTTGAACACGAGCCAAGGTGGTCATTGAACAAACCTAACTCAAACAGGGCAAAGGTCGGCTCTGCTCGACTCATGTACAGCTCTAACAGTGAGCACTGAATGCCTACTACTGAAGACCTCTGGGGGCCACAAAAGTTTTGAATAAAGCCGATATGTATGTTTCCTTTCATTCAGGTCTATGTGACCTTATAACCAGGTTCCATGGCAAATAAACATCACAATGAGCTCTAGGAAGGTTTCATCAGTGGAGATCATTGTCACCACTGCTTCTTGTGGTGTGGCCCACTTGAGCCTTCAATCTGCCTCCTTTTCAAGCTTATGTTCTAAAATGATATTTCAAAATGGATGGACACCTTGGATAAAATACATACATCCTGGTGCAGGTGGAACCCAATCCGCACCCAAACAGTAAACCCGGCTTTAACACCCTATAAAATAGTGGAATAACGTGACATGAGATCTAGGTCATTAATCAGTCTTAAATCTCTATGGTCCTGGCCTGCTCTTAAAATTTTACAATGTTTCAATTGTCAGCGGGCCATATCTGTACGTTGAATATAAAGTGTCCGCTTTTTCAGTTTTTCTTTTTTTTTTTTTTAATCTAACTGTCCGTTTTCTCATGCACGTTTTGCACAACTGATGAGTGGGCCGGGCATGTTTACTGGGAGACATATCTGATGGATGGGCTGGGTCCCACACATGTGTGCCATGTGGGCACGTGTGCCTTTTCAGTCTCTAGATTTGCAAGCCCACGGTACCGTAACGTTACAATCAGCACAACCACAAGGAGAATGCGTGGAACATGCAAGCGGTCCTAAGAAGGCCCGATGGGGATTATTGTTGGAACGAGAATTTGGGTTGCACCGAACCCGAGTGACAAAAGGCTCGGTGAGCCCACCTTGATGTGTGCATGACATTCACTCCTTTTATCATCTGCAGGAGCTTATTTTAAGATATCAGCCCAAAAGAAAAGTCCGATCCAAAACTCAAGTGGGCCACACCAAAAGGGCCAGTGAGGATGAGACCCCCATGATTGCACTCCTTATTTGGTCCACCCTGATATTTATATGCCATCCAACCCATTCGTAAGATGAGTTTCACTGGGATGAATGTAAAACCAAATATCAGCCTGATTCAAAAATTTGTTGGACCCTTCTTCCCCATCTCCAGTTTTCCCTGTGTCGTGGCCCACTTGAGTTCTGGATAGGCCTTATTTTTGGGTTCAGTACCTAAAATAAGCTGCTGCAAGTGATGTACCGAATGGATGTCAGACACACATCACTCTAGGCCCAGAGAGCTTTCTCTTGCCCAGTATCTCTAGAACAATCTCCCGGGGTAAGTGCCTGGTGTTCCTCGTTCCTAAGCAGCGGGCGCGAATTAGGTGTTACCCCGGGAACAGCTTAGTGGGTGTTACCCCTACCCTGTGGGGCCTATCTTAATGCATTTTTTTTTATATATATCTAAACTGTCTATCAGTTTTTTCATATCATTTTAGTATGTGATCCAAAACCCTAAGAAGATCCAAATCTCAGGTGGACCATACCACTAGAAATAGTTGTGAATAATCATTACAAACGTTTTGTGGGCCACAAAAGTTTTGGATAAAAGTGATATTTATATTTTCCTTTCATCAAGACATTATTGACATTATAAAGACCTTGGATTGCAAATAAACACTACCAAACCCTTATGATGGGCTCTTTGAAAATTTTAATGGTGGGGCAATCAATCAAACTTTTTCTAGTGGTGTGGTTCACTTGAGATCTGGATCTGAGTAATTTTTGTAGGTTCATTCTAAAATAGGCTGTAGAAACGGATGGACAGAATGAATATACAAAATATCATCCATGTGGGCCATATGGTAGAGGTAACACCCACTTAGCTGTTCCCGGGGTAACACCTAATTCGCGCCCCCGAGTAGGGCTAAAAATGGCTAAATTTGGGTCGGATTTACTTGGACCGTTCCACGAGGACGCGGATTGCCTGCGAAAGCCCTTTGCAGGCATCTCCTGCACTCAGAATCTAGGTGGGCCCCACAGTGATGTCTATGAGAAATCTACACCGTCCAACCGTTTTGTGAGATCATTTTAGGCTTTGTGACCAAAAATGAACGTTGGGCCGCACTCAAGCAAAAGGTGGGTAGGGAAATTCCTATCGTTGAAACCTCTATGAATCCACAGTGATGTTTATATGCCATCCATACCTTTCATAATGCCATTCCTACTGAGATGAACTGAAAACACAAATATTATTCTGATTCGAAACTTCTATGGCCCCACGAATATTCCAAATGTGGAAGCTCAATCGTCACGTTTTCGGCCCACTTGAGCATTGGATCCCGTTCATTTTTTTTCGCAATGCCTAAAATGATCTTACAAAACGGTTGGACGGCGTAGATTTCTCAGAAACATCACTTTGGGCCCCACCTAGATTCCGAGCGCTGGAGATATCCTTTCGCAGTCAATCCGCGTCCGTTCCACGAGACACACACGACCTTGTGTTGAATTCCAACGTACTATTGCATTTTATTTTGTTGAATTCGAACCCTTTGAATGCTTTTTGGAAGAGTTTTTGACTCGTGTAAAGTGATATTTTATTTGAACGCTTGGATTTGACATGAATTTATGCGTTCGCCGTGTCCAAATTGTTAGAAGTATGATCAAATGCAAGAGTATGATGATCCATACACATGCACCAAATCGGTATACAAGTGGCATACTTATTTAATCAAAACCGACCGAATTGTGGGTTTCACTGTGGATAGATTACGGCCACAAAAATCAGTTTGATAAAATAAAAAAAAATAAAAAAAAAAACATAGCATCTTGTTAATAGACATTTGATTGTTAACCCAGTTGATGACTGCCACTCTGATGTTCGAATTGATACTTTCAGTGTATTTTTGGCTTATAACCCATGTAAAGTGGGTCCCACTATTTGGACGGTTTGGATTGAGTACAAATAGACCGAGTGTAGAATGGCTGTGCATGTGTATGGATCATTTTACTCTGCTAGAATATCCATGCATCATGCATGTTTTGAGATAGTACGAATCTATGAGCCAAAAGCAGTTGCGTGACGCATACGAACGATGCAATATTTTCTTTATGTTCGGGTTTTCAATTTGAATATGTGGGTCCCACCTCTCGGCAATTTAGACCATTGGCCCACTCAAGTTGAAATGTGGACATTTGCTATGCTTCTTTTGTTGCCTTTTAATTTCAGGCCAAGGATTGGAAGGACAGGATCGCTCTATCAGAGAGAAGATTGGGCCATGTTCCAACAGTTCTGGGCCCACCACGGCAACGGTTTTGATCAGCCAACCATGAGCCTGAAAGATCAGGTATACTTAGCTTTTCCTCGGGTCAATGATTTATCTTTCTCCCATGACGCAAAGTCCATAAGCTCCAGAGTCAGACCTCCCGCAAAACTCGCGTTGTTTGACTGAAGCTCCCAAGTCCCAACATGTGTTAAATGGTAGTGACTCGACGTCCACCGTACATGTGGCATGCACATGCTTCAATCTAGACTGTCTATATTGTGATACCAGCAGCGATGATTGTAACCCCAAAGTCAAACCCAGTTGGTGGCTATAAAATGAATGGTTAAAATAAATGGCCAGGATTCCAAATCCAACCGGTGGCATTAGAAGGTTGGCATTGTGTATTTCCAGGCTATCTCCATTTGCGATGAGGTCCGTGATTTGGATGGTCCGGCTGTGGCTCCCACATTTGCCACCTTTACGGTGGATGAATCACCTTGGTTGGAAATTAAATGGTGGTGAATCATCACAGCAGTCTATCTGTTGTCATTGTTGAATATTCGTTGCCAGCTTTTGCTGATTACATGAGGAGGAAGTCGTTTGGTAGACTTGGAAAAAGCCAAGTTGGACTACTTTGGTGTGCGTCTGCCACCGGGAAGCGAATTGCGTACTGAGTAAATTCCCCGGGGTCCACCTTGATCTACGTGTTTTATCCACTCCGTTCATCCATTTTAACAGATAATTTTATGGCTTGACACGAAAAAAAAAAGCATATAAAAAGCTTAAGTGGACCACACAACAGAAAACAATGTAAATTGAACGTGTACCGTTGAAATATTCTTGGGGGCCAGGAAGTTTTGGATCAAGCTGATATTTGTTTTTTTCCTACATCACTGTCTCAGTGATCTTGTTAACAGGTTGGATGACAAATAAACATCACTGCGGGCCCTATAAATGTTTCAACGGTGGAAAATCATTATACCCCACTGTTTCCTGCGGTATGGTCCAGCTGAGTTTTGGATATGCTTCAATTTTGCTTTCAACCACTTAAATGAGCTGAAAAAACGGATGGACGGTGTAGATAAATCACATACATTTACAGTGGGGTCAACTGAGTTTACTCAGTATGATAAGAGCGTCCGGAGTAACTCAGGACTCAATCCGATTTCCTGCCACCGTATCTAAAGCCCCGGCAAGTGACAGGTGATCTGTCGTACATATGGTTCAAATCAGAGGCCCTATTTGAATGGCTCCTGAAAGTCATATTTATGAAGGCAACCTAACCATTCGATTGCTGACTGTTAACTGGAAGATTAAAAGAAAGACGGCCAGCTGCCTGCCTCCCGACGAGCACAATCAGATGGTTACTGTTGGGCCATCGGTTTTTGTTGTTCCAGTAATACTTCTGTTATGCCGTGTTGTTTGTGCGAGCTTGCGAAAACAACCTGTGGGGCACAATTCCAACTGGCCACATAATTCCAACTGGATCAACTTCGACTCAGCGTTGAAATAGGCATATATAATCATACTCTATTGTATATCACTAGATCTTGAGAAGGTCAGTAGTCTATTCAGCCATTTACAAATGGGTTGAGAGAGAATAAGATTGTTGAAAGGTAGAGTTTGTCTTTCAAAGATAGGTTATACATTGCCTTCCACCATAAAGGACTTTCAAATACAAACCTATAATAGTGATGGACAATCAAAGAGATCAATTGCCAGATAAAATATTATGCAAAAAGAGAACTGATTATATTGAGATAAGTTCGTCCAGCAAACGTAAACCAACAATTACAACTAAGTTTGTGTAGCGGGTGTGAACTGAGATTATAGCTACTCCTAAATTACGGACTACACGAAGATAAACTAAGGAAATGATAAATAAAGTTTGTTTATTTGTTTGGTGTGAAACTCTTTACTTTGTCGATTTCAACTCCTATTTATAGACTAAGCCAAACCATTTAGATCTCGTTTTTTACTTGACTGTTACAACTGCTGAATTTCCTTGAGATTCTTCTTCTTCTTACAACATTTCGAACTCTCCAACGCTTGCTTCGACCATTCGCCTCCTGATGACATGTCTCAATCAACCAACGCCATCTGTCAACCTGGAAAATCCACTCCACGCATTTCCACGGACTTCCATGCAATGCCACATGTTTTCTCCTCATTCGTTTTTTTGAGTCCGGTTGAAAAAACATGGTATAATAGTTACAACTAGAAATCATGTACTACCCCCCTCAAGGACCTATCTAAGAGATGGATGATAAGGAGCTTTGTAGGGCCCTCTGTGGTTGTATATGTTTTAACCACCCCATCCATCCATTTTGACAGGTTATTTTAAGGCATGAGCTAAAAATAGGGAGATAGAAGGCTATGGATGACATAGTGGGGATTGAAACCTACTTTTCAAAACTTTGTGGGACCATGGAAGTTGTGGTGTGTGTGTGTGTGTTTATATATATATATATACATCCCTTCATACAAGTCTATATGACCTCATGAACAAGTTGGATCACATTAGATGGCAAATAAACATCAAGGTGAGCCTCAAGAATTTCTCAACGGTAGGAAAGTTCAATCCCCATTGCTTCATGAAGTGTGGTCCATTTGAGCATTGAATCTACCTCTTTTTTGGATTCATGTCTTAAAATGATTCATCAAAATAGATGGATGGGTGAATAAAACATATAGATCACAGTAGGCCCCACAGAGCCCTAACATGACCATCCGTCTCTAGCTAGGTGGTGGTGAGGGTCGTAACCAATCTGCGCCCGAGATCATCGAGTTCGTGCAAAGACTCGGGTGCGGGTGCGGGTGCGGGTGCGCCGCGCTATGTCTTTGGACAGCCAGGATTGGCGTAGCCTGGTTTTTTTTTTGAGGTTTGCTCTTTTCTCTTTTCTTTCTTTTTTCACGCACTCACCCACAGACACCACAATGGGTACTCGAGCCCATCCATGACTTCTGTGTTGAGACTCTTGCGAGTCTACCACTGAGCCATGAGTTAGGACCAAACTGATTGATACAGCAGGATTTTAGCCATTGATCTGGCTGATTTTCACGCCCGCGTTCAGAGATATGCCCGTCTCCTGTATCAGAAGCTGT
>PVNU02003973.1:0-219732 GCA_003013855.2 Liriodendron chinense | reverse complement strand
TGGACGTGGTATGGGATGCAATTTCAGCGGCAGAGGTAGCTCCTCCACACCACTTTCTAGTCCATCTCAACAGTAAAAAAACCCTATGGTTGTAGTTTATCAAATCTGTGACAAGGTCAGTCACTCGGCTTTCGATTGCTTCCGTCAGTTGGACCTTTCATTCTAAGGCTGACCACCTCCCCACAAACTTCAAGCTATGGCCATTATAAGGATGGGGGGTTAGTAGAAGGGGTAGTGGATGGAGAGGGTGAAGCAGTTGATGACTTGTTGGGTAGCGATGAAGTTGGAGAAAGGGGAAGTAGAGTGGGGGTTGTTGACACCATGTGATTGGGTAGTTGCGGGTCATGTGGTCTCGTGAACACTTGGCCAAGTTCAACATGAATTTGTCAAGGACTATTGGTGCGATGCGAGTCAGATCTTGTCCAAGAGTAACAGCCTTATCCGTGGCAGCAAAGGGATAACGAAGCTCATTAAATACAACATGGCGAGGCATAGGCCTTTTTAGAAATAGAATAAAAACATTTGTAGCCTTTATTAGTTCTACCATAACCATGGAAAACACAAGGAACAATGCGAAAAGCAAGTTTACTGTGTTGGTAAGGTCGGATATAGGAATAACATTGCCATCCAAAGCTACGTAAAATATTATAATCAGGCATACAGTGAAACAATTTTTCACAATGTGAGATGCAATTTAGTGTGCGGGCCAGGCATGCAATTAACGAGAAAGGTGGCAGTGGCGAAGGCATCGTCCCAGAAATAAATGGGAAGGCTGGAGTGGACTAATAAAGCCTAACCAGATTCAACATTATGAAGAAGTAGGTAATGGTAAGGATGGAGAGAATAGAAGCGACACGCCGGAATGTTGTAGAAGAGGGATATCCCGGCTTATGATGCCAAAGAGCGGAGAAACACGCGTAGTAGATAGAGCGGTTGGAGAGAAATGAGGTTGAAGTCGCATCAGATAAAGGCTGTTAGTGGTCCGTCCTTGGAAGAGGATTTCCCCAACTTGTTTTCCTTAACACAAAATCAGAGGAAGTAACCACAAAATGATAGTCATTATCATTATTGAATTGAGAAACAAATAGAAGATTTTTAGAAATAAAAGGAACTTGAAGAATGTTACTTAAATAAAATGTCGAGCCACAGGAATTGTAAGTAGAAGAGCCAATGTGTGAAACGGGTAACCTTATACCATTACCAATAGCAAGAGAATTATCACCCACATAATTAGAATGAATAGATAAGTTATTCAAATTTGAGGTAACATGATTCGTGGCGCCAATGTCAGTGAATCATGTAGAGTTATTTTGCTTAATAACGGCCATAGCCTGAAGTTCGTGGGGAGGTTATCGGCCTTAGAATGAAAGGTCCAACTAATGGAAGCAGTCGAGAATTGAGTAACCAACCTTGTTACAGATTTGATGTTTGCTCGCCTTAAGTGCAAGGCTGCGATGTAGTAATAACTCGGTGAGACTGAGGTCGATCCACAGGGAGGGTGATTAACTCAATTCCAATTAGCTTTAGCTACTTCAGAAATGTAGGTGAAATTTGAATTCAATAGAGAATAGAATTGATGAATGATAAATTCAGAAATGGAAATGCACTAGAGCGTTCAAGAATCCACTTCTGGTTCTTCTTAATGGGTTGACTCAACTAGGTCCTTTAGCCACTCATCCGAAATCGAAGCCCTATCTCTATTCGGCCGGAATATCAATCAGTTGAATCATAATATAGACTAGGACGGAAGCTCGCTTATTGATTTGGTTCCCACAGTTTTGCTCAAGTATTGGCCACACCCGATTGTATAGGCCAATCCTTTTTCCAATCAAGTTAAGTACATTATCATGGCCTTCATCAAATCCTGTCACTGATCCTGACTAAAACCAATGATTTGAGCTTCATTAAACCAAAATCAATCTGCAAGGCTTCTATCTTAGATCAACATGAAAGATTAGAACCTTGGCTTGATATAGTTCCCACATTAGGATTGCATTGTAGAAGACATGGCAATCGAAGCATCGATCATGGCCGGAGTCGATGATAGATCTAAGAATGGTATAGGTCTAAACAATGTAAATTAGTAAGTTAATAGATTTAAATCCACAAAGCATCCCCTGAGTCAAGAGACATCAACAGATCTAAGAAAATCTTATCCATTCAAACATAAATCAAATCATTGCTTAACATTAAATCTTCAAAATATAACCTAGGTTGAATCAATCCATAAAAAAACAAACCAAAAGCTTCCCCTTTTAGCTCTAGCTAGGAGGTCTAGCCAATCCAAGACATGATTGAGCTAGAAAATACGAGAAAAGCTAAAATAAACATAAAAACTACAAAGAAATCTAAGAAAACCGAGTTGGAGAGGCTCCACGTTGAGATCCACCACCTCCAGCACGTTTAGGGCTCTCCTCTCATGCTTAAGGACGAGGGTGGATGAGGCTTTTTATAGAGAAAATCAGAGCACCACTTCTGTTGTGTGCAAAACGGATTTCGATGCCCACAATGTTGGGCGCTCGGTCTGCGGTGGTCGGGCTCTCGAGATGGTCGTGGGGCGCCCGAGCATACCTGATGCGGACATTAAGCCCTTTAGGGTTTATCAGCGTAGGAGGCGAGCGACGCATGCATCTCTTTGGCTTGATGAAGGGCTTGGATCATTCGTGACGACATGAGGAGCATTGAAGGCCCTACGCATGTGGTTTGGCACATAGAAGACCCCACAATGGGAAGACGCGTGTGTAGAATGATGAAGACCCGACTGGGCAGTTTTCACTATCTTTAGGCGCCCGATGGGGTGCTCGACTACTATTCATCGGGTGCCCGAAAGTCATCCGTTTTGTGATTTGGTCACTGGACATTTTTGGCCATCTTCGGGCGACCGATCGGGCGCTCGACATTCTGCCCGAAGACGCGCGAATTATATTTTTTTAGTTCGTTTTTACTTAAGTTTAGGGGTGTTTTAGTCTTTTTTTTCTTCTTAGTGTTTATTTAAAAGGTTTAGCCCTAATTACGAATTTAGCTTGATTATTAATGAAAAGAACAACTTTGGTTGCCTCCTCTCTCTCTCTCTCTCTCTCTCTCTCTCTTTGTGGATTTCATCTTTTCTCTTCCAATCTTCTTCTTCTTTCGTCTTCCTTTCCCCTCCAACATTCTTCAAAGGTACTCTTCTTCTTCCCTCTTCCTTTTAACTTAATTTTCTCCATTCTCTACAATCTTACAACTTGAGTTTGATCCCAAACCCAATCCTTAAGTTTTGATTCCCTAACCCGTAAAATCCTTTGATTCCTCGGGCTAGTGAACCCCATTGCATGTTTGGATCATAACCATGCAAGATTGGGAGGTTCCATCCCTCGTTGGATCCATTCCACGCAGTAATTGAATCCCACACTGTGTGATTGTGATGAAGGCTCACATTATTGCATTTTTTTTTTTTTTTTTTCTGATTCTCTTAGATTATGATGATAGATGCTGAATTTTTTACTGTTATTGTTTTGTTATTCCGCTGGATTATATATGTTCATGAGCATACATCATAATTAGGGCATCCTGCATCAATACTCAAAAATGTCCAGCAACATTTTTGTTCTTAGTTTTTGAATTTCGGGCGCTCGGCCTGAGTCCTTCGGGCACCCGAAACATGTCCAGAAAGTGTCTAGTGAGTTTTTGTTTTGTATTTTAGAATTTCGGGTGCCCGGTCATGTGACCGTCGGGCGCCCGACCATGTCCAGATTTCTTCTTTTTGAAGTATAGGGGAGGTCGGTCGCCCTCGGTCTGTGTTCGTCGGGCGCCCGACCCACCCTGTTTCTGCACTTTGTCAAGTTCGCTTGGGTTCCTTTCTTCATTGGTTCTTTCCTCCTTGCTTAGGCATGTTCCAAAACTTGATTCCTCATCATCATAAGTCCTTGAATTTAGTGTTGAATCAAGTGTAATCTCGCCCATTACCCTGCAAACATAATTACATGCATAGGAGGATATTCTTAAGATGTTTAAAACATGGAAATGCATGATGAAATGGGGTCTAAATATGCATACTTTGATGCTCAACATTGACAAGATGCAAAAGGTAGGGTTTTTAGATTGTTGAGACGGACTAGAATGTGGCAAGGAGGAGCCTCTGTCCTCCATAGTAAATAATGTCTCGATCCAGCTTGATTGATAATAAGTTTATAACATTCGAGACCAAATCGTGGTAGGGGATGCCATACGCAACCCAAACTAAAAGAAACAAAAGTTGCGAGAAGTAGGACCTTGATAATCACGAACTAGGAGCACAACTTAGTCGGAAGAGGGATGCTGTGAGTCAGTGGTAGATCCAAGGTGCACAGAGCTAAGTCAGACAAGTTCAACTCGAACGCCTGGTAGATGATTTGAAACAGTTGTGGTTGCGGTTTGCTTCCTTTTTGTCTGAATGGGTTGAAGGGTAGAGGGACCCTCTTCTACTTTTTAGCATCAGTTATGTTAGGGCTGTGGGTTGTTAGATTTTGCTTTTGTTGTATTCTTTTTCTGTTTAGCTGGTTGGTAGCATGCCTTTAATAAATTCTCACCACATTTCAAAAAAAATAAAAATAAAAAATCTATTACCACCTGCCAATAGGGAGAGTTTGCAACATTTGGAACTATGTTGCCATGTATGAATAGCATTGGCAATCCTCCCAGCTTTCTAGTTAACCCACTCTCCACTGATCACCCCAGCTGCTAGTGAACCCACTCTTCAATGATCAAATACCCTCTCACTGGGTTTCTCACTATCTCCTTCAACAACATTGCCACTTCGCTTGGTGTCTGGACCATATGGATTCCATCTTTGGGGTGATCAATGCCATTGTCATTGTTGCAATATAGTCAGTAATTCCATTTTCCATCTCCGCAATGCCTTTGCCATTGGTCACCATTGGAATCACAAACGCTGCCGATGTGTTTTCCATCATTGCCTGACGTTAACATTGGAATCGTCATCTACATTATGGTTTTGACTCATTGCATTCCGTCACTGTTGCAGCTGCTGTCAAGGACCTGACTATTGTTCTTGACGTTGCCCTCGGATCCCATCATTGTTTGTGTTGACAAACATGATGGCCATTGCATCTACCAGTGTCAGCACAGCATGTCTTTACTTGTATGAAATGACAAACATATCCCTCCAAATGAGAAATGATGGTAAATATATAATATAAGAAACGATGGCCTTTGCTGTTTAACCCGTCTTACAGTCTCTAAAGTGGACATGTTACAATCATCATATTGCTTGTAAGATGTTGATAATTTGGTAAGTTGGGCTGATTTGTAAAGGCTATAATGGACATTTCCATCACACTGTTGATAGTATTCAGGTACCTATTTATTTGGATGATTATTAGGAAAGTAGAATGGACAGTATTTAGTGGCACAGTCTTCAAAATAAAAAAAAAAAAAGAAAAGAAAAAAGAAAAAAAAAAGACAGCATTTAGTGGCCTTGTTAGCAAGCCATGTTACTTAAACATGGGCATGCATTTTTTCCTTTGTCATTTAGACTGGTGTATGACATATCTGCAAGAAACATCATGGGTGCGGTGCTTCATGGGGATCGTACATTGTTTTTTCATGGATGACCATGATTACGGGGAAATTCGTTTTTCATCTTCCCCATGCTGTGGTGGCAGTGGTATAGACCAAGTTTTCTCTTCTTCCCTTCTTATTGCTGCTCTGCTTAAATGCTAGAAGAACTATTGTAAAATGAACCCTTTCATGCTTCCCTTTCGTTGTCTGGTAACTTCAGACAAAGCCTAGCAAATAAAATGATTTTTACTTGTCGTGATTATCCATTAGTAATGTGACAAATTTTCCTTGAAGAGCATGATCATGCTTATTGAGCACAAAGACAGAATTTCTGTAAGTTGCAAAAGGAAAGAAAAAGAAGGGAAAAAAAAAGACTTTGTCTTAAGCCCAATCTCTACATGACTGCCAAACACCTTTAAATAGGACTGACCTTTCTAATTCATATGTGAACATTACCAGAGTAAATGGAAATTAACTTTTATGAACTGTGGCACACACTAAGGGTTTATCCATGTTTGCTAAAATGTGTCTTTATGGGCTATGTCATCTTGAAACAGTGGGTTGAGTTGTATAGTTAACACAGATATTGGAATGTTTGGAAGTTTTGCATATATAAGCTACTCCCAAAAACTTCTCTGCCTCGCAGTCTTTTATTTCTCTATGATTGTTTTGATGCGTGGGAATATGTATTGAAAGGAATATCAATTCCTTGGAATGCTTTTAGTTTCCATAGTTTGGTTTCAATTCATGGAATGCTTTTAAGTTTCCGTCTGTTATTTGCCACGTAATTCATCTTCCAATGGAATTGATCTTCCAAAAAAGAAAAGTCACTTAGCTTTCTTGCCAAAAGGTTGTATGCCATATTTCATTGAATTGGTGTTCATGGAATATGGGCTATTTAGAGGGTTGAATTGATCGTCTCCTTTGATGCGATGGCTCTCTCGACCCTTTGAAACCCCTCCAAGGGCTACTATTGCATGTCATTTTTGCAGTGGTCTGTAAGCCTCCAATGGGTTCATCTAAACTAGAATTGATGTTCCATGGAACTGGAGATTTGTCAGCCAAGCGAAAGAACTGGAGTTCCTGGATATCTCCTTCCAAGACCTGAAATTGCATGACTTTCCCAAGGATTTCCACTTCCACTTGTCCAAACGACCTGTAAAGGTATTCAGATAGACACGGCCCCAATAAGGAGGTCAAAGTTGATTATGGGAAGTGTATAGGAGGATAAGGGCTACCTAAAAGGACATGGATCAAGGTGTTGAGATTTAAAACCTTGGTTGCTTACCAAGGGTAGAGTTTTATATTGGATGGTTGGTGAAAGAGGATCTGTAAAGCCAACCCCAAATAGCAGGGACAGCACTATGATGATGATGAAAATTATGGTGAACCACCCTTTGTGTGAAGGGACTCATTTAAGTTTGCATGTTCGAGCTTTGATTGCTCACGTATACTTCATCAATTGCTCTGTAAGTATTGGCTTTCCATGTTATTTATTTCACTATTTGTTAGGCTATTTGTGTCACTTCTCCAAAAGAATTTGAGAAATATGTGTCAATTCTCCGTTATATTTACTAAATCGAGAGTTTCTGTCTATGATAACAAGGATCCTAAGTAGCTGAACATGGCAATGACATTGATCTTTAGTTCCGATCATCTCACATTTTTGTCTATGATGACAAGGATCCTAAATAGCTGAACACGACAATGACATTGATCTTTAGTTTCAATTATCTCACATAAAAGTCTTTGCAATTTAAACCATTTGTATTTGTTTTTGTTTTTACATAATTGTGGATGACTGAACCATATTTCTGCAAGTGGTTTCAGCAAGGGCAGAGATTCAAGAATCTGGAGGTGGTTTAGCTGCAGATGCTTTTGAGGAATTCAAACATATGCTTCTTCCAATCACTGACCGGAATCCCTATCTCTCTGAGGGAACTAGACAGGTTCTTGCTATCTTAAGACCACTCCCCTTTGATATTGCATCTTGTATTGCTACAATTATTTAATCAATGTACTCGTAGTTCTTTGGTTGGAGTGCAACTATATTTGGACACTGAAGAGAAATTCTTTTGTTGCTCTTATATGTAGAATGGTGGAGATAGAAATTCTTGAAAAAATAAACTTAATAATGTCAAAATATAATCATGATTTCTGGAAGACCTCTTTTTTTTTTTTTTTTTTTTTTTTTTTTTTTTTTTTTTTTTTAATTTTTATCTCAGACATTGTATCTACTATGGTATTTCCACACCTATTCTGTGTATGAAGCAAGATTAGTAGAATGCATTATGTATCATGTCACCTCAAACAATGTTTGTACATCGAACAATGGTTTTGAATCTGTTTTTTGAGAGGTTGAGACTCCAATTAATTGACAAAGAATTTCGATGATAATTGTCTCTACGTCCATGCGAATTGGGATTTCTTTTTATGTTCTTTACAGCTAATGTCAAAATTCTTTCTATTTAAAAATTCCATAAAGAGTAAATCTCCAACATTCAAAGGGGAAGCTGACATTAAATGCTTTTCTTTGATGATCTACAAGTTCCTTCTAACAAGTGAAATTTTCTTTTAAATGGTCGTGATGTGTAAATGTTTGAATAAGCCATCTCTCTTTGCCTTCTCATTGGTTCAATGTTGAACTATTTTGGATTGCCATATAAGTTTCTTTTGCAACATATTCAACAAGAGGAAAGGGATTTTTAGTGATGTTAGCAATTTGGTGTATTACAATATCCATCTCCTTATACTGACCTTAATTTGTACTGCATTGATCATTTTATTTATCAGTGGGTGCATCATGAATCAATTCTTTTTGGAGTTTTATTTATTTATTTATTTTATTTTTTTGCTAACAATTTTACAATGATGTTGTGTTTCGGTGGATGAGATAACATTTCTCAGTTCCCAGCCTTAGAATATGTTCTGTAACTTTCTATCGTCAGCAGGTTGCGGCAACTGCCACTGCTTTGGCAAAGAAATATGGATCTGACATAACAGTTGTAGGTAATGCCTATACTTCCTCCATTAGAGCTTGCTCTTTCGCTCACCCTTACAAATATAAGCTGTAGGAACAGCTGGTGCACTGGATGGACCTTTTAGTGCATGATTTCAAGGGATGTAGAACTTGGTGTATCTTGCAGTGATTGACGAAAAACCGAAAGATTCAATACCAGAGCACGATGCTCAGCTGTCAAGCATTCGATGGCATCTCTCTCAAGGTTGGTACTGTACTTGCTCAAATTAGTTAATTAGCGTATGATTGGATGCCTTGAAATACGAGTTGGGCAGGATTGGTTTCTTCAAGAAAACTCCTTCAGCTCGAGTGGTATCCTTTTTTTTTGTTTTGAGAGAGAGTGGTATCCTTATTTCAAGCTGGTTTGAGAGAAAATAGATAGCCTCGCATAATGCGGAATCCATTTCCTTGCTTTTCCAAACACCACCTTTTTAGCTGGGGCTGGCTTAAAATGCTTCCAATGGAAATGTGATTTTAGGTCACTTACAATACAGCATTAGTAATTTCTGTGATGTACTGATCACAGTTGGAATTTTGCTTGTGTTGAACTTGCTTCTTTTTGACCAGGTGGATTTCAGGAATTTGGGTTGATGGAGCGACTTGGGGAAGGCAAGAAGCTGACAGCCATCATAGGTGAGGTCGCAGACGAAATGAATATGGATTTAGTCGTGTTAAGCATGGAAGCGATCCACTCGAAGCATGTTGATGCAAACCTGTTGGCAAGAGTTCATCCCATGTCCTGTCTTACTTCTGCCACTATAGAACCATCTCCACTTCATTTTCAACACTTTCCCTGTAACCCCACTCATGTCATTGGCTAGATACCACAAGTCAGGCATCCTTCATGATTTCAATTTCATTGAACCCTAAGTATTGTAGGTGTAGCCTGTAGGTCCCACCTCTGGATTTAGCTCCTCTAGTTGTTGTTGTTTGGTGAACGCCTCCCAAAAGCTTTTGGTTGCTTGTTTGTATAATTGATAAATCAGCACAAAATTGGCTACTCGTATAGCTTATGAATATGAGAGCCCATATGCAATGAAGGGGTTTGATTTATTGAGTTCTCACTCTGTTTGATGTGCATTCCGTTTTTTGTGTTTTCAATGTTTACGAGTAACGAGGGACTAAAGGAGGCTTTCTACGGAACCGTCAGCAATTAGATGCCCTGAAGATGACTATGCGCTACAAAGCACAGGAAGAATGTCTTGCCAATCATGAAATTGTTAATTTCCATTCCTTCGTGAAACTAGGAACAAAGCAGGTACGACAAAATGATCATACCAATCATAACAGAACCTATCATGGTCGGAAAAGCTTGTTTGATACACCTGAACTCATATCTAATTGTGGTGTAATCACATAATAAATGAGAAAAATAGGTCCTTCAAGGGAAGAATGGCCTCCTTTTGAGTCATTGGATAGAAACAAGGTTTCAAAGATTCCCCATTCCATTGTCCATGTGGCGGAAGTTGAAATTGTGGTTTTACTGCTAGTCGAGAGACTTAGAGATATGCCTAATGCCTAATGTTTTAGAGGGGAGGGTGAATAGGACTTTTCAAACTTACTGACTTTAATTGCCTTTCTGAAATGGTTTCCCGATTATGCGCAAATAAGGCACAAGATCAACACATGTAAATTGGAAAAAGACTTGAGATGATAATCAATCAGTCTATGGAAACTATGTAGGTTATGAGGAATGCAATCAGTAAAACAAATCTAATTCCATTTTCAATGAGAGCATTTGATCAAACAATTCATATACATGCTTGTTTTATTCTACCGAGAAAATGAGAGAGAGTATCATGTAAAGTATCATGTAAGCGTTACTTTAAGCATGTAGTGTGAACAATCATTTGAAATATTCAATAATGAACATAAATAACAGACTAATAAGCATTTATCACATTGCACATGATATATAGTGGTTCGACTTTGGGTCTACTCCACTCCTAGCTGATCCACTCACCCATCGAGTAGCCGAATTTCACTATTTCGGAGGTTTTAAATTAGGTTTACCTCTCAACCTTTACAACCTACACAAGCTCTACAGGTTTTGCACCCATTGGTGGCCTACACAAAGTCTCACATGTCCTACATAAGAACACGTCTTATACAAGGATACAACACGCGTTTGCTCACGTTGGAGGCCTACACAAAGACTTATCGAGTTTGGATCTTAAACACTACCCTGTTTTACACAAAGACGCCCTACACAAGGACAACCGCGAGATTGGGTCACAATCTCTCAACCCCAATCTCCACAAGAAGGTAATCAAATCTGGACTCTAAATAGTAAGAAATACTTAGCTAGATGAGTGTTTTTGATGCGTTGATGTTGAAGAAGCTTCGACTTGCACGAACAACTCCTTATTCATTTCCCTTGATCAGTTACCTTGCTTTGGATGTGATTTTTAAGTGCCAAGGTAAGGGAGAAGGTATATGAACCTATAGAATTTGGGGACTATAGGGAATGGGTTAGGCTCATTTACTTCTAGCATTCAATGGCATTCAAGACACAAGATTTTCCTATCAGATTAGTTGAAGCCATATAATGAATGCTTGAGTTCCTGATTCAATCTAATCATTCAATCCAAGCATTGAATGATTATTAAAGTGCCTAATCACAAGGATTGGGTCATGAACTCTCTAGAATGGAGCACAAGGAAAGAAGGATATGAAGGGAAAAGACTCATAGGGTTGCTTTATGAATGCTCAGTTCGCTTGCCAAAATACCCCATCAAATGCCTTTAAAGACAGTGAATAATGGGAAAAAATGGCTAGCGGGCGATTGATCTATTGGACTGTCGATCGATTGCAATACAAAGTTTTTAGTAAAAAGCATGTTGGACACAAATTGTCCTGGGCGATCGATCGCAACTGCCTGGGTGATCTGTGTGATCGATCGCCCAGCCTAATCAATCGATCGCCCAGCCAGGCCGATCAATCGTAAATTTCTTTCTTTCTTAAAATCTTGCTGGAAACTCGCTGGGCATATTTTGTGTTTTGGCAATCGATCGCAAATGCCTGGTCGATCAATCGTAAATGCAATTTTTGCTCTGAAGGCTTGTTAGACCAAATTGTGTGTTGTTGATTGATCGCAAGGGCCCAGTCGATTGATCGCAATTGTCGATTTATGCTCAGAAGTGCTGGACTTATTCCAGCTTGAGCGATCAATCGCCCATGCTAGGTCGATCATTCGTAAATGACATTTTCAGATGAATTCTATTAGTGTACTTTTCTGTGGCATACTATTGCACCTTATTTGTCAATTACATAGGTCCTAGTGTCTAGGTGTTGGTTGAGCCTAAAGAAGATGGAGATCGAAGACACGAGAGGACAATGTATCAAGGAAGAAGGACATGTAAATCAAAGATGCCTTTGTGAGCCAAAACCCTTGAACCTAAATCAAAACCAAACCTCTAGATGACTTGAACCAATATATAAACTTTTAGTCATCTTAGAATGACCTTAGGTGTCCCAAAAGACCACCCAAAAAGAGGCCTTAGAGGTTGCATGAGCTGCTGTAAACAAATCAGACAAATAGCAAAACTCATGTGTCTGGAGATCGGTTGCAGGTATCGGGCGACTAGTCGTCAGAGGCCAAAAAATAGGTCAGCAAACAAGTTGAAACCTAGACCATAATTCAGCCGGTCACTGGTCTATTGAGACCGGTCAACTGGACCGTGCGACTGGTCGCCAGTCTTAGTGAGACCGGTCGCAACTGGCCAAAATCTGGACAACAAGTAGAACCCAGTCCCAGGCCTAATTAGACTGGTCGACAACCCAGTGCAACCGGTCTCAGTTGAGGTGCGATCGATTGTCAGCTAGCCATTTGCTGTCGTTTTTTATCCATTAGAGCTTTATCTATATAAGACAGAACATGATTTTAGGAGTCACGAGAGAGATTTAAGAGCATTAGAAGCCACCCTCATTGCCCACATCATTAGGCTCTAATCCTACCATACCTAAGTCATCTTTCTTGTGATTCATCACAAGATGGAGCATTTAAACTCATATGAAGATGAACTTATTCTTTCTTCATCTCGAGATGTTTTAGACACGTATACCATAGGTATATCCTTAGTCTAAACCTCTATAGAGATCCAATTAGGTGGAATTCCTTTAGGAAACCAAATCCTACTAGTTGTAGAGAATTCACCACTACTACCTAATACTTTGGCATCTCTTTAGAGGATCACATGTAAGGTAGCTGAGGCATTGGCAACGCATCGGCAACAAGATTGGGGGAGCTGTTCACTCCCTAAGTGCAAGGTCGCAAAGTAGTAATAAATTCAGAAAGACTGATATCGTCCCACAGAGATTTGTATTGAATATTCTCAGAATTTATCCAAAATAACTTAGAATCAAGATTATATTAAGAATTAAACATGGAAACTGAAATTTGGAATTAAACAGTGAATATGAAAGGTGAAAATAATAATCTAAAAGGCATTAGAGCGCCAATGATCTACTTTTAGTTATTTCTAATGCACCAACTAGGTTTCTCAACTACACTATCGGAATCGAAGTCCTATCTCTATCCGATCAGAATATGGAGCGTTTAGATCAAAACTATTTAAAACAGTTGCTTGTTCCTTGATTTGATTCCCACAATAATGCTTAGGCATTTGGCACATTCAATTGTATTGGCCAAGCCTTTATTCAATCTAGTTAAGATCATAATCATAGCCTTCATCAAATCTTGTCACTAGACTTGACTACAACCAATAACTTGAACTTCAATTAAACCAAAATCAATCAGCAAAACAGTTATATCAGATTAACATAAAAGATTAGAACTTTAGTTTGATATAGTTCTCACATTAAAATCATGATATTGAACACATGGCAATCAAAGCATCTATCATGCCCGGAGTCGACGATAGATTAATGAACTACACAAGTATAAACAATGCAAACATGTAAGTTAATAGATTTAGATTCACTAAGCATCACATGAACCCGAAGTCATCAAGAGATCAAAGAAGAACTAAATTAGAACTTTATCCAAACTTCAATCAAACCATGTTTATCAATTAAATCATAAAAAGGAAACCTAGGTTACATCAATCCATAAAAAATGAACCAAAAGCTTCACCTCTTAGATCTAGCTAAGAGGTTTTAGTTCATCTCTAACATCCTTGAACTAAACTCTCTCTAAAAAAAAAAAACAAAATACTAGAAAATAAAAGAAAAATAAGAAACTAGAAATAAAAATCCTTCTCCCAAGCCTCCTTGATCTTCCCCACGTCATATTATGCCTTGGGAAGGAAAATGACACCTCATTTTATAATGCAGCAAAAGTACAGCAACATAGCAGATTTTGTTTCGCTTTGTACGACTTAACCAATGATCGGATTGCCTTAAAATTTGATTTGTAGCTTCCCTGGAACTTGATCTTCCTCATGGATGGTTTAGATTTCCAACATTATCTTCTGAATGGGCCCACTAATTAGATTAGCGACCGCCTCTCAAAATCGCGCAATTCAGACACTTGTAGAACTAATCATCTTGTTTTCAACGGTACGGAGTATATACAAAGGATGGATTGGTCTCAAATTTTGAACATTGGTAGAAAACTTATTCCTCTACATGATAGAGGGATTAGATTGTCTAAAATTATTTCAGAATTGGGTGCGAAAAAAAAGACATTCATGGCTTTTTATAAAATCTACGCAGTTAGAATCTTTCAGGATGATCTAACTTTTGTTCAACCGGTATGATCAAACCACACATCCGTTTGACCTGAAACTTTGTGATTATTCATATATCGATGTGCTTTAGAATATGGTCGGCTTGGATTCTCAATATCAGTAGTAGTGGGCTACCTGGACTATTCTAGAGTTGAGTAGGCAAAATCAGAAAACTTTCTGGACAGTTCTTATTGTTTTTGCAGCAACAGTCAATCCGTAGCTCGGATCGACACGAAACCACTTGAATTTTTTCGGTGTCGAGCTAATCTTCAATATGGATGGATTGGATTTGCAATAATCATCAAGATGGGGCCCCATGAACTGGGTTGAAAACCTAACAACGAGACTGCTTGTTCCTGTTTGAAATCCCAAAACATAAACTTCATTTTTCCTATTCTTTCTTCTTTCCAAACTGGCAGCAGTTGTTGTTTTCTTTCTTTTTTTTTTCTTTTTTTCTTTTTTCTTTTCTTTACTTTATTTGTAACTTATATGGACCACTTCACACACATGTAAGGATGATGGGTCCACCTTGGCTGTTTGATGGAGACAGTCAACAGATGCTGGACGGTGGTAGATGGTGAGCGCTGGTGGGTGATCAACAATTGGGAGGGACTTAATTGTTTGTGAATTTGGACCATTGGATGAATGGGGTCCATCGCTAGCTCGTACTTGTGTTGGCAGTTAGACACTCCATAGCCGCTGGATTCACATGGATGTTGCAGGTGCTGGCCTTGGACGTCTTGCACGTGCTGAAGAATGATGGATGAGTTAAGGTTGCACATAGCTGCTCCTATGATGACTGTTGATGGAGATCAACGGTGGATGTTGATGGGGTTTGTTCGCTTCCCCAAGTGTAGGGTTGCGATGTAGTAATAAACTCGGTAAGACCGAGGTCGATCCATAGGGACTTGTGTAGGAATTCACAAACACATTCAATAGTGTCTATTGAAAGCTAACAACCAGATTTTGTATGAATTTGATGTGAGTAACAAAATTGAATTAAATTGAAGGTAAATAATTATAAAAAGGCACTAGGGGTTCAAGGATCCACTTGTAGCAATCCTTGACGTTCAATCCGCTGTGGTCTCTCATTCTCTCAACTAGAATCGATATTAAGATCTATCTAGTCGGATGATAGAGCTGTTAAACCAAACAATTTGTCATATGTAAGTTCAATGCATATGATTCACTCAATGTAAGCTAGACTGAGCATGCTCAATTGCATAGGTCAGTCCCAATTCCAATAGGCTCAGATCACAATCATAACCATCCTCAAGTCCTGTCACAAGACAGGGCTAGATTACAATTTGAACTTGATTCAAATCACATGCACAATCCCCTACATAATTCAGAAAACTAGAAAAGTAGAACTTTGGTAGGAAGTCCCCACATGAAGATCATAGTACTAGAGCGTACTTTAATTCCTCGGATCATATAGGTCTAGACTAATACAAAGCAGTTAAGAACTTAAGTAATTCTCCCAAACATCCATGAGTCATCATAAGACTAAAAAAAACTACTTAGAACTTGTATAAACTTCAAACCATTGTTCATAAACATGAATTCCAAACTTAAAACCAACTAAATACGAATTGAAACATCTTAGATTCACTACAAGCTTTACCTATTAGCCCTAGCTAAGAGGTTTAGCTGCTCATGATCCAAGGAAACATGAAACAACTTAAGAAAAGCATAAACAGTAAAACAAACTAGAAGGAGTTGTGGAACTCCGAAATCCACTTCCGCCGCCTCCAACCTTGCTTAAACACTTCTAAGATGCCCTAAGAATGATCCCTAGGTGTCCTTTTATAGTGGGGAGGCTCCGCAACTTCAGAAGATTCTAGAATCTGCGTAACACTTACGCAGTGCGCAGAGAAAATCGGCGCCAGAATTAGCAGGTTTGAATCTTACGCAGGCGACCGATCGTACGACCAGTCACAGTGGCTGGACGACTGGTCGTACGTGTTGGACGACCGGTCTCAAAACAACCAAAAACAGTCCAGAGAGTTTCAGCTAGGAAAATTAATTTAAGGACTGGTCGTACGACCGGTCGCAGAAGTGGACGACCGGTTAGACGACTGGTCGTGAAGAGTCCAGAGAGTAATGGCTTCTGGGTCTTCCTCTGTGCATGTGCGGACTGGTCGGACGACCGGTCTTTGGCTTTGGACGACTGGTCGGACGACCGGTCGTGGGCACCTTTTTCTGCATTGTTTTCTTCTTTTCTCTGACTTCTTTCTTTCATTCTTCGACACTAGCCCCTTTGATCTTCTTTGCTTCTAACTAGCACCTTTAGGTCTTCAATTGATGCTTCTCTCTCTCATCCCTACAATCACGAATCCATGCATTAGATTAGTCTATAAACCATAACAACTAGCATAATGAGTGATGAATTGGGGTTAGAATATGCACAATTAAGAACTCAACACACCCCCCAACCAGCATTTTGCTAGTCCCGAGCAAAACATGCGTGAAACTAATTCCATTCTCCAAAACCCAACTCCCCTTTAGAAACCATTCTTCTATACATCCCAAGATACATAAGAGTAAGAGTTAGAGAAATTAGGTGATAGAGGTTGAAATCGTAAACTCTCAAATCATAATAAGTACCCATATGAAATTCCCGCTGATTGGTTGACAAATAGAAGAACTTGAACAATTTCAATCTAGTGTGCATAGTGAAATTTTTTTTCATGAGTTTCCAGGGTTATCTTCTTCATAAATCAACTAGACTATGGATCTCAAGGTATATAGAGCAACAACAAACCAATGATGGGAATTTGCCTTACTGTCCTTCCAACGACTTTCACACTACGTCCCATTTCCGGCTTTGGTTACGGGTAGACCATCCCCCGGTTGGTAGTAGGTAGCCCTAATCGGATTTTCCACCGTTTTTCCGTCATTCCCAATTTCATCCTTCCTTTTCCTTTTTCTTTTAAATTAGATAGGATTTTTAGAAATCCATATCTTTCATTATTTTCCCATGGACAAGGATGGACAACGTACCCCGGCTTGATGTCTCAACACCTTGAATCAACATCTAACTGATCCACAAATCACATAATCCCTTCAACTCGTGAAAATCGTGTAATGTGAACTAGATGTAAAAGTGTTCAAATTTTCTATCAATCACAAAAATAGGGGAATTTACATATAAAACCATTATGTTGTGAGAAATTCAAAACTTGCAACCTCACTCACTTCATATCTCCTCCTCTTATGCTCATATTATCTTGAATGCATAGAAGCAAAGTTTTCCAAAAGAGTCTTGAATTTTTGAAAAATTAAAAAATTTCTACTCAGTTGCTCGAAATGTTACAAAACGCTGGATTCATCCAAGTGATCCTACACCCCCCAACCAAATCTTGCATTGTCCTCAATGTAATAAGATATGCAATATGCAAAACATGACAGCAATTTGAAAATAAAAGGGAGTGAGGGATGAGAGTACCTGAAAAAGCGAAAAGTGGAATTCTTCCTCCTTCTAACAAACCTAAGCAAAAGCAAATAAAAGCAACAAAATCCTAATCCTAACTACTCTATACCTCCATCAGACTAGGAGTCAATCATCCTGATACACAGGATCATTTAGAGGTATGGACATACCTTCTGAAGGAAATTTCTCAAAGAACGGCTTTAATCGCTGCCCATTCGCTTTAAAAATGTTGCCATTCCTTGGATTTAACAGCTCGACAGTCCCATATGGATAGACATTTTTCACAATGTAGGGACCGGTCCATCGAGATCTCAACTTTTCTGAAAATAGATGTAGACGAGAATTACACATGAGGACTTTTTGATTGATCGTGAATGTCTTGCGAAGAATATTCTTATCATGGAATATTTTCGTCTTGTCCTTGTAAATTCTCGCATTCTCATATGCTTCGTTCCAGATTTCTGTAAGTTCATTCAATTGTAGTTTGCGCAACGAGCTTGCCTTGTCAGAATTGAAATTCATCTTCTTAATAGCCCAATATGCCCTATGTTCTAACTCCACAGGCAAGTGGCAAGCCTTCCCATAGACAAGTCTATAGGGAGACATTCCAATATGGGTCTTAAAAGCAGTACGGTAGGCCCAAAGCGCATCGGTAAGCCGAAGCGACCAATCCTTACGATCGGGGTTCACTGTTTTCTCCAAAATGTGTTTAATATCCCTATTGGATATTTCAGCTTGCCCACTTGTTTGTGGGTGATAGGGAGTTCTCACTTTGTGTGTTACGCCATATTTCTTCATTAAGGTTTTAAAAGGGCGATTGCAAAAGTGAGACCCTCCATCACTTATGATGACTCGAGGTGTTCCAAACCGAAAAAGAATATTTTCTTTTAAAAATTGAATGACCGTTTTATGGTCATTATTCCGGCAAGGGATGGCCTCGACCCATTTGGAAACATAATCAACGGTAAGCAAGATGTAAAAGTTTTCAAAAGAAGATGGGAATGGGCCCATGAAATCGATGCCCCAACAATAAAAAATTTCGATTATTAAGATGGAATTGAGTGGCATCATATTTTTACAGGAGATTCCTCCTAATTTCTGACAAGGTTCACATGCTTTGCAAAACTCATGTGTATCTTTGAACATGGTGGGCCAATAGAACCCACATTGCAGAATTTTCGCTGTGGTCTTTTTAGCCGAAAAGTGGCCACCACATGCCTGAGAATGACAGAAGGAGATAATACTTTGTTGTTCATCATCTGGCACACATCTCCTTATGATTTGATTGGGACAATACTTGAATAAGTATGGGTCGTCCCATAGGAATTTTCGCACCTCCGTGAAGAATTTATCCTTATCTTGCCTTTTCCAATGTGTAGGAATTGTACCTATAGCAAGATAGTTAGCAATGTCCGCATACCATGGCAATTGGGAAACAACAAAAAGTTGTTTATCAGGGAACATGTCATTGATCGCGGTCGTTTCAGGGGAATCAGTGAGGACAAGTCGAGAGAGATGGTCAGCTACGACATTTTCTACTCCTTTCTTATCACGTATTTCTATGTCAAATTCCTGGAGTAGAAGGATCCATCTTAACAACCGTGGTTTAGCATCTTTCTTAGAGAGAAGGTACTTAAGCACGGCATGGTCAGTGAATATGATGATCTTGGATCCAATCAAGTAGGACCTAAACTTGTCCAAGGCAAAAACTACAGCTAAAAGTTCTTTTTCAGTAGTGGTGTAGTTTGCTTGGGCTGAGTTTAGGGTTCTACTTGCATAGTAGATGACACATGGCTTTTTCTCTTTTCTTTGGTCTAGCACGGCCCCAATAGCACAGTCGCTAGCATCGCACATAATCTCAAAAGGAAGGCTCCAATCAGGTGGTTGCATTATGGGAGCACATGTCAAAATACCTTTAAGGGTGGTAAAGGCCTTTTGACATTCTTCATTCCACTCGAATGAATTTTCCTTTTGAAGTAGGTTACATAAAGGACGAGAGAGTGAACTGAAGTCCTTTATGAACCTTCTGTAAAATCCTGCGTGTCCTAAAAAGGACCGTACATCTCGTATGCTCTTGGGTGGTGGAAGGTTAGAGATAAGATCAATTTTCGCTTTGTCCACCTCGATTTCATTGTGAAACGATGTGACCAAGTACAATTCCCTTTTGAACCATGAAGTGACACTTCTCCCAATTCAGCACAAGGTTCTTCTCTTCACATCTTTTCAACACAGATTTCAAGTGCATAAGGCACTCATCAAAGCTACAATCAAATACGGAAAAATCATCCATGAAGACTTCGAGAATTGTCCACACCATGTCAGAAAAGATACTCATCATACAACGCTGAAAGGTGGCAGGGGCATTACATAGTCCAAAAGGCATCCGTCTATAGGCGAAAGTGCCGAATGGACATGTGAATGTAGTCTTTTCTTGGTCTTCACGGGCAATCTTTATTGGTTGTACCCTGAGTAGCCATCAAGGAAGCAAAAGTGGGAATGACCTGCCAACCGTTCTAAAATTTGATCAACAAACGGTAGGGGGAAGTGGTCTTTCCTCGTGACAGTGTTTAGCTTCCTGTAGTCGATGCACATTCTCCAACCGGTAGTGACTCTAGTTGGCACGAGTTCATTATTGGCATTGGCTACGATGGTTATTCCGGATTTCTTAGGCACCACTTGAGTTGGGCTCACCCATTGACTATCGGATATTGGGTAAATAATACCCACATCCAATAGTTTCACCACTTCGGCCTTAACCACATCCTTCATGTTTGGATTTAGTCATCTTTGTGGTTGCCGGGATGTCTTTGCATTCGCCTCAAGGTGTATGCGATGAGTACAAATCAGTGGGTCTATGCCTTTGAGATCCGCAATTGACCATCCAATGGCAATCTTGTGCTCTAATAGAGTGGCCATTAGCCTACTCTCTTGTTCCTCATCCAAGTGGGAAGAAATCACCACTAGATATGTCTCATCTTGACCTAAATAAACATATTTCAGCTCACTTGGTAATGGTTTTAGGTCGAGTGTTGGTGCCTTGATGTTGGATGGGATGGCCTTGTTCTCGTTTACCGGCAAAGGCTCAAATAGGGCCTCCATCTTTTATTATTAAGCATCGGCATCACATCTAGAATGGCATCCATCTCTTATATTGTGTCATCATTTATCTCATGATAATGGGCCACACAAGCCTCCAAAGGGTCGGAAGATAGTGACAAGGGAAATGTATCTTCCACGAATGATTCAATCATGTTTAGTTCGTGGATATCATCATCAACCTCCCGTGGTTGTTTGCATAAATCAAATATGTTAAGCTCAAGGGTCATATTTCCAAATGACATTTGTACAAGTCCGTTTCTATAATTGATAATTGCATTTGAAGTAGCTAGAAACGGTCGGCCAAGTATGAAGGGAATTTGAGCACCGGTGCCTATCACGGGATGTGTATCCAAGACAGTAAAATCTACTAGGTAGTAGAGTTTATCCACTTGGACTAGAACATCCTCAATCATTCCTCTCAGTATACGAATGGATCTATCAGCAAGTTGGAGTGTGGTTTTGGTGGTTTCAATTCACCTAACCCAAGTTGTTCGTAAACGGAGTAAGGAATGAGGTTCACACTTGCCCCTAAATCGAGTAAGGCTTGTTTAATCCGGTAATCTCCTATGATGCATGAGATGGTTGAACTACCCGGATCCTTGTATTTTTGGGGCACCTCTTGTTTGATGATGGCGCTCAAATTTTCAGTCAAAAGTACTTTGTTGTGAACATTGTATTTCCTTTTGACTGTACACAATTCCTTTAGAAATTTGGCATAAGATGGTATTTGTTTTATCGCATCCAACAACGGGTTGTTGATCTTCACCTACTTGAAAACTTCTAAAATTTCCAGATTTTTATCTAAAGGTTTAGGTGAAATCAACCTTTGTGCAAACGGGGCAACCGGCATGTATTGCCTTTCCGGTTCTTTCTCTTGTGGAGTGTTGTTTGAGCTATCATCCCCTTTGAAAATTTTCAGATCCTTAGGCTTTGGGGCCTTCACCGAATTAGATTTGTCAATTTCTTTCCCACTTCTCAAAGTGGTGATAGCTTGAACATGTTCCGTATGGTGGGAGGATGAGCTTGCATCTTGTATCTCAAACTGGGTTCTTGGGTTAGGAAGAGGTTGGGCAGGAAGTGTGCCCTTCTCTCTAACACTAAGATGAGATTGAACTCTAGCCATTGATGTTTTCAATTCATTGATGGCTTGAGTTGAATTTTGATTGAATTTCAATTGCTCTTGCATGAACCCATCTATTTTTAGAGAATTTGTCTTGTTATACTCAGCTTGGACTGATACGAATACACCCAACATCTCCTCTAGCGTCACTTTTGGAGTAATGACTAGAGATGGACCTAGTATAGGTTGAGCTTGAGGGATAGTGGTTGCATTCGCAGTGGGTCCGTTCCTCCAACTGAAGTTGGGATGATTCTTCCAACTAGCATTAAACGTGTTTGATGTTGGAGCACCAAATTGCCGTTGATAACTGTTTATGACATTTGATTGTTCTTGTAAGATGTCCTGAACTGCTGAAATTGTGGGACACTCTTGTGTTGCATGTTGATTTCCGGCACAAATTCCACAAACAGTTTCAACGTTATTGGAGTTAATCGTCTCTCCTTTCCTCAATTCCATGGCTTCAACCTTTCTTGTGAGGCTAGCCACCCGCGCACCTATGCTATCCTCTTCTGATAAGACATACATTCCTCCTTTTTCCTTTTGTTGGCCAGTCTTGGAATTTGTTGGTTTTGATATATCCCAAGACTGTGCATTCTCAGCCAATTCTTCCAAATAATCCCATGCTTCATCAGCCTCCTTATTCATGAACTCCCCATTACACATCATCTCTACGAATTGGCGCATGGGTGAAGTCAGTCCTTCATAGAAAAAGCTTATAACCCGTCAAATTTCATAGCCATGATGTGAGCATGTGTTTAATAGGTCCTTAAACTTCTCCCAACATTGAAAGAAGGTTTCATCTTCCTTTTGGGCAAAGTTCATGATAAGGCGCTTCAACATGTTTGTTTTGTGAGTAGGGAAGAATTTTTTTATGAATTCCCTATGCATATCAGTCCATGCACCAATTGATCTTGGCCTTAATGCATGAAGCCAACCTTTAGCTTTATCTTTAAGAGTAAAAGGGAAGAATTTAAGTCTCACCACATCGTCAGTCACATTAGCAAAGTGCATGGTGGTTATTACCTCATCAAACTCCTTAAGGTGTTGATAGGCACTTTCACTGTCTAATCCATGGAATTTAGGGAGAAGTTGGATCACTCCCGGTTTTAAATCCACATTCCCTGCATTTTGTGGAAAAATTATGCATGAGGGAGTGCTCACTTTTGCTGGTTGCAAGAAATCACGTAGAGTCCTTGGTCGGGGAACATTCTCAACCACATTCTCCTCTGTTTCAGTTTGGTTTTGGCCCAGATTAGGATTGGCCATTGGATTAGGTTGATTCATAGCTATATTTTCAGACAAAATTGGAGAGTCTAGATGTCTCCTAGCATGTGGCTCTCTGTCAATTCCTTCTACTATCCCCCCTTCACTTATGAGTTGGTTATTGGAATCCCGAGCCCAATGTGGCATGCAAAACCAAAAAATATGAAACAAAGAGAAAGAAGAATTCTTCCTCCCTTTCTTTACTCTTCTCTAAGACCGAAGCACAAGATGTCTTGCAATGGCTAAGCCAGAAGCAAGGATAGAGACCGATTTCTCCTGGTTAATAGGGGTTCAGAGAACTCCCCACCCACTCTTCGAATCTTTTGAGAAAAAGTGCAGAAAAAGGAGAAAGAGGAGTAGAGGTGAGAAAAGAAATCTCTGAGCACAAGGTGATCCAAGACGGTAGAGCCGACCAATAGGAATTCAGGTGGCACAAGGCCTACCTTTCAGAGATCCAAAAGGAGTCTCCACCCACTCTACAAGAGATGAATATGATAGGAATGAATAGGAGAAGGAGAAGAGTAAGGGTTAGAAAGATAAAACTTGATTTGAGCACTTGGAAATCCTTACGTCCTCTTCAACTTCCTAGAAATCCCTGAAAAAGAAAAACAAATCAAAATAAACTAAGTTAGAACTATTTCTAAAAATCCTAAATAGATTCTATTTTCAGTAATTTGTGAAAAACCGTCAAAGTCCCCGGCAATGGCGCCAAAAACTTGTTCGCTTCCCCAAGTGTAGGGTTGCGATGTAGTAATAAACTCGGTAAGACCGAGGTCGATCCACAGGGACTTGTGTAGGAATTCACAAACACATCCAATAGTGTCCATTGAAGCTAACAACCAGATTTTGTATGAATTTGATATGAGTAACAAAATTAAATTAAATTGAAGGTAAATAATTATAAAAAGGCACTAGGGGTTCAAGGATCCACTTGTAGCAATCCTTGATGTTCAATCTGCTGTGGTCTCTCATTCTCTCAACTAGAATCGATATTAAGATCTATCTAGTCGGATGATAGAGCTGTTAAACCAAACAATCTGTCATATGCAAGTTCAATGCATATGATTCACTCAATGTAAGCTAGACTGAGCATGCTCAATTGCATAGGTCAGTCCTAATTCCAATAGGCTCAGATCACAATCATAACCATCCTCAAGTCCTGTCACAAGACAAGGCTAGATTACAATTTGAACTTGATTCAAATCACATGCACAGTCCCCTACATAATTCAGAAAACCAGAAAAGTAGAACTTTGGTAGGAAGTCCCCACATGAAGATCATAGTACTAGAGCGTACTCCAATTCCTCGGATCATACAGGTCTAGACTAATACAAAGTAGTTAAGAACTTAAGTAATTCTCCCAAACATCCATGAGTCATCATAAGACTAAGAAAAACTACTTAGAACTTGTATAAACTTCAAACCATTGTTCATAAACATGAATTCCAAACTTAAAACCAACTAAATACGAATTGAAACATCTTAGATTCACTACAAACTTCACCTCTTAGCCCTAGCTAAGAGGTTTAGCTGCTCATGATCCAAGGAAACATGAAACAACTTAAGAAAAGCATAAAACAGTAAAACAAACTAGAAGGAGTTGTGGAACTCCGAAATCCACTTCCCCCGCCTCCAACCTTGCTTAAACCCTTCTAAGATGCCCTAGGAATGATCCCTAGGTGTCCTTTTATAGTGGGGAGGCTCCGCAACTTCAGAAGATTCGAGAATCTGCGTAACACTTACGCAGTGAGCAGAGAAAATCGGCGCCAGAATTAGCAGGTTTGAATCTTACGCAGGCGACCGGTCGTACGACCGGTCGCAGTGGCTGGACGACCGGTCTCAAACAATAAAAAACAGTCCAGAGAGTTTCAGCTAGGAAAATTAATTTAAGGACCGGTCGTACAATCAGTAGCAGAAGTGGACGATCGGTCGGACGACCGGTCGTGAACAGTCCAGAGAGTAATGGCTTCTGGGTCTTCCTCTGTGCATGTGCGGACCGGTCGGACGACCGGTCTTTAGCTTTGGACGACCGGTCGGACGCACCTTTTTCTGCATTCTTTTCTTCTTTTCTCTGACTTCTTTCTTTCATTCTTCGACGCTAGCCCCTTTGATCTTCTTTGCTTCTAACTAGCACTTTTAGGTCTTCAATTGATGCTTCTCTCTCTCATCCCTACAATCACGAATCCATGCATTAGATTAGTCTATAAACCATAACAACTAGCATAATGAGTGATGAATTGGGGTTAGAATATGCACAATTAAGAACTCAACAGGGTTCATCAGCTTGGTGTCCTGGATGTGTTGGAAAGGTGGACTGCTGGAAATTGTTGTGCTGTAGCTGGAATTTGCTGTCCATTTGTTCCATATTGAGCTCCTTTTATTCGTATTTCTCATTTGCTCCTATAATAAAAAAGCACATTAAAGTCGGTCTTTAAATACATTATGTTATGTAATTAAAGCGTGAAATTGTGGATAAATATGCATAATTCAAGGCTCAACACACCTCCCAACCAGCATTTTGCTAGTCCCGAGCAATACATACGAAAAATAATTCAAAATTCCCAACGTCAACTCTCTATCGGAAACTATGCTTCTATAAACTTCAAGACATAAATACAAAATTTAGAGAATTAGTGATAAAAACTGAAATCTTAAACTTCTTAGACATAATAAATGTTTCACATAGAATCCCCACTGATTGATTGATAAATAGAAGAATTCGAACAAGTATAATCTAGTGTGCATAGTGAATGTTCATCTCATGGATTTTTAGGATTACCTTCTTCATAGATCAACGAAACTAAAGATCTAAGAGTGTACAGATCAACAACAAGCCAATGACAAGAATTTGTCTTATCGTTCTTTCGATGGCTTTCACAGTACTTCCCATTTCCAGCTTAGGTTATGGTGGACCTTCCCCTAATTGGTGATAGGTAGCCCTTTTTGGAATTCAACACATTTTCAACAAATAACCATTATTTTCTATCACTATACATAATAAGATAGGATTTTTAGAAGTCAATATCTTTACATTCTTCACTTCTTATTTCTTAAACGTGATGGACAAAGTTCCCCGGCTTGGTTCCTTAACACTTTAAATCTTAGTCTAGTCGATCTACAAATCTACATAATTTATTTAATCATGAGAATCGTGTAATGTGAATTAGACTCAAGAGTGTTCAAATTTTCTATCGATCACATAAATAGGGGAATTCATATAGAAAACTACTATATCTAATATAATTCAAGGTTTTCAAAATCATATCACTTCATCTCTCTTCTTTTCGTAATCATATCATCTTAAGTGCATAGAAACAATGTTTTCCAAAAGAGTTTTGAAATTTTAGAAAATTGAAAATTTTTCCACAAAAATTGCTCGAAATGTCACAAAACACTAGATTCATTTATGATTCTCACCCCCAACCAAAACCTTACATTCTCCTCAATGTAAAAAGATATGCAATAAGCAATGACATGAGAGCAATGAAAAAAATTGAAGGGAAGTGAGAGAGAGAGATAATACCTGAAATGTAACATGACATGGAACAATTGGCTTGGAGAAAGTGATTACTTCATTCTTCTAAAACCTAAATCTACGAATCAAAGCAAATGCTAATGCAATCTAATCCTAGGAAAGCAATTTAAAAACTAAACTGACCTCCATCAGACTTGGGTGTTAATACTAACAATTCATCCAAAAGCCACGCCCCACACAGAATCATTAGATGGATTAAAAGCTTAAGCAGAATCATTAGGCTATGCGATGCAAGGGCCTATATGGCCGAGTGTTACATGCTAGAGATGCAATGCAAACATGTTAATCCTCAACTGATCCATATATCAAAATAGTTCTCATCTGGGACATCACCGGGGTCTAGTATACTCTAATACTGGCCGACGCACATCGCGCGCATAACCAAGCGAGTAGAAAAGACCTCACTATCCGCCTCGTCAGTGGTATGCCAATGCCCACCCGGCTCACCGATAGCGGACCCATTCCATGAGCTGGTTAGACTCGACCTAGCTTACAGCCCACTGCACCCGGGCGGATAAGGTCACACCCCTTTCCAACCGACCTCGACACAGTGGGAGACGTGGCCTACTGGTATTTGGCACACGGGCGCTCATGTTATTCACTCGGTCTCGACGCTGGAGCATCCTACTGGTACCACAGGGTTTAGGGACTTTCACCTAAGGACATCCATAGCGTCCACGTACTAGAACAAGTTTTTGGTGTCCAATACTGCCAACCACGATGTGACTATGGTGGCCACCACCCCGATGCTGCTGGGGTGTGAAAGCGATCATGACATACATAATGCGAAATGCATGAGTCATACAATCCACGTCATGCACCAAACTTACGCATACTGCGCAATCATGTGGGGCGACCCTGTCTCGCACGGGTCCCCTAAGTATAACAAGCTAACTAGCATATGCTATGGTTAATCATAATCCATAACAGGCATACAAATGATGCTTATGGGCATATGAATGAGCATGGTATTCATTATACTAAGTATGTTATCAGTGTGACATATCAAGCTGATCATACTAGCATGTTACCAAACGTATCATGTAACATTGGCCTTAAAAGGCCCAATATATACGGAGAGTGGGACCCGGACTGTGGGTCCCATTGGAAATGTAAAGGTCTTCGTGGCATAGCCCACTTGAGACCACATCGGCCCCATACTTGTGCCTGCACATACAAAGTAGGCAGACAAATAGGTGTACGGCATGGATAAAAACATATGTATCAAAGGAAGGACCATGATGGGCCCCGCCCACTGGTCGGATAGCAAACATACATCACCAGTCTTAGGAAGTTTCAGTGGTAGGTATACAAGCACCACCATTTTCTAAGTGAAGCCCACTTGAATCGCGCCCCACGCGTCGATCAAGACTAGTGGCATGGTACACAATACCTCCACCAAGGTGGAACCCAAATATGGGCCCAAACCTTTGGTTGGATAGAAAGTCGAGTGGCCCCAAGAAAGTTTCCAATGGTGGGCATCAATGACCACTATTCCCTACGGGTGCAGTCCATCTAACGTCTGGATTTGCCTCATTGTTGGGGCCGTATCCTAAAATAATATGGAAAAGTAGATGGGCAGCATGAATAGAACCGATACATCATGGTGGAGCTAATAGATACATCACGTTGGGACCATAGGGTGGGCCACCTGCTGGGCAGCGTGCTACACAGCTGGTTCCAAGAAGTTTTTGAATCAAGCAGATACTTGTGTTTTCTCCTTCATCCATATCCATGTGATCTTATGAACAGGTTGGATGGCAAATAAACATCACTGTAGAACCTGGAAAGGTTTCAACGCTGGAAATCATTATCTCATTATCTCCCACTGTTTCCCGTGGTAGGGTCCCCTTGACATTTGGGTATGCTTAAATTTTGGGCTCGGCCACTTATGAAACAGGTTGGATGACAATTAAACATCACTGTAGGGCTGGGAAGGTTTCAACGGTGGAGATCATTATTCCCACTGTTTCCCATGGCATGGTCCACTTGTCATTTGGATATGCTTAAATTTTGGGCTTAGCCACTAAAATGAGCTGGAAAGACATATGGACGTAATAGATAAGGCACATACATTCTAAGTGGGCCCAACGAGTGGGGCCCATTGCCAACGCCCAAAGAGGGCTGCGCTACTGGGCAGCAGCGTCCCCTGGACACTGTCTGTCTAGCGGCCACGTCCCCCCCTTTTTTTGTTATGTTCTCATCAAGTGGGGCCCACAGAAGTTTTTGATCAAGCTGATATTTTTGCTCTCCCTTCTCCCATGCATGTGTGAACTTATGAACAGGTTGGATCTCAAATAAACATCATGGTGGGCCATAGGTAGGTTTCAACGGTAGGGTCACTGTCCCCACTGTTTTCTGTGGTGAGGCCCCCTTGAGACTTGGATCTGACTCATTCTTGAGATCACGCCCTAAAATGATCTCCCCAAATGGATGGACGGTGAGGATATAGCACATGCATTATGGTGGGACCCACGAGTGGGCCACCAGCTGGCCTCACGAGCCAGCGTCCGTGGACGCTGGTACGCCCAGCGTCAGAGACGCCTCTGCTTCTTCTTTCCTTTCTTTCCTTTTTTTTGTTGTTGTGTGGTTTTGATCGAGTGGGGCCCACATAAGGGTGATCTACTCCGTTCATCAGGTTCCTCGGCTCATGGGGGACCCAATGAGCCCAATATTGGGTATGTAATTCGGTCTAGAAACATTAAGGTGGGCCAAAGATGGTCCAACACTAGGCACCATCCTCTTCACTGTTTCCTGCGGTGCGGTCCCCTTAAGATTTGGATCGGCTTCATATTTGGGCCCTAGCCCTAAAATGATCTGGGAAAACAGATGGACGGTGTGGATACAACATAAACATCAAGGTGGGTCCCACGAGTGGGGACCCCATTCACGCTGTCCGGTTCTTCCCTGGTGCTGGACAGTCCCAGCGTCAGAGACGCTGAGGACGTCCAGCGTCCCGTTCTTCTTCCTTTTTCTTTTCTTTTTTTTATTATAGATTATATCAAGTGGGGCCCTCTTAGGGACGATCCACCCCATTCATCATGTTCCCCAGCTCATTGGGGACTTAATAAGCCCGATATTGGGGAGGTGATTTGGTCCAGAAACTTCAGAGTGGGCCAAGGAAGTTTCAATAGTGGACATCATTATCTCCACTGTTTGCTATGGTGTGGTCCACCTGAGATCTAGATCTTCTTCATTTTTGGCGTCCAGCCCTAAAATGGGCTGGAGAAACAGATGGACGGCATGGATCAAATACATGCAGCAAGGTGGGTCCCACGAGTGGGGACCCTGCTCGACGCCCAAAAGGGCTTTAGTCCACGCGCTGCTGGGCAGCAGCGTCCTCTGGACGCTGACTGTCCAGCGGCCACTCTCCTTCTCTTTTTTTTATTTTTATTTATTTTATTAGCAAGTGGGGCCCATACATGGATGATCCAGTCCATCCATCTGATTGTCCACCACAAGATGGGCCCAAAAGAAAAAGGAAAATGGAAGGAAATTAAGAAAATGGAGGGGTTTATGGCCCCCCTTGCACTCACCTCGAAGGATGGTTGGACGGTTGGATTGGATCGGGTTGACGATCGGACGATCCGGACGGTGATCGGGGTCCTCCAAGCTTGATCTCCACCCTCAAACTCTCTAATCTCTCTCTTGATCACTCAAATCTCTCTCTTCTCTCAAATCTTTCTCTTTCTCTCTCCTCTCAAATCTCTTTCTCTCTTTCTCTCTCCTTTCTCTTCTTGCAAATTTAGGAAAATGAGGAGGCCTCCTCTCCCCCTACGTATGGACTTGTATAGGGGGGAGAGAGAGGAGGAAATCATGGGGGGAAATGGTGGTGGTGGTGGTGGTTAGCATGGGAGAGGGGTATGGGAGGTATAGGCCTTGGTTGACTTTGGAGGTGAGAGGGGGATGGGGGGTATGGGGTGAGTAGAGTAGGGGTATGGGTGAGAGTGATTTGATTGATTTGACATGTACTTGGGATTTGTGCAAGTGGGGCCCACGCCACACGCGCGTTGCGCGGCCTACCTCGGATTGCGCAAATGACACAACTTACACACCGGGTATCGCAATGGGGCGTACCGCGCGGCGTTGGAATCACAGCGCCTACGCGGTTGCCGGGGTATAGGTCTTGGGTCGATGCGGTATTAAAACAGGGTCGCGATCAAGGCTCGCTAATCTGGTCCATCCGGGACGTACCAGCACCGGAAATTAAGCGTACGGAGGGTAAATAAGGGTACGGGTCTTACACGAACTACTTCTCTTTGCACAGGTCCGCCCATATAGAATACAGGTTCCCAACCAATTGCCTCCAAAGTTGGACCACCCGATAAGGTGACAAATCCTCAATTTTGGCGGATTTCTCACATATGACATCACGATTTTTGAAGTTGTGCCAATTGGCAAGATGTGATGTATCTGACCTTGTAGGGCGGGGTTTGGAAGGAGATTTGGATGATGAAGTGTTGAGCCCCTAATTGTGCATATTCTAACCCCAATTCATCACTCATTGTGCGAGGTTTGCATGATTTATAGATGAATCTAATGCATGTTTTGTGACTACAGGATTGAGAGTGAACTCCACCCATTTGAAGATGAAAAGAGCATGTTAGGACCTTAGATGAAGACCCAAAGGAGGACCGAAGCAAAGAAGGAAGTAAAGAAGGAAGAAAGCAGAAGAAAGAAAGAAAGAAAACAAGAAGAAAAGAGGCTGACCGGTCTAGACCGGTCAGCCATACACACTGAAGCTCTAATGAAGATGACCGACCGGTCTTGACCGGTCGGCCATGGCTGCTGGAACATAGATGAAGACGTCCGACCGGTCATGACCGGTCGGACATGCTTGCTGGAATGACCATCTATTGAGGCCGACCGGTCATGACCGGTCGGCTGTGCGTAAGAAGTTAGAAACTTCCAATTTCAGCCCGATTTTCTCTGCGCCGCGTAACTCTTACGTAATTTCTCGATTCTTTCGAAGTTGTGGAGCCTCCAGACTATAAAAGGACACCTAAGGGTCGTTCCTAAGGTATCCTAGAAGGGTTCAAGCGAGGTTGGAGGCTGTGGAAGTGGATATTGGAGTTTCACAACTCCTTTTGGTTTGCTTTGCTGTTTTCATTCTTTTTGTAGTTGTTTCATGTTTCCTTGGATCATGAGCAGCTAAACCTCTTAGCTAGGGCTAAGAGGTGAAGCTTGTAGTGGATCCAAGATGTTTTAATTCGTAGTTAAGTGGTTTTAAGTGTGGAATTCATGATTATGAACTAAGGTTTGAAGTTTATACAAGCTTTTGAGTAGTTTTTCTTAGTCTTATGATGACTCATGGATATTTGGGAGAATTACTTAATTGCTTAATTGGTTTGTGACGGTCTAGACCTGTATGATCCGAGGAATCGGAGTGCGCTCTACTACTATGATCTTCATAAAGGAACTTCCTACCAAAGTTCTATTTTTCTGTTTTTCTGGAATATGTATGGACTGTGCATGTGATTTGAATCCAGTTCAAATCCTGATCTAGCCTTGTCTTGTGACAGGACTTGAGGATGGTTATGATTGTGAACTAGACCTTTTGAAAAGGGGAATGACCTATGCAATTGAGCATGCTCAGATCAGCCTGCATTGAGTGAATCTTATGTATAGAACTTACATATTACAGACTGTTTGGTTTAACAGCTCTATCATCCGACTAGATAGACCTTAATGTCGATTTTAGTTGAGAGAATGAGAAACCACAGCAGATTGAACATCAAGGATTGCTACAAGTGGATCCTTGAACCCCTAGTGCCTTCTTATAATTAGTTACTTTCAATTTAATTCAACTTTTGTTACTCATATCAATTTCATACAAGAATCTGGTTAGTAGATTTCAATAAACACTTGTGGATGAGTTTGTGAAATCCTACATAAGTCCCTGTGGATCGACCTCGGTCTTACCGAGTTTATTACTACATCGCGACCCTACACTTGGGGAAGCGAACAAGTTTTTGGCGCCGTTGCCGGGGAATTTTACAGTTTTCACAAATTTCTGAAATTAGTATCTATTTAGGATTTTTAGGATTTTAGGACTACCTTAGTTTATTTATTTGATTTTTCTTTTTAGGGATTTCTAGGAAGCTGAAGAAGATACAAGGATTTTTAAGTGTGATTCAGGTTCTATCTTTCTAAACCTTACTCTTCTCCTTCTCCTATTCTTTCCTATCTTATTCATCTCTTGTAGAGTGGGTGGAGACTCCTTTTGGATCTCTGAAAGGTCGGCCTTTTTGCCACCTGGATTCCTATTGGTCGGTTCTGCCGTCTTGGATCACCTTGTGCTCAGAGATTTCTTTTCTCATCTCTACTCCTCTTTCTCCTTTTTCTGCACTTTTTCTCAAAAGATTCAAAGAGTGGGTGGGGAGTTCTCTGAACCCCTATTGACCAGGAGAAATCGGTCTCTATCCTTGCTTCTGTCTTAGCCATTGCAAGACACCTTGTGCTTCGGTCTTAGAGAAAAGTAAAGAAAAGGGAGGAAGAATTCTTCTTTCTTTCTGTTTCTTATTTTTGGTTTTGCATGCCACATTGGGCTCGGGATTCCAATAACCGACTCATAAGTGAAGGGGGGATAGTAGAAGGAATTGATAGAGAGCCACGTGCTAGGAGACATCTAGACTCTCCAATTTTATCTGAAAATATGGCTGCAAATCAACCTAACCCGGTCCAAAATCAAACTGAAACAGGGGAGAATGTGGTTGACAATGTTCCCCGACCTAGGACTTTACGTGATTTCTTGCAACCTGCAAGAACGAGCACTCCCTCATGCATAGTATTTCCACCAAATGCAGGGAACGTAGATTTGAAACCTGGAGTGATTCAACTTCTCTCTAAATTCCATGGATTAGATAGTGAAAGTGCTTATCAACACCTTAAAGAGTTTGACGAGGTAATCACCACCATGCACTTTGCAAACGTAACGGAAGATGTGGTGAGACTTAAATTCTTCCCTTTCACTCTTAAAGATAAAGCTAAGGGTTGGCTTTATGCATTGAGGCCAAGATCAATTGGTGCATGGACTGATATGCACAGAGAATTCATAAATAAATTCTTCCCTACTTACAAAACGAATATGTTGAAGTGCCTTATCATGAACTTTGCCCAAAAGGAAGATAAAACCTTTTTCCAATGTTGGGAGAGGTTTAAGGACCTATTAAACGCATGCCCACATCATGGCTATGAAATTTGGCGGGTTATAAGCTTTTTCTATGAAGGACTGACTTCACCCATGCGCCAATTTGTAGAGATGATGTGTAATGGGGAGTTCATGAATAAGGAAGCTGATGAAGCATGGGATTATTTGGAAGAATTGGCTGAGAGTGCACAGTCTTGGGACACATCTAAACCAACAAATTCCAAGACTGGCCAACAAAAGGAAAAGGGAGGAATGTATGTCTTATCAGAAGAAGATAGCATAAGTGCACGGTTGGCTAGCCTCACAAGAAAGGTCGAAGCCATGGAATTAAGGAAAGGAGAAACAATCAACCCCACTGATGTTGAAACTGTTTGTGGAATTTGTGCTGGAAATCAACATGCTACACAAGACTGTCCCACAATTTCAACAGTCCAAGGCATCTTACAAGAACAAACAAATGCCATAAACAGTTATCAACAGCAATATGGTGCTCCAAACTCAAACACGTTTAATCCTAATTGGAAGAACCATCCCAACTTCAGTTGGAGGAATGGACCCAATGCAAATGCAAACAACACTCCAAAAGTATCACTAGAAGAGATGTTGGGTGCATTCGTATCGGTCCAGAATGAGTATAACAAGACAAATTCTCTAAAAATAGATGGGTTCATGCAAGAGCAATTGAAATTCAATTAAAATTCAGCTCAAGCCATCAATGAATTGAAAACATCTCTGGCTAGAGTTGAATCTCACCTTAGTGTTAGAGAGAAGGGCACATTTCCTGCTCAACCTCTTCCTAACCCAAGGACCCAGTATGAGATACAAGATGGAAGCTCATCTTCCCACCATACGGAACATGTCCAAGCTATCACCACTTTGAGAAGTGGGAAAGAAATTGACAAATCTAATCCGGTGAAGGCTCCAAAGCCTAAGGATCTAGAAATTTCCAAAGAGGATGATAGCCCAAACAATATCCCACAAGAGAAAGAACCGGAAAGACAATACAAGCCGGTTGCCCCATTTCCACAAAGGTTAATTTCACCTAAACCTTTAGATAAAAATCTGGAGATTTTAGAAGTATTCAAGCAGGTGAAGATCAACATCCCGCTGTTGGATGCAATAAAACAAATACCATCTTATGCCAAATTTCTAAAGGAATTGTGTACAGTCAAAAGGAAACACAACGTTCACAACAAAGTTCTTTTGACTGAGAATTTGAGCGCCATCATCAAACAAGAGGTGCCCCAAAAATACAAGGATCCGGGTAGTCCAACCATCTCATGCATCATAGGAGAATACCGGATCAAACAAGCCCTACTCGACTTGGGGGCAAGTGTGAATCTCATTCCATATTCAGTCTACGAACAGCTTGGGTTAAGTGAATTGAAACCCACCAAAACCACACTCCAACTTGCTGATAGATCCATCCGGATACCGAGAGGAATGATAGAGGATGTTCTAGTCCAAGTTGATAAATTCTACTACCCAGTAGATTTTATTGTCTTGGACACACATCCCGTGATAGGCACCGGTGCTCAAATTCCCGTCATACTTGGATGACCGTTTCTAGCTACCTCAAATGCCATTATCAATTGTAGAAACGGACTTGTACAAATGTCCTTTGGAAATATGACCCTTGAGCTTAACATATTTGATTTATGCAAACAACCACGGGAGGTTGATGATGATGTCCACGAATTAAACATGATTGAATCATTCGTGGAGGATACAATCCCCCTGTCACTATCTTTAGACCCTTTGGAGGCATGTATGGCCCATTTTCATGAGATAAATGATGACACAACACAAGAGATGGATGCCATTCTAGATGTGATGCCGGTGCTTGAGAATAAAAGATGGAGGGCCCCAATTGAACCTTTGCCTGTAAATGAGAACAAGGCCCTCCCATCCAACATCAAGGCACCAAAACTCGACCTAAAACCATTGCCAAGTGAGCTAAAATATGTTTATTTAGGTTGAGATGAGACATATCCAGTGGTGATTTCTTCCCACTTGGATGAGGAACAAGAGAGTAGGCTAATAGCCACTCTATTAGAGCACAAGAGTGCCATTGGATGGTCAATTGCGGATCTCAAAGGCATAGACCCACTGATTTGTACTCACCGCATACACCTTGAGGAAAATGCAAAGACATCCCGGCAACCACAAAGACGACTAAATCCAAACATGAAGGATGTGGTTAAGGACGAAGTGGTGAAACTATTGGTTGTAGGTATCATTTACCCAATATCCGATAGCCAATGGGTGAGTCCAACCCAAGTGGTGCCTAAGAAATCCGGAATAACCATCGTAGCTAATGCCAATAACGAACTCGTGCCAACTAGAGTCACTACCGGTTGGAGAATGTGCATTGACTACAGGAAGCTAAACACTGTCACGAGGAAAGACCACTTCCCCCTACCATTTGTTGATCAGATTTTAGAACGGTTGGCGGGTCATTCCCACTTTTGCTTCCTTGATGGCTATTCAGGGTACAACCAAATAGAAATTGCCCGTGAAGACCAAGAAAAGACTACATTCACATGTCCATTTGGCACTTTCGCATATCGACGGATGCCGTTTGGACTATGTAATGCCCCTGCCACCTTTCAACGTTGTATGATGAGTATCTTTTCTGACATGGTGGGGACCATTCTCGAAGTCTTCATGGATGATTTTTCCGTATTCGGTTGTAGCTTTGATGAGTGCCTTGAGCACTTGAAATCTGTGCTGAAAAGATGTGAAGAGAAGAACCTTGTGCTGAATTGGGAGAAGTGTCACTTCATGGTTCAAAAGGGAATTGTACTTGGTCACATCGTTTCACAAAATGGAATTGAGGTAGACAAAGCGAAACTTGATCTTATCTCTAACCTTCCACCACCCAAAAGCATACGAGATGTACGGTCCTTTTTAGGACAAGCAGGATTTTACAGAAGGTTCATAAAGGACTTCAGTTCACTCTCTCGCCCTTTATGTAACCTACTTCAAAAGGAAAATTCATTCGAGTGGAATGAAGAATGTCAAAAGGCCTTTACCACCCTTAAAGGTATGTTGACATACGCTCCAATAATGCAACCACCTGATTGGAGCCTTCCTTTTGAGATTATGTGCGATGCTAGCGACTATGCTATTGGGGCCGTGTTAGGCCAAAGAAAAGATAAAAAGCCATGTGTCATCTACTATGCAAGTAGAACCCTAAACTCAGCCCAAGCAAACTACACCACTACTGAAAAGGAACTTTTAGCCATAGTTTTTGCCTTGGACAAGTTTAGGTCCTACTTGATTGGATCCAAGATCATTATATTCACTGATCATGCCGCGCTTAAGTATCTTCTTTCTAAGAAGGATGCTAAACCACGGTTGTTAAGATGGATCCTTCTACTCCAGGAATTCGACATAGAAATACGTGATAAAAAAGGAGTAGAGAATGTAGTAGCTGACCACCTCTCTCGACTTGTCCTCACTGATTCCCCTAAAACGACTGCAATCAATGACATGTTCCTTGATGAACAACTTTTTGCTGTTTCCCAATTGCCATGGTATGCGGACATTGCTAACTATCTTGCTACAGGTACAATTCCTACATATTGGAAAAAGCAAGATAAGGATAGATTCTTCTCGGAGGTGCGAAAATTCCTATGGGACGAGCCATACTTATTCAAGTATTGTCCCGATCAAATCATAAGGAGATGTGTCCCAGATGATGAGCAACAAAGTATCATCTCCTTCTGTCATTCTCAAGCATGTGGTGGCCACTTTTTGGCTAAAAAGACCACAGCAAAAATTCTGCAATGTGGGTTTTATTGGCCCACTATGTTCAAAGACACACATGAGTTTTGCAAAGCATGTGAACCTTGTCAGAAATTAAGGGGAATCTCCCGTAGAAATATGATGCCACTCAATCCCATCTTAATAATCGAAATTTTTGATTGTTGGGGCATCGATTTCATGGGCCCATTCCCATCTTCTTTTGAAAACCTATACATCTTGCTTGGCGTCGACTATGTTTCCAAATGGGTCGAGGCCATCCCTTGCCGGAATAATGACCATAAAACGGTCATTCGATTTTTAAAAGAAAATATTCTTTCCCGGTTTGGAACGCCTCGAGTCATCATAAGTGATGGAAGGTCTCACTTTTGCAATCGCCCTTTTGAATCCTTAATGAAGAAATATGGCGTAACACACAAAGTGAGCACTCCCTATCACCCACAAACTAGTGGACAAGCTGAGATATCCAATAGGGAGATTAAACACATTCTAGAGAAAACGGTGAATCCCGATCGCAAGGATTGGTCACTTCGGCTTACCGATGCGCTTTGGGCTTACCGAACTACCTTTAAAACCCCTATTGGAATCTCTCCCTATAGACTTGTCTATGGGAAGGCTTGTCACTTGCCTGTGGAGTTGGAACATAGGGCATATTGGGCTATTAAGAAGATGAATTTCAATTCTGACAAGACAAGATCGTTACGCAAACTACAATTGAATGAACTTGCAGAAATCCGGAATGAAGCTTATGAGAATGCGAGAATTTACAAGGACAAAAAGAAGATATTCCATGATAAGAATATTCTTCGCAAGACATTCACGATCAATCAAAAAGTCCTCATGTATAATTCTCGCTTACATCTATTTCCGGAAAAATTGAGATCTCGATGGACCGGTCCCTACATTGTGCAAACTGTCTATCCATATGGGACTGTCGAGCTATTGAATCCAAGGAACGGCAACATTTTTAAAGCAAATGGGCAGCGATTAAAGCCGTTCTTTGAGAAATTCCCTTCAGAAGGTATGTCCATACCTCTGAATGATCCTGTGTATCAGGATGATTGATCTCCTAGTCTGATGGAGGTATAGAGTAGTTAGGATTAGGATTTTGCTGCTTTTGTTTTCTTTTTCATAGGTTTGTTAGAAGGAGGAAGATTTTCACTTTTCACTCTCTCAGGTACTATCATTCCTCACTCCCTTTTATTTTCAAATTGCTCTCATGTTTTGCTAATTGCACATCTTTTACATTGAGGACAATGCAAGATTTGGTTGGGGGGTGTAGGATCACTTGGATGAATCCAGCATTTTTCAACATTTCAAGCAATCATGTGGAAATTTTTTTTCAATTTTTCAAAAATTCGAAACTCTTTTGGAAAACACCGGTTCTATGCATTCAAGTTGATATGAGCATAAGAGGAGGAGATATGAAGTGTATGGGGCTGGATGTCTGGAATCTCTCATAGCATAATGGTTTTATATGTGAACTCCCCTATTTTTGTGATTGATAGAAAATCTGAACACTTTTACACCTAGTTCACATTACACGATTTTCATGAGTTGAAGGGATTATGTGATTTATGGATTAGCTAGACTTTGAATTAAGGTATTGAGAAATCAGGCCGGGGTACTTTGTCCATCCTTGTCCATGGGAAAACAATGAAAGATATGGATTTTTAAAAATCCTATCTAATTTAAAAAGAAAAAGGAAAAGGAAGGATGAAATTGGGAATGATGGAAAAATGGTGGAAAATTCCGATTAGGGCTACCTACTACCAACCGGGGGATGGTCTACCAGTAACCAAAGCCGGAAATGGGACGTAGTGTGAAAGTCGTCGGAAGGACGGTAAGGCAAATTCCTGTCATTGGCTTGATGTGGCTCTATGTACCTTAAGTTCTATAGTCTACTGGATCTATGAAGAAGATAATCCTAGAAACTCGTGAGATGAATTTTCACTACACACACTAGGTTGAATTTGTTCAAGTCCTTCTATTTATCAACCAATCAGTGGGAATTTCATATGAATGCTTATTATGTTTTGAGGATTTACGGTTTCAACCTTTGACGCCTAATCTTTCTGAATCTTACACTTATGAACCTTGGAATGTATAGAAGGATGGTTTCTGAAAGAGAGTTGAGTTTTGAAGAATGGGATTAGTTTCACGCATGTTTTGCTCGGGACTAGCAAAATGCTGGTTGGGGGGTGTGTTGAGCTCCTAATTGTGCATATTCTAACCCCAATTCATCACTCATTGTGCGAGGTTTGCATGATTTATAGATGAATCTAATGCATGTTTTGTGACTACAGGATTGAGAGTGAACTCCACCCATTTGAAGATGAAAAGAGCATGTTAGGACCTTAGATGAAGACCCAAAGGAGGACCGAAGCAAAGAAGGAAGTAAAGAAGGAAGAAAGCAGAAGAAAGAAAGAAAGAAAACAAGAAGAAAAGAGGCTGACCGGTCATGACCGGTCGGCCAAGGAAGCCTGACCGGTCTAGACCGGTCAGCCATACACACTGAAGCTCTAATGAAGATGACCGACCGGTCTTGACCGGTCGGCCATGGCTGCTGGAACATAGATGAAGACGTCCGACCGGTCATGACCGGTCGGACATGCTTGCTGGAATGACCATCTATTATTTTAGGAGATTTTGATGCCTAAGTTGACTAAATTTTAAGGCAATATGAGATAATGGACCTAAATATCCAGATTTTCCTTTATGCTCAGGAATGATGAGGCTTAATCCTCTGATATGATTATTCTCAATGACATTACTTAGATATGTTGTGGGCAAAAATCTTTCGATGTTCAGGGCTTAATTGATATGTAATCAGTTCATTCCATACAAAGTAGTCGAGAATCTCACATAGAAAATCACATATGAAGCTAAATCATTGAGTAAATTTAACCATTACGATGATTAGAAGAAGATAATATATTTACTCAATCTAAGGTAATCAGGGTACCATTAGTTTAGCAATGTGAAATATACCAATATAGTATGCAAGAGCTAAACTTATTCAAAAGTAATTTGAGGCTAATATCCTTAGAATTTATCATAAAGTTCAATGATTTTAAGGCTAACACTAGAAACATTCAAACCTACAAAAAAACGAAACTTGTTAGCCATCCAAAGCACAGCTTCCCATGGATTCTTAAGATAAATAGACTAAACACTATCCAAGGAAGCTGCCAAGGGACACAGAGGATCACTTCTCCTTCACGACCCATTTGACAACAACTTTCATTGTGCTGGGGTCATGTGAGGATCTATTAAGAGTTCTCCTATTTCCAGGAGAGCTGTTCTTTTTATATGATTGCTCATAGCCCATCCTCATTTCATCAATCTTTTTATTTATCTTATCATTGATTAGGGCAACTTGTCTGAGCAAGGCATTTATCCGAGTATCATTCCTTGGTGGAGTTGGAAAATTTCTCCCCATATTCTTTTGATTCTTAGGGGGGCTACTAGTGTGGTGTGCTTCTCTCCCTTTTAGAGTAGATTTGCCTATCTTGCACTGGGAGGGAGAGAGCTGTGGATGTTTAAAGGCCAAACATTTAGATTTTAGGTGACCCACGTCACCACAAGCATGACACATAGGGGATGCTTTGGTTTTACTTCCCAATGCACCATAGTTCTTTCTCACCATAGGAGGGACAGAAGCAGTCTTAGAGATATGACTGTTAAAACCAATTCCTCTTCTGTCCATAGGTGATCTCCCTACACCCAAGAGCTTTTCAAGGTTTTCTTCTCCTTGGGTGAAACGTCTTCTAGAGTCAACAACTTGACATTTAAGACGATCAATTTCAGTATTTGCCTCTTTGAGTTCTTTTTCTAGACTCACATGTTTATCTAAAGTCTCACTATTCATGAATTTTTCTTTTTCAAGTTCAAGAGCATCGTTCTTCTTTTTCAGCTCTTCTAAATTTTGACCCAACTTTTAATTCTCAATTTTCAATCCATCAAGATTTTTAGTTAATTTATCATTTTTAGCCTTCATTTGTCCCAACTTTTTTATGGTGTTCATATTTTCAATATACAGTTGGTTGTACACTTCTTGAAGGTCTTCATCCTCATCCTCATCATCACTAGAGGAGGTATGGTTAACATTATCTCCCTTTTTCTCATTTTTAGGGAGAGTTGTGGTGGTGGAGATCATAAGAGCTTTCACCGATCTTTGTTCTCCATCACTACGGGATTCATAGGAATCGGATTTCGAGCTAGTATCATCCCAAGTGTCAACCATGGCCTTTCTCCCTTTATGTTTCTTTTCATCATTTTCTGAGCAATTAGGAGCAATGTGATCGTACTTCCCACAATTATAGTATTTTGGCTCTTTTGATCTTCTGAAGGATTTACCTGTATGGTTCTTATGATCAAAATGCCTTCCTCCCTTGTGGTGGCTCTTGCTTTTAAAGAATTTCTGGAATCTCTTAGCCATAAGAGCCATTTCTTTTATTTCCATTTCCTTATCATCATTTTCTTTAGAAGCATGTGCTTTGTAAGAAGTTTTCAAAACTAAATTTTTAGATTTTGCGGGAGGTTTGAAATGTAGCTCATGAATTTGAAGGGATCCTAGTAATTTCAACTTTCATAGTGTTTAGGTCCCTACACTCTTCTAGAGTAATGACTTTGGATGAGAAGTGTTCTGGTAGAGATCTTAAGATTTTTCTACAAATTTTACTATTCGAAACCTTCTCTCTTAGTCCACACATGTCATTGGTGATGTTATTTAGACGTGTGAAAAATTGCATGAAGGTTTCATCCTCCTCCATTTTGATATTCTCAAACTGTGTTGTAAGGAGTTGCATTTAGATCTTTTGACTATGCTTGTTCCTTCATGAATCACTTCTAGAAAGTCCCATGCTTCCTTACTAGTTTGACAATTTTGAATGCGACTAAATTCATCTTTAGAGACTAAACAGAAAATGGCATTTAAGCCTTTAGTATTAAAGACACGTTGAGCTTTATTAAAATCTGTCCACAGCCTTCTCTCTTGGTCTAAGGACATCCGGTTCACCTTCCTTTCTTATGGTATCCATTGGGACGTTATAATCAAATTCAACCATGTCCCATACATCAGAATCAATGGATTTTAAAAAGATGCGCATTCGAGCTTTTCAATATGGATAGTTGGATCCGTTGAAGAATGGTGGTTTGGTGACGGAAGTGGAGTCTTCCATAGACATATTTTCAAGCTTACTCTAGGATCAACCCATAGGCGGTTAAGCCTTTAAAGAGGAACTCGCTCTGATACCAATTGAAATTGCGGTTTGCACCATTATTGAGATAAGCTTGAAGGTATGTTTATATCCTAGAGGGGGGTGAATAGGACTTTTTACAAATTCCTTGCCAATTAAAAACTCAAGAGCATTCACAATCTAATTTACCAATTAAGTATATGTAAATGCAAGTAAATTGATCACACAAGGTCTTTCTAAATGATCAACTATACTAAGGGAAGCAATTGATCAAACAGTTCATATGAATGCATGTAATAATCATTCAGAGATAGCATTTGGGCATTTTGTCAAACATAAGATGGGCATTCAGTTGAGCACTTATATAATTGATCAACAAGGCACAATAATAGATAAAATGCACTCACCATATTACACACGATGTATAGTGGTTCGACAATGAGTCTACTCCACTCCCGCTTCAAGTACTCAACTCCTTTGAGCACACCGGCATTCACTATCGGAGGTTTTAAATGAGGTTCACCTCTCAACCTTTACAACCTACACATGGACTCTTCAAATCCTACACAAGGACAACGCACGTATTCTCCCGTGTCAGAGGCCTACGTAAGGACTTCCACGTCCTATGCAAGGACGGACAACTTCGAGATTGGGTCACAATCTTTAGACCCCAATCTCAGCAGAAAGGGGGAATCAACAAATGGACTCTATAAGCTTAAACACTTACAAGAGATGAGCTCCGATTCAACGCCGTTGAGTAGCTTCAGCTTCCACGAATGCTTCAGCTCCTCTCCAAGCTCCCACGATCAGCTACTAATGCATATGATGATCCTAAACTAATGCCGGGTAGGTGGGATAAGGTTTTGATGTTCCATTTTCCTATTTCAATGCAATGGTTAATGAAGGAACTATCAATATGATCATTAAATGGCTATAAATGACTTCAAGTTGAAGTTTCAATGATACGGACAGCCATGAATGCTATGCTTGAGTTCATTGTTCAAACCAAGCTTTGAATACTCAATGTAGTGCCATTAATGGTTAGGTTTGAAAGATGAACTCAAGAAAATGATGAGCAAAAGAGATTAGGTAAAGCTCTTATTTGCCTCTCTTAATGCTCTCAATGGGTGTGTCAAGGATGCACTTAAAGCCCTCAAAATATGCCTTTATAGGCTCCAAGAATCGGGCTCCAATGGATATAAAACGGTAACTTCAGACCTATCACAGACCCCTGAGGACCGGTCTTGATTGAGTGTCCAGATCGGTCCACCCTTAAAAATTTTAGCCTCGAGGTTGCTAGACGATTTTCGTCCATTTACAACCGGTCGTGCGACCGGTCCTGGGAGGCCAACAACCGGTCCTCAGGCCGGTCTACAGGTAGACAAAGACATGAGATTTTTTTCTTAAAAGTCTTTCTATTTGAATACTTTCTTCAGCCGACCGGTCGTCAGGCTTAGTTCATGGCCTAATTTGGGCTGAAATTCACCATCCCTTGTCAGTGCACTCTAAGATTGTTTTCCTAGTTTTTCAACTCTTTGACACCTACACAATGGAGGCTCAAGACTGATCATCTTGACCTTTAGTCCGTGGATCAAATGACAATCTTTAATTATGATTCAAATGCCATATACTAGGGTGTTTTGGGATCCTATGGGTTGTCTATATGCAACTTACCTTCCGAGCTTGTTGTAGCTTGAACTTGAGTGTGGAAAGCTGCAACAATCTTCAAGTTTAGAGTCTTCAATGTTCGTCGGGGCTCACAAGACTTGACTTACTCATACGCTCACGCAATTGGCAATACAATGCACGATTTAGTGCACTAACAGGTCAGAGTTGTGCAATGCATTCCCAATATAATGAATTAAGTAATCATTTGAATTTTCAAGGTGAGCCAAGCAATCATCCAATGAATTGAAATTTTCAATCAAAGAGGAGTCTTCGTCCACATTAAATTTAAGCATGTTGGGTTGGTGGATTGACTCAAACTTATCTACCTGGAAAATCTATCTAGCATGAATATCCTCTAGAGACTCATAAACAATTGGCTTATAAGGAGATGAAACCATGGATCCACAATCAATTTTGAACCTTTGTTATAGGCAATCACACTATTGTTTCAAATTTTGTGGATTCTTCAAGTTCGTCAACTTTCATCGAAATTTCTTCATCATTAAGGTCCTGGCATCTAAAAGAGATAGTGGATTCACCATAATCGATGATGATATTGGGATCACTAAAATCAACCTCTAATAATTGATCAGATAGGTTGGGTGTAGGTTGGACAAGAGAAGTTCCTTCCTCTTCTCCATCGGAGAGGAGTGATTTTGTGGTCTCAACATCCGACCCAAAATTTTTAGAATTTGGCGAGAGATTTTTAATTATTTGGTTAGTTATTTCCATAAACTCTCCTAATGTATCCTCAAGGGTTTTTATTGGTTGGAGCGCATGAGGTGAGGCCTCTTGAGGATAATTGCTAGTAACCATGGTTGGTTCATCTCTCCAATTTAAAGTTTGATGCTCCCACCAATTTGGATCATGTGTGTCATATGTTGGGTAGCTATATGGTTGGGCATATGCATAACCATACAAATAATCATGTATACTCTTAACAGGTGGGGCATTATCTATTTGATTCTCCTTCCGATACTCACCTAATGTCTTACTCAATGGAACGCTATGTACATTGTTCTCTTTCCAATAATCATGCAATGTTTTATGTGGGTGAGTATTTTGAGTAGATTGAACCTCAGGAAAATAATCATCACTAGGGTGTTTCCAATCATAATGATTTTTTATGCATTGATCCAATATCTCTTCCTCTAGAAGATACTTAGAATATCCACTTGTCCAATCAGACATGATGAAACTCTAAGATAAAACTAAACCTAAACTAAACTGAGAAAAAAAAATTAAAAAAAGAAGGGAGATGGGAAGATGGTACCCAAAAAGCTTAATTATGTCAGCAAAAATTCCTACAAAAGGAGATAAACAATGTTAGTAATTTTGAAATAAAAATAAAACTCTAACCTAGAAAACAATAGAAAGTTAGAACCCAGCTTAACTAGAAACAAAACAAAAATCTAAACCTAAAAGTGTCCACATCCGGCACCCTCCCCGGCAACAATGCCAAAAACTTGTTCACAACCCCATGTGCAGGGTCATGATGTAGTAATAATCTCGGTGAGACCGAGGTCGATCCACAGGGAAGGAATTTAGGTTTAAACACTCTTAGGCTATCTAAGATGTACAACTAACTAATTAAACTAAACTGAGATTGGACTAAGGAGATTTGAATTTAGATTTTAAGGAAAGATAATGAAAATTAAACACCAAAGCATCAAGGATCTACTTGTAGTTATTAATAATGTTTAATTCAGCTGATTCGATTAGCTACTCAACTGGAATTAGAGTTTCATCCTATCCAATGGGAATATGGAGCGGTTAAATTATAATATCATATCTAAGATAGGTTGTTCATTGATTCAGTTCTCTCAATAAGGTTCAGGCATTGGGCGCACTCAATTGTACAGGCCAAGCCTTTAACAAAACAAGTTAAGATCATAACCAAAGTCTTCCACAAATCTTGTCATTATACTTGACTAAAACCATGATTTGAACTTGAATAAAACTAATATCGATAAGAAAAATATGCATCTCAGATTCATAGAAAAGTTAAGAATTTTGGTTTGAAACAATTCCCACATTAAGAGCCATGTTTAAGAGTATAGGGAATTCAAAGCATCTACCATGCCCGTAGTCTATAGTAGATCAATAAACTTTATAGGTCTAAACAATGAAAAACATGTAAACTAGATTTTAAACCTCTAAGCATTTAATGAGCCTGGAGTCATTAATATATCAAAGAAGAACTAGAACTAAAACTTCATTTAAACTTGAATCAAACCATACTTTTCATAAAAACTCAAATTCGAATAAAAAGAACTAAAACATTACTAATAAACTAGAAGTATCACCTCTCAGCTCTAGCTGAGAGTTAACCTAAGAAAAATAAGAAAAACTAGAACTGGAAAAGAAAGAAAAAATTAGAAAAAGAAGAAGTTTGCAACCTCATTGGTTTGATCTCCTTGCTTCCCAAGTCCTTGACACCTTAAAGAGAAAGGAACTCTCATATTTATATGATAGACAAGAGGATAACAACATAATAGATTTTGTTTTAATTGGCGCGGGTTAACCAATGGTCGGATTGCATTGAGATTTGATTTATAGCTTCCCTGACATATTTAATTCTTTATAGTTGGTTTATATTTTCAAAATTATCTTCTGGGTTGGCTCACGAATTAGAACAGTGACATCCTCTCCAATTTGCACAATTCGGATACCTGCAGAACCAATTATCTTGTGATTGATGGTATGGAATGTACAAAGGTCGAATTGGTCTCAAATTTGAAACTTTAGTTGAAAACATCCTCCTTTACATGATAGATGGTTTATATTGTCCAAAACCATTCTAGAATGCAGTAAAAAAATTAGAAGCTTTAGAGTATGTTTTAGAAATTACACAGTCAGAATCTTTCAGGACTGTCCATCTTCCTTTAACTGGTACGATTAAACCACACCTCCGTTTGACATGCAACTTTATGGTTTTGCAAATATTGATGTTCTCTAGAATATGGTCATCTTAGATTCATATCATCATTGATGGGTCACCTGGAGCATTCTAGAGTTGAGTTAGTGGAAATTAGGAAAGTTCTGGAAAGTTCGTACTGTTTTCGCCTCCACGGTCAATACGTAGCTCCGATTAATACGAAACCACTTGAATTTTTTATCGTCGAGCTAATCTTCGACATTAATGGATTGAATTTTAAAAAACCATTAAGATGGGCCCTGCGAATTGAGCCAGAAGGTGAAAAATGAGATTGGGCTATCTGTTTCCTATTCTAGTTGAAAACCAAAATAGAAGCAAGCCTGTTTCCTATTTTCTTTGAAACTCAAAACGCCAACCTTATTTCTAATTTTCTTTTCTTTCTTATTTCAAACTCTAAAGACATGCAACACCTTTGTTTTCTATTTTTTTTTTATTTCTTTCCTTTTTGTTTTGAAAGCTAGTCATGCCTCAAATCTAGACCGTTCATGTGGTGGTCTATTGCTTACTGTCCATCGGTTCCCTATTGAGCTCCTTTCATTCACATCTCTCATTTGCTCCTATAATAAAAAAAACACATTAAAGTCAGTTTATAAACACATTGTTTTATGTAATTAAAATGTGAAATTGAGGATAGAATATGCATAATTCATGGCTTAACACACCCCCAACCAACATTTTGTTAGTCCCGATCAAATCATGCGAAAAATAATTCAAAATTTTCAATCTTAACTCTCTCTTGGAAAACCTACTTCTATGAAATCCAAACGATGGAAATAATGACACTTAGAGATACTTAGTAGCATGATAATGACAAACCTATCTTCCAATGGCTTAGTGAATGTTCATACTGAGTTCCAACTAATTAATTGACAAATATAGCAATTCAAACATCCATGGTCTAGTGTGCTCGGTGAAAATCGACTCCTCATCTTTTAGGATTACCCATTTTGAATGGATCAATTGAGTTACAAGTCTAGAAAGCGTACAGATCAACAACAAGCCTATGACAAGAGATTGCCTTATCGTTCCATCGACGACTTTCACACTGCTCTCATTGCCAGCTTAGGTTATAAGCCATCCCCTGATTGGTCGTAGGCATCCCTTTTCGATTTTTCCTTTAGAATTTTCAATTCAATCCCTATTTGATACAATAGCCGAAGAATCCGGAAGATTCACTTCGCACTAGAAAAACATGTTAGTAATGATGAGAATCCTTCTAGAATGATGATCCTTTCAAGAATAAAAAAATCCCTGTCTCAAATTAGCTTTTGAACGTGATGGACAATACTCTTCCCGACTTGGTTCCTTAATAGTTCCAAACTATAATCCAATCAACCAATCAAACATCATTCCAAATCCTTATAGGATGAGAGTAATTTTTGTAATGTATATTTAGATGGCAATGGTGTTTAAAATTTTCTATTGGTCAAATAATAAAAGGAAGTGAAGTAGAAAACCACTAAATAAAAGGATTTTATGTTTTTTAAAATAAGATTACTTCCTATCTTAGTATCTCATATTTTCATAACTCAAATTCATAGCATTCAAACCTTCCAAGAGAGTTTTAAAATCAGAAACTCAGAATTTGCTCGAAATGTTGTAAAAACACTAAATTCAGCAGGAATCCCACCCACATCCTAAAGTTTACATTGTCCTCAATATAAGAAACATATGTAATATGCAACAACATGAGAGCAATGACAAAATAAAGAAGAGTGAGTAAGAGAAGTTACCTGAGGTAGTAAGTTAATCAAGTCTAGCTTCTTTTATGTCTCCGTGAGACTTATTCAATCATAAATGCAGAAAAGTAAACCTAACCTACCTAACCTATACTAGTTAGATTGACTACATGATCAAATTTGAGCTGGATCTTCATGAATTTCAATAAATTTCTCATGAGGACCATCCATAATCCCGCTCGCCAATAGATATGGGTGCTCCCCATTTTAGAAGTCTAAGAGTAATGCACACTATATGCATGAGAAAAAGAGATATGGTTAGTGAAAAGATATCTCCCCAAATTTTTAACTTGGTGATGATTGTATAAAAAAGGGTCATCTTAGTCAGAATTTTTAATGGGTTGAAAAACTCCGAGTGGTGGAGAGACATTCTTCAAGTCATCTTCAAATAAAATTGTCTTCTCCACAATTTCAGAATTGTGCAGTGCTTCCACAATCAATGGTGACAAGTTTAAAACAGTGAAAGAGGGCTCTTCAAGCACTGACACCATGTCTAATAAAGTATCCAACTCCTTAATCATCTCATCATCAAGATCATCGGAGTGGGCCAAACATTCTTCTAGAAGGTCAAGATATTATATCGAGGGAGATTCTTCCTCCCTAATATATTTTAAAATTTTCAGATTCAATGGAGAGAAATTCTTCCAAACAAAGTTCCTCAAAGTTAGTGTGAGGCACTGGGTTGGAGTTGTGCAATGCATTCCCAATATCATTAATTACGCAATCATTTGAATTTTCAAGGTGAGCCAAGCAATCATCCAATGAATCGAAATTTTCAATCAAAGAGGAGTCTTCATCCACATTAAAGTTAGGCATGTTGGGTTGGTGGATCGACTCAAATTGATCTACCTCGAAAATCTCCCTAGCATGAATATCCTCTGGAGACTCATAAATAATTGGCTCAAGGGAGATGAAACCATGGATCCACAATCAATTTTCGATGCTTCGTTATAGTTAATCACACTATTGCTTTGAAATTTTGTGGATTTGTCAGGTTTGTCAACTTTTATTGGAATCTCTTCATCATTAAAGTCATGGCGTCTAAAAGAGATAGTGGATTCACCATAATAGAGATGATATTGGGATCACTAAAATCAACCGCCTCTAATAATTGATCAGATAGGTTGGGTGGAGGTTGGACAAGAGAAGTCCCTTCCTCTTCCCCATCAGAGAGGACTGATTTTGTGGTCTCAACATCCGACCCAAAGTTTTCGAAATTTGGCGAGAGATTTTTAATTATTTGGTTAGTTATTTCCCTAAACTCTCGTAATGTATGCTTAAGAGTTTTTATTGGTTAGAGCCCATGAGGTGAGTCCTCTTGAGGATAATTGCTAGTAACCATGGTTGGTTCATTCCTCCAATTTAAAGTTTGATGCTCCCACCAATTTGGATCATGCATGTCATATATTTGGTTGTTAGATGGTTGGGCATATGCATAACCATACAAATAATCACACATAGTCTTTACCGGTGGGGCATTATCTATTTGAATCTCCTTCTGATACTCACCTAACTTCTTACCCGATGGAACGTTATGTACGTTGTTCTCTTTCCAATAATCACGTAATGTTTTACGTGGGTGAGTATTGTGAGTAATTGAGCCTCAGGAAAATAATCATCACTAGGGTGTTTCTAATCGTAATGATTTTTTATACCTTGATCCAATATCTCTTCCTCTAGAAGATACTTAGAATATCCATTCGTCTAATCAGACATGATGAAACTTTAAGATAAAACTAAACCTAAACTAAACTGAGAAAAAAATTAAAAAAAGAAGGGAGATGGGAAGATGGTACCAAAAAAGATGAACTATGATAGTAAAAATTCCTACAAAAGGAGATAAACAATATTATTAATTCTGAAATAAAAATAAAACTTTAACTTAAAAAAAACAATGGAAAGTTAGAACCTATCTTAACTAGAAATAAAACAACAATCTAAACCTAAAAGTGTCCAAATTCGGCACCCTCCCTGGCAATGGTACCGTAAACTTATTCACAACTCCAAGTGCAGGGTCGCAATGTAGTAATAATCTCGGTGAGACTGAGGTCGATCCACTAGGAAGGAATTTAGGTTTAAACACTCTAAGGGTATCTAGGATGTACAACTAACTAATTAAACTAAACCGAAATTGGATTAAGGATATTTGAATTCTGATTTAAAGAAAAACTAATGAAAAATAAACCCCAGAGCATCATGGATCCACTTCTAGTTATTAACAATGTCTAATTCACATGATTCAATTAGCTACTTAACTGGAATTAGAGTTCCATCCTATCCAACCGAAATATGGAGCGGTTAAATCATAATATCATATCTAAGATGGATAAGTTGTTCATTGATACATTTCTCTCAAGAAGGCTCAGGCATTGGGCGCACTTAATTGTACAGGTCAATCCTTTAACAAAACAGGTTAAGATCATAACCAAAGTCTTCCTCAAATCCCGTCACTAGACTTGATTAGAACCATGATTTAAACTTGAACAAAACTAATATCAATAAGAAAAACATCCATCTCAGATTTATACAAAAGATAAGAACTTCGGTTTGAAACAGTTGTCACAATAAGAACCATGTTTAAGAGCATATGAAATTCAAAGCATCTATTAAGCTTGTAATCTATGGTAAATCATTGAACTTTATAGGTCTAAACAATGTAATACAAGTAAGTAAACTAGATTTAGTACCTCTAAGCATCTAATGAGCCCGAAGTGATCAATAAATCAAAGAAGAACTAGAATTATAACTTCATTTAAACTTGAATCAAACTATGTTCTTCATAAAAATTTAAATTCGAATAAAAAGAACTAAAACATCACTAATAAACTAGAAGTATCACCTCTCAGCTTTAGCTGAGAGTTAACCTAAGAAAAATAAGAGAAACTAGAACTAAAAAAGAAAGAAAAAATTAGAAAAAAAGGTTTAGAGTCTCCTTGGTCTTGATCTCCTTGCTTCCTATGTCCTTGACACCTCGAAGAGAAAGGAGATCTCATATTTATAATGATAGACAGGATGATAACAACATAACAAGTTTTGTTTCGCTTGACAGGGGTTAACTAATAGTCGGATTGCTTTGAAATTTGATTTGTAGCTTCCTTGACATCTTTAACTCTTCATGGTTGGTTTAAATTTCCAAAATTATTTTCTGGGTGGGCCCACGAATCAGAATAGTGACCCCCTCTTCAAGTCATGCAATTCTGATTCCTACTGAACCAGTCATCTTGTGATTGATGGTATAGAATGTATAGAGGTTAGATTAGTCTCAAAATTGGAAGTTTGGTTGAAAACATCCTCATCTACATGATAGAAGGTTTAGATTGTTCAAAACCATTTCAAAATGTGGTCCAAAAAATCAGAAGATTTAGAGCATTTTTTAAAAACTGCGCCGTCCGAATCTTTCTGGACTGTCCATCTTCCTTTAGCTGGTACGATCAAACCACACATCCGTTTGACATGCAACATTATGGTTTGACAAATATTAATGTGCTGTAGAATATGGTTGGCTTAGATTCTTCATATCATCAATGATGGGTCACCCGGACCATCCTAGAGTTGAGTCGGTGAAAATCAGAAGAGTTCTAGACAGTTCGTATTGTTTTGGCCTCCACGGTCAATCCGTAACTCCGATCAACATGAAACCACTTGGGTTGTTTCTTTGTTGAGATGATCTTCGACACAGATGGAATGGATTTGCGAAAATCATCAATATGGGCCATGCAAATTGATCTAGAAGGTGAAAAATGGGATTGGGCTATCTGTTTCTTATTCTGGTTGAAACCCAAAAATGAAAATAAGCCTGTTTCCTATTTTCTTTGACACTCAAAACACCAACCTTGTTTTTAGTTTTCTTTTCTTTCTTATTTCAAACTCCAAAGACATGCAACACCTTTGTTTTCTATTTTTTTATTTTTTATTTTTGTTTTAACAGCTACTCATGCCTCAAATCCAGACCGTTGATGTGGTGTTCCATTGCTTATTGGTGGTCCATTGCTTACCGTCCATTGATTCCCTATTGAGCTCCTTACATTCACATTTCTCCTCTTCTCCTATAATCACAAAAACACATTAAAGTCAGTCTATAAACACATTTTTTTATGTAATTAAAGCGTGGAATTGGGGATAAATATGCATAATTCAAGGCTTAACAACCACCTCCTAACACCTTGGGCATCTCTTTGGAGCATCATATGTAAGGTAGCAAAGGCATTGGCAATGCGTTAACAACAAGATCGTGGGAGCAAAGGGGAGCTGATTCATGCATGGGAAAGTGGAGATTAAGAAACCTAAGCGGTGCTGAACAGGGGGCTCAATCCGACAAGTAAGTTGTCATTGTAGAGTCCAGTTACACTCTTTCCTTATGGATAATTGAGTGTGAGAGTTTGGAATCAAACTTGAACAAGTCTCCAAGGGGAGCCTCCGGCAGGAGTATACGCTAGGTTGTTGGATTGGAACCGAATGGTTGGGAGGAACCTTGTCAAATTCTTAGGTTAGATGAAACTCGTAAACATCTTGGTTGAAAAATGAACCTATTAAAATCTCCGTCATAGGTTGGGAGGAACTTTGTTAAACTCCCTGATAGGGTGGAACCGATTTAAAACACCTAGGTTGGGAGGAACCTGATTCAAACTCCCTAGTGAAATTCGGTTTGCTCAAGGGATGAGTACGGGAACCGAGAGTGGAGTAGGAAAACCGAACCATTATACATGGTTGTGTTTGAGATTGTCTTTTGAGCACATTATTATTCTTGTATTGTCTTTAATTGTTAATTATATAAATTTGTGGATGGAATGTATGCTATACATGATAGGTAGATTCTCATACACATGTTGTAGTTTCACTTGTAGACTAGCTGCTTGATTAATATATCATTTGTAGTCTGGGTACTGCATATAGATTTAGTTGCTTGATAGTCATATTATTTGTAATATATGTGCTTAGGCTAGTTTGCTTAATTGCATTATCTTTTGTAGCCTTTATGATTGGACTCACTTATACTTGGAAGCTAAGTGTTCTTACTTAACTAGTTTAATTAGGTAAAAGGTTTTCAAAGGACTTTAAAACGATACTAATCACCCCCCTCTAGGACTTGGCCATAGTTTTAAGTTCCGTTCTAAGCTTCCGCACGCTTAGCATCTACAAGTGTGAGTGATAGACACAATTTCAAATTCTTGTTGAACCAAGTCCAAACTTTGTGATCAATCTAACATGGTTATGGATTAATCGATTTGGCTTGTAGATTGATCGATAATCCATCTATTTAAGCTATAGAGCTGATTTTTCACTAAGGCATGGGGCACTAGGAGAGACAACCACATGATGTGTAAGACTCGTACCCTGATTTGCCCTCCATATGCTTAATTTTTTGTGCTGGTACGTCCCGGATGGACCAGATCAGTGAGTCTTGATGGCGACCCTATTTTAGTACCACACGACCCAAGACCTATACCCCTGCAACCACGTAGGCGCTGCGATTCCAATGTCGCGCGGCACGCCCCATTGCGATACCTGGTGTGAAAGTTGCGATCATTTGCGCAATCCGAGGCGTGTCGCGCAACGCGGGTGTGGCGTGGGCCCCACTTGCATAAATCCCAAGAAAATGTCAAATCAATCACCATCACCATCACCCATACCCCTCTCATCACCCTAGTCTACACACACCGTACCCACCCCATCCCTCCCTCACCACCAAAGTCAGCATAAGCCCATACCTCCCATGCCCTCTCCCATGCTAGCCATCATCACTACATTCCTAAGAAACCCCCCCCCCCTTAAACACCCCAAGCATTCTCAAGCACCACTCGTCCTTAGCAATTCCAAGTTAGAGAGACAGAGAGCAAGAGAAGAGAGAGAAGTAGAGAGAGATTTAGAGGGAGATCAAGAGAGAGAAAGAGAGAGATTAGAGGGAGGAACCAAGCTTGGAGGACCCCAACCATCATCCAGACCGTCTGATCGTCAACCCGACCTAATCCAACCGTCCAATTCGATCTAACCGTCCATCTTTCGAAGTGAGTGCAACCGGGGGCATAAACTCCCCCCTTTTTTTCTCGTTTACCTTTCATTTTATTTCCTTGGGCCCACCTTATAATGGGCAATGAGATGGATGGGCTGGATCATCCATGAATGGGCCCCACAGCCTGATAATAATAGTAATAATAAATATTATAATAATAATAAATAAATAAAGAAGAAGGAAAATTTGGCGTCGACCATAGCCCCCCCTCGTGGGACCCACCTGGATGTTTGGGCTTGATCCATGCCGTCCACCTGTTTCTCCAGTCCATTTTAGGGCTGGGTACAAAAAAACTGAAGCAGATCCAGATCTCAGGTGGACCACACCATAGAAAACAGTGTAGGTAATGATGCCTACTGTTTAAAACTTCTTTGGGCCGCCTTGATGTTTCTAGGCTTCGTAAGATACCCAATATTGGGCTCATTGGGTCCCCCACGAGATGGGGAACCTGATGAATGGAGTGGATCATACCCATGTGGGCCCCACTTGAAATAAACAAAAAAAATAAAATAAAAAAAAGAGGAAGAACATCCAGACACTGGACGTTCACAGCGTCAGGGACGCTGGAACTGTCCATCGTCGTAACTGCGTGAGTGGGGTCCGCACTCATGGGACCCACCTTGATGTTTATGTTGTATCCACACCGTCCATTTGTTTTCCCAAATCATTTTAGGGCCAGGGCCCGAATATGAACCAGATCCAAATCTTAAGCGGACCGCACCACATGAAACAGTGGGGAAAAGGAAGCCTACTGCTTTGAATTTGTTTGGCCCACCTTGATGTCTGTGGGCCCTATCATACACCCAATATAGGGCTCATTGGGTCCCCCACGAGCTGGGAAACCTGATAGTTGGAGTGGATCATCCTTATGTGGGTCCTACTAGACGAAAATCAAGTAAAAACAAAAAAAAAGAGAAGAAAAAAAAAGGGGAAGCAGGCTCCAGCGTCTCTGGCGCTGGGAGTAATCCAGCAGACGCTGGATCTCGCTACTGACGTGAGGTCACCAATTTCTATGGGCCCCACCGCGCTGTATGTGTTATATCCACACCGTCCGTCCATTTGGAGAGATCATTTTAGGGCATGATCTCAAGAATGTGACAGATCCAAATCTCAAGTGGACCCCACTTGTAAGAAAATAGTAGGGATAGTGACCCTACCGTTAAAACCTTCCTACGGCCCACCATGATGTTTATTTGAGATCCAACATGTTCATAAGTTCACACATGCATGGGAGAAGGGAAAACAAAAATATCAGCTTGATTGAAAGCTTCTGTGGGCCCCACTACAGTGATGTTTATTTGTCATCCAACAGAAAGGACGCTGGCTGGGCTGGTTGGGCTGCCCAGCAAGTGGCCCACTCATGGGACCCACCTAGAATGTATGTGCTTTATCTATTCCGTCCATATGTTTTTCCAGCTCATTTTAGTGGCTGAGCCTAAAATTTAAGCATATCCAAATGTCAAGTGGACCATGCCACGGGAAATAGTGGGAATAATGATTTCCAACGTTGAAACCTTCCCAGGCTCTACAGTGATGTTTATTTGTCCTCCAACCTGTTCATAAGATCACATGGATATGAATGAAGGAGAAAACACAAATATCTGCTTGATTCAAAACTTCTTGGAACCTATCTAGGTACCACGCAGCCAAGCAGGTGGCCCACCCTGTGGGGTCCAACGTGATGTATCTGTGTAGTCCCACCATGATGTATCTGTTTTATTCATGCTGCCCATCTATTTTTCCATGCCATTTTAGGATATGGCCCCAACAATGAGGCAAATCCAGATGTTAGGTGGGCCACACCCATAGGGAATAGAAGTCATTGATGCCCACCATTGAAAACTTTCTTGGAGCCACTGTGATGGTTATTTTCAGCAAACTAGGGGTTATGGGCCCATCTTTTGGATTCCACCTTGATGGATGCATTATGTAGCATGCCAACCATCTGACCGATGCGTGGGGCCCGATTTGAATGGGCTTCACTTAGGAAATTGTGGTGATTGAATACCTACCACTGATACTTCCTACGACTGATGATGTATATTTGCTATCCGACCAGAGGGCGGGGCCCACCATGGTCCTTCCCTTGATACATATGTTTTATCCATGCCGTACACTTATTTTGTCGGCCTACTTGTATGTGCAGGCCCAAGTATGGGGCCGATGTGGTCTCAAGTGGGCTATGCCACGAAGACCTTTACATTTCCAATGGGGCCCATAGTCCGGGTCCGACTCTCTGTATATATATTAGGGCCATTTAAGGCCAACGTCACATGATACTTTTGTTAACATGCTAGTATACTTAGCTTGATACTACACACTGATAATATGCTTAGTATAATGAATATCATGCTCATTTATATACCCATACGCATCATTTGTATGCCTGTTATGGATCATGATTAATCATAGCATATGCTAGTTGGCTTGTTATACTTAGGGGACCTGATTGCTTCCCCAAGTGTAGGGTTGCGATGTAGTAATAATCTCGGTAAGACCGAGGTCGATCCACAGGGACTTATGTAGGAATTCACAAACACATCCAACAGTTTCTATTAAAAAGCTAACAATCGAATTTTGTATGAGATTGATGTAAGTAACAACTTTGAACTAAATTGAAGGTAAACAATTAAAAAGGCACTAGGGGTTCAAGGATACACTTGTAGCAATCCTTGATGCTCAATTCGCTGTGGGTTCTCATTCTCTCAACTAGAATCGAAATTAAGCTCTATCTAGCCGGATGATAGAGCTGTTAAACCAAACAATCTGTCATATGTAAGGCCAATGTATATGATTCACTCAATGCAAGCTAGGATGAGCATGCTCAATTGCATTGGTCAGTCCCAATTCCAATAAACTAAGTTCATAATCATGATCATCATTAAGTCCTGTCACCAGACAAAGCTAGATCATGATTTGAACTTGAATCAAATCACATGCACAGTCCCATACATAATTCAGAAAACCAGAAAAGTAGAACTTTGGTAGGAAATTCCCACATGAAGATCATAGTACTAGAGTGTACTCCAATTACTCGGATCATACAGGTCTAGACTAACACACAACAATTAAGAACTCAAGTAATTCCTCCAAACATCCATGGGTCATCATAAGATTAAGAAAAACTACTTTAGTACTTGAATTAAACTTTAAACCATTGTTCATAAACGTGAAATTCAATCTTAAAACCAACTTATAATGAATTGAAACATCTTAGATCCACTACAAGCTTCACCTCTTAGCCCTAGCTAAGAGGTTTAGCTGCTCATGATCCAAGGAAACATGAAACAACTAGGAAAAGCATACAAAAAGCAAAACAAACTAGAAGGAGTTGTGGAACTCCGAAATTCACTTCCGTCGCCTCCCACCTTGCTCAAACTCGTCCAAGATACCTTAGGAACGATCCCTAGATGTCCTTTTATAGTGGGAAGGCTCCGCAACATCGAAATATTCCAGAATCTGCGTAAGCTTACGCAATGCGCAGAGAATTTCGGTGCCAAAATATAAAGTTTCTGATTTTTCATGTGGCCAACCGGTCTGGATGGGTCTGGACTGAGCTGGCCGACAGGTCATAACCGGTCGGGCTTGATCTGGCATAGTCCAGGGACTTCTGGAGGTGGAAAAATGCCCTGGCCGACTGGTCAAGACCGGTCGACCCTGTTGTGCTGCGGGTCCAGAGGGGAAACAAGGGATGGCTGACCGGTCACGACTGATCTAGCCTTTTTCTTCTTCAATTCCTTCTTCTTTTCTTCTTTCTCTGCTTCCTTCTTTCTTCAGTCCTCCTTCAACCTTCATCCAGTGGCTCTAAATGAACCCTTTTCATCTTCAATTGAGTGAAGTCCGCTCTCATTCCTACAACCACAAAACATGCCTTAGATTAGTCTTTAAATCGTGAAAACCATGCATAATGAGTGATGAATTGAGGTTAGAATATGCACAATTAAGAGCTCAACAGGACCCGTGAGAGACAGGGTTGCCCCACATGATTGCGCAGTATGCGTAAGTTTGGTGCATGACTTGGATTGCATGACTCATGCATTTCGCATTATGTATGTCACGATCGCTTTCACACCCTAGCAGCATTGGGGTGGTGGCCACCATAGTCATATCGTGGTTGTTAGTAATGGACACCAGAAACTTGTTCTAGCATGTGGGCGCTATGGATGTCCTTGGGTGAAAATCCCTAAACCCTGTGGAACCAGTAGGATGCTCCAACGTTGAGACCCAGTGGATAACATGAGCGCCCGTGTGCCAAATACCAGTAGGTCGCGTCTCCCACTGTGTCGAGGTCGGTTGGAAAGGGGTGTGACCTTATCCGCCCGGGTGCAGTGGGCTATAAGCTAGGTCGAGTCTGACCAGCTCCTGGAATGGGTCCGCTATCGGCGAGCCGGGTGGGCATTGGCATACCACTGATGAGGCACATAGTGATGTCTTTTCTACTCGCTTGGTTATGCGCGAGATGTGCGGCGGCCAGTATTAGAGTATACTAGACCCCGATGATGTCACAAATGAGAACCATTTTGATATGTGGGTTAGTTAAGGATTGACTTGTTTGCATTGCATCTCTAGCATGTAACACTCGGCCATGTAGGCCTTTGCATCGCATAGCCTTGGGATGGCTGATAGCATTCATGAACTTGGTAACTTAGCCCTTTATCACTTTCGATTACTCTGATATCTGTATACTTGTCATATGCATCACACACGCACACACGCACTCTACTGAGCTTCTTAGGAACCTTACGCGCGTTTGTTTACGCTGTAGGTACTAAAGCACATCAACAGCGTTGAGCGCGGTTCATGTACCTGATATTTTGTGCTTTTGCTACATTTTGTATTTCACTTTCCAGCACTGTACTCAACAACTTATTAGTGGATATTTGATAATGTTTTATGGTTTTGATTATGCTCCTTGATAAAAAAAACTTTACCTTGAAAATCCTCCTGGTAGGATCCCAGGATTGGAACCTGACATATGAGAGCTAGGAGCCAAGAATGGGGGTACTATGAAGGCTGTTGGCACTAAAGTCGGTGATCGGGAATTTAGTGAGCCCGGTCCCCGGGTTTGGGGCGTGACATGATGATCATTTGGCACATGAACTCTTAATTTCATCCCTGATCAATGTTCGCCAACCCCAAGTGCAAGGCTATGATGTAGTAATAATTCAATCGTGAGACCGAGATTGTTCCATAGGGAAGGTGGTTAACCCAATTCCAATTGGATTTATCTAGTTTAGGATTGTATGTGAGATTGAAAAGAACTGTAAATAAAGTTTTACTTATAAAAAAGTCAGAAATGAAAACACACTAGAGCATTTAAGGATCCACTTTTGGTTCTTCTTAATGTCTTGACTTAACTAGGTCTCTTAGCTACTCAACCGAAATCGAAGTCCTATCTCTATTCGGCCGGAATATGAATTAGTTAAATTATGTAATAGGCTAAGACAGATGCTTGTTCATTGATTTAGTTTCCACAATAATGCTCAGGTATTGGGCACACCCGATTGTATAGGCCAATCCTCTTTCCAAACTAGCTAAGTTCATAATCATGGCTTTCATCAAATCCTGTCACTAGAATTGACTAGAACAAATGATTTAAACTTCAATTAAACCGAAATCAATTAGCAAAACCTCTATCTTAGATCAACTCAAGAGATTAGAACTCTGGTTTGAAATAGTTCCCACATTAAGATCACGCCATTGAACACATGGCAATGAAAGCATCTATCATGGCTAGAGTCTATGATAGATCAAAGAATTGCACTAGTCTAAATAGTGCAAACATATAAGTTATTAGATTCAAATTCACAAATCATCCTATGAGCCCGGAGTCATCAAGAGATCTAAGAAAATCTTAAACTAAAAGTTCATTTAAACATAAATCAAACAATTGTTCAACATTAAATCATCAAAACAAGACCTAGGTTGCATCAATCCATTAATAATAAATAAAAAACTTCACCTCTTGGCTCTAGCTAAGAGGTTTTAGCTCATCTCTAACATCCTTGAACTATAAATCTAAAAAATAACTTAAAACTATAAGGAAAACTAAGAAAATCGAGTTAGAGATGCTCCACGTCGAGATCCACCACCTCTAGCATGTCCAGGGCTCTTCCAGTGTGTTCTTGGACGAGAATGGAGGAGTCCTTTTATAGAAAAAATTGGACTATTGCCTTCATTGCGTGTGAAAAAGATTCGGTGCCTACAATGTCGGGTGCCCAAGCTAGTCGTCGAGTGCCCGAACTCCCTGCGTTAGACGCCCGATGTGGCGCCCGAACATGCCCAAAAATGTCTGGTAAGTTCTTTATTGAATTTTCTTTGGGTTAGGGCGCCTGACCAGAAATTTAGGGCGCTCGAACTCCTCTGTTTCTGCACTTTTCAGGTTCACTCGAGTTTCGCTCTTCGCCGAATCTTTACTTCTTGCTTTGGCATGTTCCAAACTTGATTCCTCATCATTCTAAATTCATGGGTTTAGCGTTGAATCATATGCAATCTCGCTCCATTACCTGCAAACACAATTATATGTATAAGATGACATCTTTAGCAGTTTAAAACATGTAAATGCATGATGACTTGGGGTTTAAATATGCATAATTCAATGCTCAACAATCAAGAAGAAGCTATGGGCATGATTAAATGGTTATGGAGTATTCCTAGAAGATTAAGCCATATAAAATAAGGGGTTTCGGGATCCTAGGGTTTGTCTATATGCAAACTTACCAAAGGAACAAGTGGAGCTTGGAATCTTTACTTGGCAAGCAGCTTCAGCTTCAAGTCTTACGGTCTTCAATCTTTATATGGGCTCACCAGACTTGAAATAATTGACTTCACGACAATTGGCAAAATATTGCACTTACAATCTTTCACTTTGTAAATTGTGTGACAAAACCACCTAGCCTAGACAGATCATGGTCTCTATACCATGAGAATCCCAAAACACATTTACACGTCTTATCTTTACAAGATTTACAACTCAAGTTTTACAAAATGACATGTATAGCTTAATTATAGCCCAACTTGCTTCAATTGCTCCCCCTCAATACCATCACCAAAGAAGTTCTACAAAAAGATATAAAGGTGTCTTCTTCATGGGATAACTCCTCCCCCCCCCCCCCCCCCCCCCCCCCCCCCCCTTTAGTAATTGACAAAGGTTAGGATGCATAACGGGATTTGCGTATAAGCACAACAACGCTAATCAGAAAAAGATAATCATTTAGCTCTGGAAATATATCAATGAGAGACAAGGTTATGAGATTTAACGTTGAAAACCTGGGGATTTGAAGTAAACACAATTCATATGATATTCAATTATAACTCATAAAACTTGGTCATAACAGATATGCAATTCAATAATTAATCTATAAGGCCTACAGCCCAAGAAACCATCCTCCCCTCATGGCATGTATATCAAAACCAAGCAACCCAACCAACAAGTATGAGGGTTGACTTAAGCAATATCCAATCATATGATACTAAATTCAATCACAACAATGAGTTAAAAGGGCTTAATGCCCAAACCATCCATCCTCCCACTATTAATGTACCAATAAAATCCAATAGACTCCTCTATATAACAATAATTAACCAAAATCAGGTAAGCCGCCCAATCAGAGATATATATTAATTAGCATAGAGGTCTATGAACCATCAACAAGAATATTCAATCATACCTATATCTCATAGAACCAGGCCAACATACATAAGATAAACAAGGGGAAAGACTATGTTAGCGTACCAGAATGGATAGATCAATAATGTTTAACCAAATTTCTAGAGTTCCAAGAGACACATCCCATATCCAAACTGGGTAGGAAGCTCAATACATATACGAAATGTGTCAATATGCATCGAACATCATAATTAACCATCGAACCGAAAATATGCAAGACATACAGCAATAAAGGCAACCATATATAGATATGATGTCCAAAATGGCTCATATAGCTCAGACATAGTCAATAACATCCAAAAGAAGAAGAAGTAGCATGGAATCCAAGTACCAAATATCCAAAATGCCAACAACCAACACTATGAAACCCGTAAACAAGATATACCTATATGCTCAACCTATGTCATCTCAAAGTCACCAAAAAGTTACTTTGACCGAGATGATCAAAATGCTAAACTCCTACTCCTCATCAGTCAGAATCCTAGAGATGTCATTGACACAGAACTCTCTAGCTACATGATTAAGCCGGTCTGTCGGAGTCATCTCTCTTACAAGATAGGTGCGATGTAATATCGTGAACGGTGTGCTGGAGGGATCGAAACATCTACTCCAATAGTGACTGATGCCTCACCATTTGAGCCTGGCCAGTTGCAAGTTGGGACTACATTGCTCAAGAATCTGAGTCTGCTGCTCAAGGATCTAATGTATCAAGTCTGTCTGAGATTGCTTGGGTGCCAGAGATCTCCTTAGTCGGTTTGAAGGAGTCATAGACCTATGACGTGTAAAAGCTCGAACTGGAGTCTGAAAGAGACGTGGATGCTGTCGTGGATCTATCTCTGGCTCAGTCTGCTGGGAAGGACCGGGTTGTGGATGAACCTAGAGCTGTAGATGGTTTAGGAACTGGAGCAGGAGCTGGGGTTGGAGCTGGTCGTAGCAGATGCATCTTCCTTATGGTCACGATGTTTATGGTGTCAGGCTACATAGGAGCAGAAGCAGAAGAAGGAAAACTATATTGAATAATTAGACAACAAATAAGATGCCCAAATGGAAGAACTTTCGTACTTTCGCTCCCAACTGCTATAGTAAGCTATTGCGTAATCATTGTAGGCAGACACAACCTATGACCTTGACTGATGTTATATATGATTTGAACCATTTAAGACTTAAAGTCGTATCGATTACCCTTTCGAGGGTAGAGATTGGTCATAAAGACTTTGTTTACGTCGGATTTTGTAACAGGGTCCTCCAGACGTTCACCTTCCTTCCTAGGCGATTTTCTCCTGAACCTGAAAAAGCAGAAAGGAAAACTAAGGGTGGCCGGCGTCTAGCCGTTGGCCCTCCGAAGCTTAAATTAGACGGGACGTGGTTGCAAAGGAAACGAAGGGATTCGAAGCTCAGAGATTGTGTACCTGTTCATTTGATGAAACCATCTATTTATATAGATCCAAGTTATCCAACCCAATATGCAAGACGTTGAGAGTCCTGCTGATTTTTAGGGATAAAGTATTTATCTTGTTGATCCTTAGATGAGGGAACGCCCTAGTCCAAATAGACATCTGCTCGATTACGTCCCATGATGATGATCCCCTGAAATCCGGAACCACGAACAAAGATAAGCCCAGAATCGATCTATATGGGCTGCTGGTACTACAAAGGTGGAGAATACTCAGGCTCGGTGGACTGGTCGCATGTTGAGATGCGACCCCTTTCAACGACCACGAGCCGAGCTGCTTGCATGTTGAGATGCGTCCCCTTTCAACGACCACGCGCCAAGCTGCTCGCATGTTGAGATGCTACCCCTTTCAACGACCACGAGCCGAGCTGCTCGCATGTTGAGATGCGACGCCTTTCAACGACCACGAGCTGAGCTGCTCGCATGTTGAGATTAGCCGCAGCTTCTCTCAATCGTCCTCTAATCGCATCTTTCGATGACCAATTTTATCCTACAACAGATGCCCCCCAAATCCTTTGCGTTTTAAAAAGGCTACGCTAAGGATTTTGTCTATATACATAATCGCCTGTTAGGAGAAAGATCGTACGTAACCTATCAGAGGTGATCTTGCATTTATGATTGCCAGGTTTTCGCAGCTTTTCTGCCGAAAGAGGTGAAGCGGCACTCGCCACGTGCCTCTGTAATTAATGCTTGTGCCCATTCGTCTATCGTGTCGGATGAGAAGCCGCCGCGTGTCTACCCAAATCAGGTGAAATGATTGTTTATAAATATCAAATCCTGCGAGTTTGCTTTATTTTCGAAATCCTGCTGCAGAAAGTTCTTCCTTCTTCCCTCTCTTTGCTCTCGGTGTAAACCTCTTCGCAAAGGTAGTCTTCCTTCTCATTTTTCTCATCTCTTCCTTCTTACTTGTCTTTTTCCTTTACGATGGCAGAAGCTTCTGATGAAGATATCATACCTCTGGGGATGATACTCTCGATTCTTTTGAATCAAATAATGCTCGAGTACCGGCGGGGAGATATTCTATCGCCGATTACCCCTCTATCATGACGGAAGAGCAACTCTCGTTCTTACGAGAGAGATACCAGATCCCAGACTCCATTGTCCTCAGGTTACCGGGGAGAGGAGAGACAGTCGATTCCCTGCCGCCAGGCTGTGTAGCTTTTTATGAGTATGTTTTCCGGCTTGGCGTGCGGCTTCCCCTTTATCCCTTCATTCGGGACTTCCTCCGCGTATATAAGATTGCCCCTGGCCAACTCATTGTAAATGGCTGGAGGGTCCTTATAAGCGCCTTTGTGCTCTGGAAGCAAGCGAGAAATGAGGATCTAACTGCTGGGGATTTCCTGAGGTTGTACCAGATAAAAAAGGCCCCAGCCAGCGAGGGTTGGTACTACCTTTATTATTGGCACTGGGATAACTTTATCCTGGGGAACCCGTCCTCCAATTACCCTGGATGGAGGAAGAAATGGTTCTTCATCTCTGGCAATTGGGACTTTGATGCGAGCAATTACCCTAAGGGCCACAATGTTAGTCGCTTCTTCGGCGAAGGGGGGTTGAACTTTTACCCCTTTGCCCGAGGAAACATTAAGTTTGCAATGTTCTGACTGACCTATCTTTTCCTTCTTCTCGCAGGTATTCCGATAGGAGCCAGGCTATACTTGCGGGGAGGGCTCAACGAGAAACTGGTCAAAGTTTCCAAACTTCCCGTAGCTGCCTGTAACGTTAATTTTGCCTTGGACCCTCGTCGCCTCGCTGCCGCCGGTTTAATCCCTCAGGAAGAGACGGCAAACCTAGGAGAAAAGAGGGGGGGTGCTTGGGGTGCTCCCAAGCCTGAAGGGTACGGCCTCGAAGAGGCAAAAGAAATTAGCAGCTGGACCTTCAGCTGCGCCTGCTCTAGCAGAGGGGCCTGCTCGCGGCTCACAACCGAGTGTTACTGCAAAAGGGGGAGTTGAAATGACCCCTCACATTGCAGCGACCCCTCCGGCTTCTGCGACCCCTCCGACTGGCGCCCGTAGCCAGCCGATAATCGAAGTCGTTGACAATTCGCCGAAAGGCGATCGAATGAAGGAGGGTCTCCCTCTAAGGGAGACATCATGCGATCCTATCACTGCTCGCGAATCAGCCACACCTGCCTCGGGGGCTGCGAATGCTCACGAGGCAGGCTCTAGCGAGATGGTCGTAACCCAGCCCTCCAGGTCGGGAGTCTTCGTCATCCTGTCACACTTGCATCCGATATGCAAGTTTATGTTTGATAACATCTCCCCTAGCTCCTTTGGGGGCCTTCTTGAGCCAAGTCCAGAGGCTCTTTCTACTGACATAGGGGTGAGATTGATTCAGGTGACAACTTCGTCCCCGTTCCTCATTTTTCTTTGAATCATTGATGTGGTGGGCTACTCTAATTCTTCTTTCTTTGTTTGAGCAGAGTCTGGATCTCACGCTCCGAGTCAGACCCGACATTGATGCTGCCTGCCGCATCATTGATGACACGAAAAAGAAGAAGAAAGCGATGGAGGGCGAGGTCCAGGGAAGGGACTGCATAATAAAGGCCCTGGAACCCCAAATCGCCAAAATAAATGAAGAGAAGCAGATCCTCCTCGCCAAGATCCAGGCCATGACTGATCATTTTTAGTCACTGGACCACAGTTTGCGAAGCTCCAAGAAGTCCATACCAAGTCCGAGAGAGAGAAGAAGATTTTTCGCCAGGACAAGATCTCCCTCGAGGAGCAGCTCAAGGACTCTCGGACTAAGCTTGAGGAGGCCAAGAAGACTCTCGACCAGCTGAAGGATGATTCCATTCATTGGGAGGAGGAAAGAGTGGCCCTTGTCAAGATGGTATCTATCGAGGGTCCTCGTGCAGTCTAGGAGTTCCGAACCTCTCAGCTCTACGACGAGGAGCGTTATGAGGCGTATATCGCTGGTCGCGATTTTGCAGTCAGGGTTATGCAACAAATTGCTCCTTCCTTCAATTTTGAGGAGTTTGAGAGAGTGGCCTTCGAGGTCGCAGCCAGAGAGCGAGCTGCAGCCGAGAATGAGGTCACAGGAGCTACTGATGCCACACCTGCTCCCGAGGCCGGTCCCGAAGCAGAGAGTCGCGAGCCTGCTCAAGACGAGGATGACCGATCTTAGGGTCGTCGCCCTCCTTCCTGTCTTTTTTTTAGAAGAGATGTATCTCTGTAAATGATTTGACTTTTTTAGTCATTTGAAATGGAAATTACCCTTTCTCAACGCCATGTGTCTTTTCTCGCTTTTTCTTCCTTTGTCATCCGCCTGTTGAGTGCTTGTATACTTAACTCATGAAAAAATGAGTTAGGCTCAATCCGGGGGTCGTGGTGACCATGTCCGTGTTGAGATAGACTGGTCTATCGATTGAGACTTTGATTCTACCAAGGGTAGAAGATTGGTCAAGAGAACGTGCACATTCTCTTCGGGGCTGTTTGGATCCGATAAAATGGAGAAGCGACCAAAAGACAATCCACCTTTATTCAAAAATCGTTTAGACTTACATCAAATTAGGAAAAACACCATAGCAAATGTTCTACGTGTCAAGGGCGACGTACAAGTCTTCCTTGCATGTCTTCGAGATAATAGGTACCGGGTCGTACTATTTTGATGACTCGATACGGACCTTCCCAATTTGGATCTAATGAAAAGGTAGGAATTCCGAGGTTCTGTCTGAGAACCAAATCGCCAAGCTGAAAGGTTCTAAGTCGGACTTTGGCGTCACGATACCGAGCAATGCGCTGCTGATATGCTGCTGCTCGAAGATGGGAGGCATCCCTCCGCTCTTCCAAGAGATCGAGATGAAGCTTCAGACTTTCCTGGATACAAATGGGGTCATACTGCTCGATCTGATATGATCGGACCTGAACTTCGACCGGAACCACGGCGTCGGTGTCGAAAGCCAAGGAGAAAGGGGTTTCTCCTGTTGACGTGCGAGTCGTAGTCCTATAGGCCCATAAGACTTCTGGCAGGAGTTCTGGCCACATGCCTTTACACTCACCGAGCTTGATCTTTAAATGATGTTTGATGATTTTATTCACCGCTTCAACTTGCCCATTAGCCTGAGGATGATATGGGGAGGTGCGAACATTGCGTATCTTCCATTTTTTGTAAAATTCTGCGAAAGCGGCGTTGTCGAATTGCTTTCCATTATCGGTGATTATAGTGTGGGGGAGCCCATAACGGCATACGATATTTCTCCATACGAAATTAGTGGTCTGTTTTTCGGTGATTCGGGCTAATGGTTCTGCCTCGACCCATTTGGTGAAGTAATCGACCGCCACGATTGCAAACCTGTTTTGACCTTTCCCGGTAGGCAAGGGCCCGATGATATCGACTCCTCATTGGGTGAAGGGCCAAGGGCTATCCATTGGCGTCATTTGCTCGGACGGTACATGAGGTATAGGAGAATATCGCTGGCACTTGTCACATTTTTTAGAGGATTAGATCACATCTGCCTTCATAGTAGGCCAATAATACCCTTGCCTCATCGCCTTATATGCTAGAGATCGTCCCCTTGGATGGTTACCACATGGCCCCTGGTGTATTTCATCCAAAACACGATGTGCTTCTTCTGGGTGAAGACACCTTAAGTAAGGCAAAGAGAAACTCTTACATAATAACGTTTCATTTTGTAAAGTATACCTGGCAGCTCGATGACGAATTTGTCGTGCGGATTTCTTATCATCTGGAAGATGTCCATCCCTGAGATAGAGGACAATGAGGTCCATCCAACATGGAGAGGGATGGGCCGCGATCACTTGCCCGGAAGTTGCTTGGTCGGTACTTGGAGTATGAAGGTGCTCGATGGGAATTGATTGTGATAACTCAGATTCTGGTGCGGAGGCGAGTTTTGCCAAAGAATCTGCGAGTTTATTCTTCTCGCGAGGGACATTGATTATTTTATAATTCTTCAGCTTCGCGAGCAGGATGAGCACTCGGGATTTGTAAATAGCCATCCTTTCTTCTTTCGCCTCAAATTCGCCGAGTACCTGATTAACTATGAGCTGAGAATCACTATGAATATGTAAACTCTGAATCGAGAGGACGTTTGCTAATTCGAGGCCGACGATCAGAGCCTCATATTCTGCTTCATTATTTGAGATGCGAGAATCAAATCGTAAAGCATATTGGAAGCGTGACCCGTCTGGAGCAACTAAGATTAAGCCCGCGCCGCTCCCGGTGGCGCGTGAAGACCCATCCACGAAGAGCGACCAGGGGGTCTGGTCGCTGGTCATAGTGTTATCATCGGAAGAGGAGTATGTGAATTCGGCGATGAAGTCGGCCACGGCAGAACGAAATATCATGCTCACTGATCTCAATCGCCCATTTGGTTAATCGCCCTGACACCTCGGGTTTTTGGAGGACCTGCCTTAACGGATGATTCGTTGGTACTAATATAGCGTGGGCTTGGAAGTAGGGTCGCAGTTTTCGGGTGGCCGTGACTAAGGCGAGAGCCAATTTCTCCATATCAGAATACCGAGTTTCGGCATCCACCATCGCTCGACTAATATAATAAACGGGCCTCTGTATCCCGGAATCTTCTCTTATTAAAGCGGCACTAACTGTTAGTGCACTGATTTGTGCATAGTATTGTCAATTGCGTGATCGTTGAGTCAGTCAAGTCTTGTGAGCCCCGACGAAGATTGAAGACTCAAGACATGAAGACCAAAGCAGCTCTCCGCACTCAAGTTCAAGCCAAATCAAGCTCGGAAGGTAAGTTGCATATAGACAACCTATAGGATCCCAAAACACTAATATTTATAGCATTCTAAACATACTATCCTTAGCCATTGAATCCATTGTTTTAAGGTCAAGATGATCAGTCTTGGGTAGGTGCCTAACTATGAAAAACAATAGGTAAATCTCCTTAGTAGGGCACATATAGTTCAGCCGGAAATCATGTTGAACTTGGGCTAGAATAGGCCTGCCGACCGACCGGTCATTGGTCCTGGACCAACATTGAAAAATCATACAGCCAACCGGTCCAAAGACCAATCGGACAGTAGGTCGGATGGCGGCCGGATATTGGAAATATGGTTCAGAATTTAAAATCCAAAATCCAGGACTGGGCAGGTCTGCTGACCAGCCGGCCGACCGGCCAGACAGCAGGTCGGATGCCTAATCCGACCGGCCGGACAACAGGTCGGTTAAGCCAAAATCTGTCTAGCGAATACTGGGCAGGTCTGCCGACCGGCCGGCCGACTGGCCGGACAGCAGGTTGGCTACCCAATCCGACCGGCCGGACAGCAGGTTGGTTAAGCCAAAATCTGTCCAGCGAGTTTTTCATTTCTGGACCATTTACCCGACCCATCTAAGGCCAGGTCGGCCGACAGGTCGGAGCTTAAATCCGACCAGCTGAAGGGGGTCCCAGGCAGGTCGGAATATGACCATTTTATGTCCGTTTGAGCTCATTGTTGAGCCTCTATAAAAGCATATCTTGAGGTCTTTTATGTGAGGACTTGCACACCCATTGAGAGCATTGAAGGGGGCAATTAGGAACATCATCTATCCTTCTTTTGCTCATCATTGCTTAGAGTTCATCATTCAATCCAAGTGATTCATGGCACTTCAATGAGCATTCAAAGCTCGGTTTGAAGAATGAACTCAAGTAAGGTATTCATGGCTGACCTAACCCATCTTGTTGAATCTCTTGGTCATCAATAGCCATTGAATACTCAAGTTGGTAGTTCCTATCATCACCATTGTATTGAATAGGCAAAGGGCACCCCAACAACTCCTCCCACCTACCCGGCACTAGTCTAGGAAGATCATATGCATTGGTAGCTGATCGTGGGAGTTTGGAGAGCTAAAGCATTCGTGGAAGCTGAAGCTACTCATCAACGGCGCTGAATTGGGGCTCAATCGTCTACGTATGTCTAGTATTTGAGAGTCCGTTTATTGAATGACTATTCCCTGGATTGGGAAACTCCGGCGGGAGTGTACATGACCGTCCTTGGATTAGGATTGGTGAGAGTTTGAGATCCAAACTCGTCAAGTCCCTGGATTGGGCCATTGACGGATGGTAAATGCGGTCCTAGATTAAAGGATGTTAAGGTTGAAGGTTAACCTGATTTAAAACCACGACTATAGTGAAATCCGGTGGTCTCATAGGTTGAGATCGTGAACCGGGAGTGGAGTAGGGAAACCGAACCACTATACATCGTGTGCAATGTGGTGAATGCATTTTGTCTATTTTGTTCCTTGTTGATCAATCTTATAAGTGCTTAACTGTATGCCCATATTATGTTTGACAAAATACTCATATGCCATCTTTGAATGATTAATATAAGAATGCATATAAACTGTTTGATGAAATACTTCTCTTAGTAAAGTTATCAATCGAGTTAGATCTTGGGTGATCAATTGCTATCATTTACGTGCCCTTAATTGGTAAATTATGGTATAAATGCAATTGAGCTTTTGAATTTGCAAGAAAAATTAAAAAGTCCTATTCACCCCCTTCTAGGACATAAGCATACCTTCAAGCTTATCTCACTCGTGGTAAAACCGCAATTTCAATTGGTATCAGAGCGGGTTCCTCTTTAAGGGCTTAATTGCCTAGAGGTAGATCCTAAGTAAGCTTGTAAATATGTCCAACTCTGAGGCAAGTTTGATTTCTAGTTCTCCATAATTTGATGGATCCGATTACACATATTGGAAGGCTAGAATGAGCATATTTTTAATGTCACTAGATCCAGCTATATGTGACATAATTGACAAAGGTTGGTCGGTCCCTATTATTCAAACTAAAAGTAAGGGTACGACCACTTCCACTCCAAAAGATGAATCAAAATGGAGTAAAGAAGAAAGGGCCAATTCTATGAGCAATATTAACGCCCTTGATGTAATCCGTTGTGCCCTCTCCCAAGAGGAACAAAATAGAATATCTACTTGCGAATCTGCTAAGCAAGCTTGGGAGAAGTTGGAATCTATTTATGAACATTCTTGCACAACTAATTCATCCATGCCCATCCCTTCTACTGAAAGAGTTGTAAGTATCAATTTAAGGGAGAATATGAGCAATGATGAGACATCCTCTAGTAGTGAAGAGGAAGATAATGATGAGGATGACCAATTACAAGATGTCTATAATGAGCTCTATTGTAAAAATTTAAAAGTAATGAAAGAGCTCAATAAAGAAAAGATTGAAAAGCAAAAGTTGGAAATTGACCATGTCTCTCTAACTAAAGAAAAGGAAAATGTTCAAAATGAATTGAGAGAGGCAGTAAAAAGAATTGAAGAGCTTGAGCTTGAACTTCAAACAGTTAAATATGAAAATCAAGCTCTAAAACTTGAGGTCAACCAACTTAAGACCTACACCAATGAGAACAAGGACCAAGAAACCCAAAATGCGCAAATAAGTAAATCTTATATTATGGGTAAAGATTTGGGAGAAAAATGGGGTTACAAATATGTCAAGAAAACCCCTTCTCTGGTATTTGTGGAAGTTAAGTCTTCTTCACTTAAGAGCAAACCTAAGTCGGCTCTCTCATGCCACTTTTGTGGAGAGGCGGGACACTTTAAATTTGAATGCCCAATTGTAAAACGACCGTCATGCGCCTCAGTCCGACCTCAAATAGTTAAATCAATTGTGACTGAAAGAGTGACTCAAGAAAAGAAGAGCCAACATGGGAAGGCTCCAAAAATTGTGAAGAACTTAACCAAAGTTGAGAATGAGGAAAAATCTCGCAAGGTTGGCAAGAAAAGGAAAGTTTCATCCCCTTCTAAAAGATATGATTATGTGGGGGAGATGCTAAAGCAGGTTGCCCATTTGAACCAGAAAATTCAGAATATGGCTAAGGGCAAACAACAAAGGGTTTTTGGGAATCATATTGGCAATTCATATACCCAAAATCAATATTATGCGCCAACCAAGATGAGACGGCTAGTTGACATCTTTAGACCTTTGGATTTTAGAAAATCCATGGGTGGCTTTGTTTACTAATCGGGTAGTTAGCTATATGTGCATATTGGTAAATTTGAGGACTAAGCCTCATTCTCTTTCGATTAGTCTAACTCTTGTGTATCATGCTGTTGAGCTCCTAATTATGCATATTCTAACCCCAATTCATCACTCATTGTGCGAGGTTTGCATGGTTTATAGATGAATCTAATGCATGTTTTGTGACTACAGGATTGAGAGTGAACTCCACCCATTTGAAGATGAAAAGAGCATGTTTAAGACCTTGGATGAAGACTCAAAGGAGGGCCGAAGCATAGAAGGAAGTAAAGAAGGAAGAAAGCAGATGAAAGAAAGGAAGAAAACAAGAAGATAATGAAGCTGACCGGTCGTGACCGGTCGACCAAGGAAGCCTACCGGTCTAGACCGGTCAGCCATATATGTTAGAACTTCAATGAACAAGGCCGACCGGTCATGACCGGTCGGCCATGGCTACTGGAACAGGGAGGAAGACGTCCGACCGGTCATGACTGGTCGGCCATGCCTGCTGGAGTGGCTGTCCAATGAGGCCGACCGGTCATGACCGGTCGGCCGCGCGTAAGCAGTTAGAAGCTTTTAAATACGGCCCGATTTTCTCTTCTCTGCGTAAGTCTTACGCAATTTCTCGATTCTTCCGAAGTTGTGGAGCCTCCAGACTATAAAAGGACACCTAGGGATTGTTCCTAGGGTATCCTAGAAGGGTTCAAGCGAGGTTGGAGGCTGTGGAAGTGGAGATTGGAGTTTCACAACTCCTTTTGGTTTGCTTTGCTGTTTTCATGCTTTTTATAGTTGTTTCATGTTTCCTTAGATCATGAGCAGCTAAACCTCTTAGCTAGGGCTAAGAGGTGAAGCTTGTAGTGGATCCAAGATGTTTTAATTCGTAGTTAAGTGGTTTTAAGTATGAAATTCATGATTATGAACTATGGTTTGAAGTTTATACAAGTTTTTGAGTAATTTTTCTTAGTCTTGTGATGACTCATGGATGTTTGGGAGAATTACTTAACTTCTTAATTCGTTTGTAACGGTCTAGACCTGTATGATCCGAGGAATCGGAGTGCGCTCTAGTACTATGTTCTTCATAAAGGAACTTCCTACCAAAGCTCTACTTTTCTGATTTTTCTGTAATGTGTATGGACTGTGCATGTGATTTGAATCCAGTTCAAATCCTGATCTAGCCTTGTCTTATGACAGGACTTGAGGATGGTTATGATTGTGAACTAGACCTTTTGGAAAGGGGAATGACCTATGCAATTGAGCATGCTTAGATCAGCCTACATTGAGTGAATCTTATGCATAGAACTTACATATTACAGACTGTTTGGTTTAACAGCTCTATCATCCGACTAGATAGACAGGAATGTCGATTCTAGTTGAGAGAATAAGAAACCACAGCGGATTGAACATCAAGGATTGCTACAAGTGGATCCTTGAACCCCTAGTGCCTTCTTATAATTAGTTACTTTCGATTTAATTCAACTTTTGTTACTCATATCAATTTCATATAACATTCTGGTTAATAGATTTCAATAGATACTTGTGGATGAGTTTGTGAAATTCTACATAAGTCCCTGTGGATCGACCTCGGTCTTACCGAGATTATTACTACATCGCAACCCAACACTTGGGGAAGCGAACACATGCTCAGATCTTTTTGAGTTGAACTAATTGCTTTTGGATTAGCTTGGTTTGATTGTGTGCTTTGCTAATCCCTATTGTGGTCAATTTTACTCAATAGTTAAAATTCTTTTGTGACCATATATATGTTGCATGCTTCATTTATAGTATGTGACATTCTCGGCTAAGTTTGTGTATCTTGAATTGATTAAATATCATTTAGAGCTTAATTGTTTAATCTTGCCGAGAAAGTTTTGTATAGGTATATCTAAGGACCTTTGCCTCTATTTTCATTTCTTTCTAAAGAATATCCGGGAACATAGTCCAATATTTCTGTCATCTATCGATATATCTGGACCTTTAAGGGTCCCTCATTTTTGTGTTGGGTTGTACCGTGGTACACCATGACCATGGGTGCTGTATCCTTAGTATGGGTACTTGGATCTAAAAGCTAATGGTCTATCCAATAGCCAAACCCTCTATCCAACAAAACTAGTGCAGAATCCTTCTGCTGCTGGAAGCAGTGACGGACGACCGGTCAGCCGATCGGTTAAGACCGGTCGGCCTGCCTTGAGACCTGCCTGTCTCATGTGTTTCAGGCCATCCGACCTATCAAGACAGGTTGGGCTGTCATCAGATGTGGCTGGACGCCGACTCAAAATTCTGTTAATTGTGCTTTATATGTAAACTTGAGGAAATCTAACCTCTTTAAACATTTTCTATCTATCGAACTTATCCTTGTATGCATAATCACCATAACACCTTAAGTTTTAAAGAAACATACTCCAACTTTGAAGACAGAGATTATTGCCAAGTGGGTCATGGAGGGCAAGAAATCTCATAGCCTTATGCCAGCCCCATGGATTTGATAAATCTGATACATCATGGAAATTCATTGGTGGCAGTGCATTGGGGATTGGCTAACAAATTATTTGTTTTGCAGGTTATTAGCTTTCAGATAAATGTGGTTTGACATTTTATAGTAAAATCTGAGGGTCTCAACCTCATCATTTCTGAGCATATTATGAAAATCTGGTTGTAAGATTCGTCATCACAGTTTGTGTTCAATCTTAATCATCTTAGGCATCAAAATCTCATGAAATCATATTGTTGCCTTAAAATTTTTTATGTGTAATGCTCATGAACATTTGGCAAACTCAAAAGTGCTTGATTAGGTCGTAAACACATCATTTAAGATCACGATAGTGGACCCATCAAAGCGGATCCCAAAAACTGCTCTAGATGAGCATTTTTGTTTAGGTCCGACCGGCCGGTGTCCCCTGTCCGACCGGCCGGCACACGTGTAGCTGGTGCCCCAGAGAAATCTTTTATAAAGGGGGAAGTGGTTGAAAATTACTGAAGTCCGACCGGTCGGTGCCCACGTCCGACCGGCCGGCGCGCGTCCAGCGTGTACTGCCCGACCCCGTTTTAAAACAGTCGGACCACTTCGTTTCTGCTATCTTTCATCTCTTTTCTTTCCCTCTTCTCTCCAAAGGTCTCTCCAGCCCTCCTCTAGGTATCCTAGGTCTCCTTTTAAGGATTGGAGCTCCCAAGAGTGTGCATTCCTCTTCCAAATCCGGTTTTTCCTTGTCATCTTCTCCGGTAAGGGTTTCTATTTGTGTATTCATTGTTGCATCCTTTTCTTTTGAAACCTAGGGAAGATTTGTGTGTATCATTGGTTGCTATCATGTCCTCTCATGGTGGGAGAGATGAGCCCCCTCCTCGGCGTGAACGCCGCTCCAAGAAACATCATGATGAGGGGCCCTCCCAACTCAAATCCAAGAAAACCGCTTCCAAGGGAAAAGGGGCAGCTTCAACCTCCAAATCCCCCTCTAAATCCCGAGGTCCTGACACATCTCATCTTGCCAATTGGGCTAAATTCGTTGACCGAGATGTGATTTGTGAGAGATCAGCCTCTACTGTGGACTTAGAACCCTACAATGTTGTAGGCTTATTGAGAGCAATAGATTGGGAGCTGGTGTTGTATATGGGGGGACTTGTGCAAAGAAATATTGTTCGTAAATTTTATGCCTGCTGTCAAGACGTCATTGAAGATCCCGTGTCCTTCACTGTCCATTACAACAACACTGTATGGACTTTCGGTCTCGAATACATAGCTCAGGCTCTTCATGTTCCCATTCTTCATCCATGTGATCGTCCTGATATTGCTGAGGAGGCTCCACCTATGCTTGATATGATTAGTGCTCTTTGTGACGGGGAGATCCCTAGGGAGGTTAGCGGTTGTGCTCTTCAGTCTTCATATATGTCGTGGGACTTTCGGATTCTCCATAACTTATTCTTCAAGAACGTCTATGCCCGTAAGAGTAATAAAGTTGACTTAACTGAGACCATGGTAACCATTCTGTATCGAGTCAGTCAGGGTGAGAAGATGTGTCTCCCCTCTATGATCATGAGCACCATTCATTCCGTCATTTTGGGGACTGACGGTCAGTCAGCTGGCCTTCCATTTGGGTGCCTCATAGGGAAATTTTCCAGCTCTATAGGTCTTGTAGATCCAACCGAAAAACTTGTCTGGCCTATCCTTCTCAAAAAATTCATTATCGCCAGAATGGAGATCACTCAAGCAGAGCTTCAACGAAGAAGGGATCAACAGCAACAGAGGCAGTAGCAGGAAGTCCCACAGCATACTGAGTTTGAGTTCGATCCTGCTCTACGATCATCTGAGGATCCTCGTCAGCATCCAGGGCGTTTCAGCACTCCAGTTCGCGCATTTTCACGTCGCGGCACATCTTCGCCCTCTGATCATCCATCCTCATCTCTAGTTCCTCCTGCATGGCTCACTGAGATTCGCCAGCATCAGGAACGTCTATTTCAGAGACTTGACCGGATTGAGCAGAGGATGTATTAGACCGAGTCTCAGCTGTTTCAGGGGCATGCCACTCTCCTTGTACAGCACGAGACTATTATGGCTAGCCTTGCCCAGATTGACAGGCGTTTGGAGGCTTGGGAGCGAGCTACTCGTGGCGATGCACCGCCACCAGATCTGGGCGACGGGACTGATTTCTAGCATCATTATCTGTTGTATCATGTGTCTCGGTCAGGAGTGTCTTTTTGGGTGACTAAGACACTTGTCGCTTGTCTTGTTTTGTATTTATATATTTTAGATGTCTGTTAGACCATTTGATGTTTGAGCTTTCCAGTCATATCTAGTTATTCCATCACTTGTTTGGATTTTCATCTTTCTTGAGCTTCACAGTTATATCTCTTTATGTCATCACATGTCGAGTTATATTGATATATCTTTTTGAGATAAGTGATCTTTTTCTCGATATATATTTGTGCTTTTAAGTTATATTCGCTTTGAGTCTTGCACCTTATTAACTATTCATTGAGTGAGACTAGCCGATTGGGCTATATACCTCATTGACTCGTGTTATTAGTCCATACCGGTTGGACTATCATCTGTGTCCATCTCCAAAAATCATGTAAGAATGTGCTTTTTATTGAAATCTTTTTTTTGGAGGATGGATGATTTGGGCAACATGCCCAATTCGAGTCTATTAGTGCTATATTGATGAGTTTATTGCATTTTCTTGGTATATTGATAGGGGGAGGTTGGATGGTTTGGGCATTAAGCCCTTATGACTCATGGTTCTGATTAATATAGCCTTATTGTGTTTCATTGCTCTTGATATACATGCCAGTTGGGGTGGTTGGTTGATTGGGCGAAAGGCCCTTTGTGCGTAATGATTAATTGTATATCAGGTTTTTTTATGTGTTCTTCTATTCTCCCATATGTTTCATGATCTATCTCTCCTAATTCATGGCTTAGCTTGCTGCTCTTATAGGCAAATCTTTTTTAAGCTAACCTTTGTTAATGACTGACAAAAAGGGGGAGAACTATATCCCACCAAGAAGCCGATTTGTTTTGCAGGCTTTCTTAGGTGCAGATGTTGAGGGGGAGAAATTGAAGATGTTTCGTGTCAAGTACATGTCACTTTGTAAAGTTTTTATTTTGTTCTGACATGTAAATGGGTGTAATTGTATTTCTGCTTTGGGATATTCATGATACGAAGATCATGAATTGTCTTAGTATGGGTTTTGTCACATAATTGACAAAGGGGGAGATTGTTAGTGCACTGATTTGTGCATAGTATTGTCAATTGCATGATCGTTGAGTCAGTCAAGTCTTGTGAGCCTCGACGAAGATTAAAGACTCAAGACATGAAGACCAAAGCAGCTCTCCGCACTCAAGTTCAAGCCAAATCAAGCTCGGAAGGTAAGTTGCATATAGACAACCTATAGGATCCCAAAACACCCATATTTATGGCATTCTAAACATACTATCCTTAGCCATTGAATCCACGGTTTTAAGGTCAAGATGATCAGTCTTGGACCTTCATTTAGTAGGTGCCTAACTATGAAAAACAATAGGTAAATCTCCTTAGTAGGGCACATTTAGTTCAGCTGGAAATCATGTTGAACTTGGGCTAGAATAGGCCTGCCGACCGGTCGGCCGACCGGCCGGTCATTGGTCCTGGACCAGCATTGAAAAATCATATAGCCAACCGGTCCAAAGACCAGTCGGACAGTAGGTCGGATGGGCCATCCGACCGGCCCGACGTCCGGCCGGATATTGGAAATATGGTTCAGAATTTAAAATCCAAAATCCAAGACATGGCAGGTCTGCCGACCGACCGGACAGCAAGTCGGTTAAGCCAAAATCTGTCCAGCGAGTACTGGGCAGGTCTGTCGACCGGTCGGACAGCAGGTCGGCTGCCCCATTCGACCGGCCGGACAGCAGGTTGGTTAAGCCAAAATCTGTCCAGCGAGTTTTTCGTTTCTGGACCATTTACCTGACCCATCTGAGGACAGGTCGGCTGACAGGCCGGAGCTCAAATCCGACCGGCCGGAGGGGGTCCTAGGCAGGTCGGAATATGACCGCTTTATGTCCGTTTGAGCTCATTTTTGGGCCTCTATAAAAGCATATCTTGAGGTCTTTTATGTGAGGACTTGCACACCCATTGAGAGCATTGAAGGGGGCAATTAAGAACATCATCTATCCTTCTTTTGCTCATCATTGCTTAGAGTTCATCATTCAATCCAAGTGATTCATGGCACTTCAATGAGCATTCAAAGCTCGGTTTGAAGAATGAACTCAAGTAAGGTATTCATGGCTGACCTAACCCATCTTGTTGAATCTCTTGGTCATCAATAGCCATTGAATACTCAAGTTGGTAGTTCCTATCATCACCATTGTATTGAATAGGTAAAGGGAACCCCAACAACTCCTCCCACCTACCCGGCACTAGTCTAGGAAGATCATATGCATTGGTAGCTGATCGTGGGAGTTTGGAGAGGAGCTAAAGCATTCGTGGAAGCTGAAGCTACTCATCAACGGCGCTGAATCGGGGCTCAATCGTCTACGTATGTCTAGTATTTGAGAGTCCGTTTATTGAATGACTATTCCCTGGATTGGGAAACTCCGGCGGGAGTGTACGTGACCGTCCTTGGATTAGGATTGGTGAGAGTTTGAGATCCAAACTCGTCAAGTCCCTGGATTGGGCCATTGACGGATGGTAAACGCGGTCCTAGATCAAAGGATGTTAAGGTTGAAGGTTAACCTGATTTAAAACCACGACTATAGTGAAATCCGGTGGTCTCATAGGTGGAGATCGTGAACTGGGAGTGGAGTAGGGAAACCGAACCACTATACATCGTGTGCAATGTGGTGAATGCATTTTGTCTATTTTATTCCTTGTTGATCAATCTTATAAGTGCTTAACTGTATGCCCATCTTATGTTTGACAAAATGCTCATATGCCATCCTTGAATGATTAATACAAGAATGCATATAAACTGTTTGATGAAATACTTCTCTTAGTAAAGTTGCCAATCGAGTTAGATCTTGGGTGATCAATTGCTATAATTTATATGCACTTAATTGGTAAATTATGGTATAAATGCAATTGAGCTTTTGAATTTGCAAGAAAAATTAAAAAGTCCTATTCACCCCCCCTCTAGGACATAAGCATACCTTCAAGCTTATCTCACTAGCGGTAAAACCACAATTTCACTAACAGCCGTAGAAGACACAGATAAATAAAGAAGAAGTTGCTCGTGCGCTACAGGTTTTGATAAAACGGGGGGTGTACTCATATATTACTTTAGTTGTTGGAACGCTTCTTGACATTGCGGTGTCCACTCCCAATCAGATTTGGCGGTGACTCGGAGGAGCTTAAAGAAGGGTAAACACTTGTCAGAGGCCGGCGAAATGAACCTGTTCAACAATGCAATGCAACCAGCCAGACGTTGGACATCCTTGAGAGTGGTCGGAGACTTCATCTCAACCAATGCTTTTATTTTTTAGGATTTGGCTCGATTCCTCGTTGGCCGACCATAAATTCGAGAAATTTCCCAGCGGACACTCCAAACTCACATTTCTCTGGATTTAGCTTCATCTGATACTTCCTTATTAAATCGAAGGCTTCTTGAAGATCTGGAAGGTGGTCGTTTTCTACGACGCTTTTCACGAGCATGTCGTCGACATAAACCTCCATATTCCTGTTGATTTGTGTGGTGAATATTTTATTGACTAGGCACTGATAGGTGACCCCTGCATTTTTAAGACCAAAAGGCATGACCTGGTAGCAATACAAGCCTCGGTCTGTGATGAAGGCGGTGTGCTGGTTGTCGGCGGATGCATCAGAATCTAGTTATAACCAGAATAGGCGTCCATGAAACTGAGCAGGGCATGCCCTGCCGTCGAATCAACCAGCTGGTCGATTCGCGGGGTCGGGAAGCTGTCTCTGGGACACGCTTTGTTCAAATCAGAATAGTCAACGCACATTCTCCACTTGCCGTTAGCTTTTCGAACGAGAACCACGTTCGCGACCCATTCTAGGTAGTCGACTTCTTTTATAAAATTGACTGTGAGCAACTTTTCGACCTCGGCCTTGATTACCATTTGCCTTTCTGCAGTGAAGGCATGCCGGCGCTGGTGAACAGGTTTATACTTTGGATCAATGTTCAGACGATGTGATATGACGCTGGGGTCGATGCCCGGCATATCTTTGTGAGACCAGGCAAACACATCTTGGTATTCGGTGAGAAAACGGACCAGATCTTCTCGAAATACGTTGGTTAAAGAGGATCCAACGTAGACGACTTTGGACGAATCGTTTTCGGTTAAGTGGATTACAACTGTCTCTTCCCCGGGAGTTCCCGATTGGAGAGCATTCTCTCTTGGGTCCAAAGAGGTAGCCGTCAGAGGGCTTGATGAATCTTGTGCCACCATCATAACTGGTGTCGTCTGGGCCTTCTTTCAGAATTGTACGGCTATCTCGTAACACGCTCGGGCTTCCTTTTGATTTCCTCGTACAATCCCGACTCTATTTGGGGTAGGAAATTTGATGCATAAATACAAAGGATGTAAAGTTGCGCTTACTTTATTGAGCGATGGTCTGCCCAAAATGGTGTTGTACGCTGACCTCCGATCTACCACGAAGAAATTAACGAAGATAGTCGTTTTCGCTGGACTTTCTCTAAAGGTGACTTGGAGGTCAATGCTTCCTTCCGGCGTTACCACCTCGCCCCCGAAGTCGACGAGAGGAGTTGAGACTGGTTTGAGCAAACCCCTGGCGAGTGCCATTTTGTTGAAAGCCTCTAGGTAGAGAATATCAGCGGAGCTGCCTGTATCCATCATAATACGATGAGTCAAATAATTCGATACCTTTAATGCGACCACAATGGAGTCTTCGTGAGGTAAGTGAATCCCTTCTGCATCCTTGAGGGAGAAGGAGATCGGAGGATGGCCGGGTTCTAACACGTCGGGCGTCTGTTCCAACCAGTAGATATGCTGGGGCCTCTAAGATGCCTTACGAGTGTATGCTTTTCTTGAAGCTTGAGAATCTTCCCCGCAAGTCGGTCCTCCGGTGATGGTCCGGATCTCTCCGGTAGGTTCAACGTCTTCTTGTGAAGTATGACGGTGAGGTGATTTCTTTTGGTGTGGTGGGGCTTCCCCCCTTTTAGGTGATCGACCTTGTCGAACAACATAATCTTGAAGATGACCTTTTCGAATGAGGGCTTCGATGTGATCTCGTAGAGATATACAATCTTGGGTGCTGTGTCCATGATCTTTGTGGAAATAACAAAACTTGCTCTTATCTCTCTTTTTAGGATCAGATTTGATCTTTGCAGGCCATTTCACATATGGTTTATGCTTGATCTCCATTAGCACTTTTTTAAGAGATCGATTAAGAGGAGTGTAGTTATGATATTTACCAGAGTAGGGCTTCTTAGGGGAGCGGTCCCGTCGATCACGCCGATATTTCTTATCCGGGGGAGAGATTTACTCCTGCTTACGCTTCTTACCCTATATACCATGACGTGCCAAAGCAACTTCTTCTGCATTGATATATTTCTGAGCTTTTGCTTGGAATTCTGCCATGGTTTTAGGAGGGTTCTTATCTAGGGTGAATCTCAATTTCTCGCCTGTAATTCCGGCTATGAGGGCGGTGAGGCCTTTTTCTTCAGTATAACCTTCAGTTTGGACGGCTTCTGTAATGAACCGTACTGTAAACTCCTTTATCGTCTCTCCATGCTGCTGTTTCAAATCCATTAGGTGAGATGCCGCCTTTTTAGTACGGATGCTTCCCATGAATTGAGAGAGGAATAGCTCCGATAGCTGTACGAAGGACCCGATGGATCGGGGATTTATCTCCCGGAACCATGTACGTGCTGCCTCCTTTAGGGTTAGGGAAAAAGCCATACACATGATTTCTGACCCATGTCCCTCCAGCTCCATAAGAGACCTATACGTTTCCAGGTGTTCGAGAGGATCGCCAGTACCTGTATACGGGGTGATGACGGGCGTGAGGTACTTCCTATGTAAAGTGCTTCCATGACCTCGCGGGTGAAAGGAGACTCAGATTGATGTATTGACGCCACAACAGCAGATGGTCGATTTGCCTGATATCGTTGTTCCATATCGTCAAAACGATCATGGATTCTCTTGAGGTCTTCTTCCCATGGTAAGGTATAACTTGATGTTTCAATAGTGGACCCTTGAAATTGCTGTTACCGGGAAGTACTGGAGTGTATGGAATGCGGGGGTAATATAGAGGCTTGGTCGCCGAGTGGCATTCGATTTGACGGAGGACGATTTGGCTGGTCTTGCGGCTCGTCCACGGAATGTTTGGAAGCCACTGGTATAGGTTGCGCCGGCCGCCCTTCAGAAGGTTGTCGCTGGGGCTCCAGGAAAATGCTGATCTAGCCGATTAGATAAGGCTCGAAATCCGGCTTTGAGAGTTAGGAGTGTGTTTCCAAGGAAGCGCACGATATCTTCTTGATTGTTGGAGGCATCAAATAATGGGTTTTGCGACGGCGCGTTACGATCTCCCTGGGGGATGCCCGCCGAAGTAGTCTGAGGGAGGCTGGGCGCTGGTTCAGTAATGTCAGGCGGGGGTAGCGTCTGCCTTGAAGTGGAAGGATGAACCATCTTTTTGAGAGGCATGATGGGAGGACTTCGATCAGTGATTAGAACGACTAACCCTGACGATCTAATTCCCACAGACGGTGACAATCTGTTTACGTCAGATTTTGTAACAGGGTCCTCCAGACGTTCACCTTCCTTCCAGGAGGTTTTCTCCTGAACCTGAAAAGGCACAAAGGAAAACTAAGGGTGGCCGGCGTCCAGCCGTTGGCCCTCCGAAGCTTAAATTAGATGGGACGTGGTTGCAAAGGAAACGAAGGGATTCGAAGCTCAGAGATTGTGTACCTGTTCATCTGATGAAACCATCTATTTATATAGATCCAAGTGATCCAACCCAATACGCAAGACGTTGAGAGTCCCGCTGATTTTCAGGGATAAAGTATTTATCTTGTTGATCCTTAGATGAGGGAATGCCCTAGTCCAAAGAGACATCTGCTCGATTATGTCCCATGATGATGATCCCCTGAAATCTGGAACCACGAACAAAGATAAGCCCAGAATCGATCTATATGGGCTGCTGGTACTACAAAGGCGGAGAATACTCAGGCTCGGTGGACTGGTCACATGTTGGGATGCGACCCCTTTCAACGACCACGAGCCGAGCTGCTCTCATGTTGAGATGTGACCCCTTTCAGTGACCACGCGCCAAGCTGCTCGCATGTTGAGATGCTACCCCTTTCAACGACCACGAGCTGAGCTGCTCGCTTGTTGAGATGCGACCACTTTCAACGACCACGAGCCGAGCTGCTCGCATGTTGAGATGGGACCCCTTTCAACAACCACGAGCCGAGCTGCTCGCATGTTGAGATTAGCCACAACTTCTCTCAATCGTCCTCTAATCGCATCTTTTGATGACCAATTTTATCCTACAACAGACTTGATGGAGAATGCAGAAGGCATGGGCCATGTATTTTGTTGGAAGTGCATTTCCCCTAAACCACTTCACATTTTGACAGTTGCAGAGTGCCTCAATTCAGGCAACGCGTTCTTCTTCAGGAGTTCTGCATGTCTCAGGAATTTGATAATTTGATATGTCAACCCCAATAAGATCAGATATCGTGGTAGCTGTGATGTGAATACACTTTTCATTGTACGTGACATAAAAGCTAGGTGGATACTTAACAGAATCCGAACAATGTCCAAAGAAGGAATGGACCAAATGCTCCTTGATAGGCCCAACAAGCTCTAGAACTTTCTCCCAGCTTGCATTAGAAAAACTTTCATATATACCATAGTTTTTTAGGCTGTTAACATCCACTCTTCTCTTGCACAAGGCTGCACGTAGAAAATTTCACCACACCTTGAGCCCTAGACATTACTTCATCTTCTAATGGAGATCCGGATGACTCAAAATTTATAAAGGAAGCTTGAGAACTGGGGGCATGAGACTGAGCTTGGGTATTACGCCTACGGGACATTACACGCTTTGCACAAGAGGGTTGTGATGACCCTTCATCTGTTAGAGCCTTTGATCTTTTTCCTTTTTTAGGTAGGAGATTGTTTGGGAGGCATTGGAGCTACATATATGCAGTAAGCACAACCCTAAATAGACTTAAGATGCTTAAGAGAAAGATAAGGAACTCCAACAACCTTAGAGCAATAACAACCCCAACACGAAGCTCATTCCTGAAGAAAAACTTCCAATCAGATGAAGACAACGTGAGGAATGATCACTAGAATCAAAGAATCATCGATCAAAAGGAAGTAATCGAGGCAATGTTGAGGATATATGAGCTTAGAGGATGGGCGATTGAAATAGGATGTAAGACCCGTACCCTAATTTGTCCTTCGTACGCTTAGTTTCCGGTACCAGTACATCCCGGATGGACCAGATTAGCGAGCCTTAATCACGACCCTATTTTAGTACTGCATCAACCCAAGACCTATACCTCGGTAACCGCGTTGGCGCTGCAATTCCAACGCCACTCGGCACGCCCCATTGCGATACCCGGTGTAAAAGTTGTGATCATTTGCGCAATTCAAGGCGGGCCGCACAACGCATGTGTGGCGCGGGCCCCACTTGTACAAATCCCAAGAAAAGGTCAAATCAATCGAATCAATCACCCTCACCCTCACCCATACCCCTCTCATCACCCTAGTCTACACACACCATACCCACCCCATCCCTCTCTCACAAAAAAAGTTAACACTAATCATGCCTCCCATGCCCCCTCCCATGCTAGCCATCATCATCATCATCATCATCATCACCTCATGCACCCTCCTCTCTACCCATACAAGATCCATACGTGGGGGGGTGGGCCTTCTCATTTTCCATATTTGTAAGAGAGAGAGAGAGGGGGTGGGCCTTCTCATTTTCCATATTTGCAAGAGAGAGAGAGAGAGAGAGAGAGAGAGAGAGAGAGAGAGAGAGAGAGAAGAAAGAGATTTGAGAGATTTGAGAGGAATTGGAGAGAGGTTTAAGTGAGATTAAAAGAGAGAAGAGAGAGATTTGAGGAAGTTGTGTGAGAAGTAGAGGAGATTAAGGGAGGAACCAAGCTTGGAGGACCCCGATCACCATCCGGACCGTCTGATCGTCAATCCAACCCCATCCAACTGTCCAACCATCATTGTGAGTGCAAGGGGGAACATCAACTCCCCTTTTCTTGATTTCCTTTCAATTTTTGGGCCCACAAGTGGGCCATGCTGTGGGACAGCGTGCCCCGCACGCTGTCATAGTGTGGACCACCTTGTGTGGCCGGGGCACGCTGTCATAGTGTGGACCACCTTGTGTGGCCCACCATGATGCTTAATTTCCATTCAACTTGTAGCTTGGTGATAAAGATTTGGATGAAGGAAAAATACAAGGATTTTCTTGATCCAATGCTATATATATATATATATATATATATATATATATATATATATATATATATATATAAAGAAAAAAAAAGGAAGAAGAAGATGGCCGCTGGACAGACAGCGTCCAGAGGACACTGCTGCCCAGCAGCGCCTGGGCTAAAGCCCTTTTAGGCGTTAACAATGGGGCCCACTCATGGGACCCACCTTAATTCTTGTGTATCATCCATACTGTCCGTCTGTTTCTCCAGCCCATTTTAGGGCTGGACACCAAAAATGAAGCAGATCCAGATCTCAGGTGGACCACACCATAGAAAACAGTGGAAACAATAATGTCCACTATCGAAATTTCTTGGGCCCACCGTGATATTTGTGGACCCTGTTCCCATGAGATGGGAACCTGATGAGCGGAGGGGATCATACCCATGTGGGCCCCACTTGAAATAAACAAAAGAAGAAAAAAAAAACAAAAAAAGAACGTCCAAACGCTGGACGTTCACAGCGTCAGGGACGCTGGAACTGTCCAGCGTTAGAACGGCGTGAGTGGGGTCCCCACTCGTAGGACCACCTTGATGTGTGTGATGAATCCACTCCGTCCATCTGTTTTCCTAGATCATTCTAGAGCCAATGCCCGAATATTAAGCCGATCAAAATGTTAAGCGGACCGCACCACAGGAAACAATGAAGAGGATGGTGCCTACTGTTGGACCTTCTTTGACCCACCTTGATGTGTGTAGGCCTCGTAACATACCGAGTATTGGGCTCATTGGGTCCCCCATGAGTTGGGGAACCTGATAGATAGAGTGGATCATCCTTATGTGGGCCCCACTTGATCAAAACCAAGAAAAAAAAAGAAGAGAAAACAAAAGGGCAAGGACACATTGAGTAGCTATCTTGCTACTGAAGTGACATCACCAACTTCTATGGGCCCCACCATGATGCATGTGTTATATCCACACCGTCCATCCATTTGGAGAGATCATTTTAGGGCATGATCTGAAAAATGAGACAGATCCAAATCTCAAGAGGGCCCCAACATAGGAAACAGTGGCGACAGTGACCCTACCGTTGAAACCTTCCTACGGCCCACCATGATGTTTATTTGAGATCCAACATGTTCATAAGTTCACACGCACGTGAAAGGAGGGAAAACAAAAATATCAGCTTGATCGAAAGCTTCTGTGGGCCCAACTTGATGAGAAAAAATAAAATAAAATAAAATAAAATAAAATAATAATAAAAAATAAAAAGAAGGAGAGGGCACTGGCAGCAACCAGCGCCGTGGGCTGGTTGGGCTGCCCAGCAGGTGGCCCACTCGTGGGACCCACCTAGAATGTATGTGCTTTATCTATTCCGTCCATATGTTTTTCCAGCTCATTTTAGTGGCTGAGCCCAAAATTTAAGCATATCCAAATGTCAAGTGGACCATGCCATGGGAAACAGTGGGAATAATGATTTCCACCGTTGAAACCTTCCTAGGCCCTACAGTGATGTTTATTTGTCATCCAACCTGTTCATAAGATCACATGGTTATGGATGGAGGGGAAAAACAAGTATATGCTTGATTCCAAAACTTCCTGAGACCCAGCTGGGTACCACGCAGCCCAGCAGGTGGCCCACCCTGTGGGTCCCAACGTGATGTATCTGTTAGTCCCACCATGATGTACCTATTTTATTCACGCTGCCCATCTGTTTTCCTCAGATTATTTTAGGACATGGCCCCAAATATGAGGCAGATCCAAACGTAAGATGGACCACACTCGCAGGGAATACTGGTCATTGATGCCCACCATTGAAAACTTTCTTGGGGCCACTATGATGGTTATTTTCATCCAACTAGAGGTTGTGGGCCCATCTTTGGGTTCCACCTTGATGGATGTATTGTGTATCAAGCTACCCGTCTTGACTAATGCGTGGGGCCCGATTTGAATGGGCTTCACTTAGGAAATTGTGATGATTGAATACCTACCACTGGAACTTCCTAAGACCGATGATGTATAGTTGCTATCCGACTAGTGGGCGAGACCCACCATGGTCCTTCCCTTGATACATATGTTTTATCCATGCCGTACACCTATTTTGTTGGCCTACTTTGTATGTGCAGGCCCAAGTATGGGGCCGATATAGTCTCAAGTGGGCTATGCCACGAAGACCTTTACATTTCCAATGGGGCCCACAGTCCGGGTCCGACTCTCGGTATATATATTGGGCCATTTAAGGCCAACATTACATGATATGTCTTTTAACATGCTAGTATACTTAGCTTGATACTTCACACTGATAATATGCTTAGTATAATGAATACCATGCTCATTCATATGCCCATACGCATCATTTGTATGCCTGTTATGGATCACGATTAATGATAGCATATGCTGGTTGGCTTTTATACTTAGGGGACCTGTGCGAGACAGGGTCGCCCCACATGATTGCGCAGTATGCGTAAGTTTGGTGCATGACTTGGATTGTGTGACTCATGTATTTCGCATTATGTATGTCACGATCGCTTTCACACCCTAGCAGCATCGGGGTGGTGGCCACCATAGTCACATCGTGGTTGACAGTAATGGACACCGGAAACTTGTTCTGGCATGTGGGCGCTATGGATGTCCTTGGGTGAAAGTCCCTAAACCCTGTGGTACTAGTAGGATGCTCCAACGTCGAGACCGAGTGGATAACATGAGCGCCCGTGTGCCAAATACCAGTAGGCCCGTCTCCCACTGTGTCGAGGTCGGTTGGAAATGGGTGTGACCTTATCCACCCAGGTACAGTGGGTTATAAGCTAGGTCGAGTCTGACCAGCTCATGGAATGGGTCCGCTATCGGCGAGCCGGGTGAGCATTGGCATACCACTGACAAGGCGGATAGTGAGGTCTTTTCTACTCGCTTGGCTCTCCGCACGATGTGAAGCGGCCAGTATTAGAGTGTACTAGACCTCGGTGATGTCCCAGATGAAAACCATTTTGATATGTGGATTAGTTGAGGATTGACGTGTTTGCATTGCATCTCTAGCATGTAACACTCGGCCATGTAGGCCTTTACATCACATAGCCTTGGGATGGCTGATGGCATTCATGAACCTGGTAACTGAGCCCTCTATTACTTTCGCTTACTCTGATATCTGTATACTTGTCATATGCATCACACGAGTACACACGCACTCTACTGAGCTTCTTAGGAAGCTTATGCGCGTTTGTTTACGCTGCAGGTACTAAAGCACATCAGCATCGTTGAGCGCGGTTCATGTACCTGCTATTTGGACTTTTGCTACATTTTGTATTTCCCTTTCCAGCACTGTACTTAACAACTTATTAGTGGATATCTGATGATGTTTTATGGTTTTGATTTTCTCCTTTACAAAAAAAAAATTACCCTGAAAATCCTCCTGGTAGGATCCCAAGATCGGAATTTGGCATATGAGAGCTAGGAACCGAGAATGGGGTACTACGGAGGCTGTTGGCACCAAGGTCGGCAATCGGGAATTTAGTGAGCCCGGTCCCTGGGTTTGGGGCGTGACATAGGAGAAGAAGAACAAAGGAAAAAAAATTGGGGATAGATTGATCTCGCGGCCTTACAAGGCTTACTAGATGTTTTTGCACGTCGGCGATCGATTGCTCAAGCTTGGGAGATTGATCGATAATGCCCATTTTTGGACAGATTCATCTTTGATCTGCTATCTCATTTGTGTGACAACGATCAATTGCTAGGACGTTTGCGATCGATCTCTTATGTCAATTTGTGTTCAAATCACTTGCTGATTCAATCGCATCCTCCAAAATGGTACCCAAACTTCCTGATCTTCACTCATATGAGTTTCTTGAAGCCTTAATATTTTACATATCACTAAGGAGGGACTACGCATTCCTTAGATTACTTGAGCACTAAGCAATGGGGCCACTAATCCTTAGGTATGACTGAGGAGGCTAAGAAATCCTCCAATATCAATTTTAAAAAGACTTAATTATGAGTCCAGGTTTCAAATATACTATAATAAGCACACGGATGATCCAGCCTATAAAAAATTTACTTGAAGGATTGAAATGAAGGGAGGCTGAATCCTCACATTTGACTAAAAGATTATTTAACATATGAGGTCAAAACTACGGATATGACTATAAAAGTAACAATGAGTCACACTGATTGAAATTTTCTTTTCAGATGAAATGAAGTTAGGCTCAATCCACAAATTTTCCTATGAGCACAACTATAATGAGGCATGATTCCTCTAGTCTGACAATAAGCTTAAAAATGAGACATATTGTATGAGATTTACCTATCAAATGCTATTGACTCATAATGACCAAGGGGTTGCTAAGAACTGAGTTTAAGTCCTCAGATTTGTACCTGCAAAATATAGAACTTGTTAGCCATCCCCTAATACCCAAGCACCGTGGATTTCCAAAGTATTCAAGCTAGATTCTATCCAAGGGGCTGGCATGATGCAAAAGGGTCACTTACCCTTCATGACCCATTTGATAACAACTTTCTTTGTGCCAGGGTCCCTTGATGGTGAGGATCTAATAAGGAAGGTCATCTCAGGTGACCTGCTTTTCCTTCTTGACTGCCCATTGCCCATTGCCCATATTCAATTCGTTTATCATCCTGTTGGACTTATCATTAATCAGGTCAACATGTTTGAGCAGCACTTCCATTCTAGCATTCTTTTTTGCTGGAGTTGGAAACTTTCTCCCCACATTTTCCTTCTTCTAGGGGGACTCCATGTGTGGTGTGCTTCTCTCCCAGTTGCTATAAATTTACCTATCTTGCGCTAGGAGGGAGAGAGCTATGGGAGTTTAAAAGCTAAACAATCAAATTTCAAGTGGCCCACGTCACCACATGCATGACAAACAAGGGATGCTTTGGATCTTCTCCCCGAAGCGCTTAAATCTTTTCTCACCATAGAAGAAGCAGAGGTATTTTTAGAGATATTATTATCAAATCCTAAACCTCTTTTATCAATAGGTGATCTTCCTATACCTAGGAGTTTTTCTCAGTTTTCTTCTCCTTGGGCGAATTGTCTCCTAGAGTCAACCACTTGACATTTAAGACGATCAATTTCTGCTTTTGCTTCCTTTAGATCATTTTCTAAGCTAGTATTCTTATCAAAAACCTTTTTAGATTATCTTCAATGTTAATCTTGTTTTGCTCAAGAGTATTGTAGTCTTGATCTAACTTAGAATCTTCAACTTTCAATTCATCAAGACTTTTTGTTAATTCACCATTTTCAGTCTTCATTTGACCCAGCTTCTTTGTGACTTAAATGCTTTCGGTATATAGCTGGTTATGTGCTTCTTGAAGGTCTTCATTTCATCCTCATCATCACTAAAGGATTCTTCTTCATTAGAGGAGTCATGGTCAACATTGTCTCTTACTTCCTTGCTTTCTGGGAGAGTTGTAGTGGTGGAAACCATAAGGATTTTTAATGATCTTTGGTCCCCATCACTTTAGGATTTATCCGAATCTGATTCTGAACTTGTATCATCCCAAGTTGCAACCATTGCCTTTTTCCCTTTCAGTTTCTTTTCACCACTTTCAGGACAGTTAGGGCCTGTTTGATTTTTTCCCTCAACTGTAATTACCTTGTAAATGGGTAATGATTATTTACCTAGGTAATTACTGCATCATTCCCCATGAAGACAGTGACGGTTACTTTTCTTAACACTAAAATTGAGAAATTTGTACAATAAATGTGGGGCCCATTATGATGTATGTGGCTTATCCACACTGCCCATTCGTTATGCCAGTTGAATTTAAGACATGGACCAAAAAACGAGGCAGATCCAAAGCTCAAGTGGACCACACCAAAGGAAACAGTGGGAATCGAGCGCGTACCATTAAAAACTTCTTGGGGGCCCTAAAAGATTTGGATCAAGCTGAAATTTATGTTTTCCCTTTATCCATGTCTGTGTGACCATATGAACCGGTTAGATGATGAATAAACCTCAATGCGGGCCCAATGAAAGAAATTACTTTCAACGGTGGACGAATTAAGACCACTGTTTCATTTCATACGGGCCATTTGAGTGTTAGATTTGCCTCATTGTTTTGCTCATGCCTCAAAATGTGCTAATAAAACATATGAACGGTGCTGATATATAATATACATTATGGTGGGGCCCACAGGTTTGAGTCAACACTTTTGGACTGATTTTCGAGGTGGAATTACTCACCCATTTCCAAACACGGTGTTTCACCACATATTTACCATTTACCACATATTTACGTGTATCATGGAAAATCAAACAGGCCCTTAGGGGAAATGTGACCATACCTCTTACAATTGTAGCATTGAGGCTTTTTTTTATTTATAACTTTTAGAAGATTTACTTATATGGTTCTTAGGATCAAAAGACCTTCCTTCCTTGTTGTAGCTCTTTTCTTTAAAGAATTTTCTAAATTTCTTAGCTGTAAGATCCATCTCTTCCATGTCCATTTTCTCATCACTATCTTTATTAGATAATTGTTTCTTGTGAGAGGTTTTTAGACCACATTTTTAAATTTTATGGGAGGTTTAAAATGTAATTCATGGGTCTGATGGGAGCCTAGCAATTCTGCTACTTACATAGTATTTAGGTCCTTACATTCCTCTAGAGTTATAACTTTCAAGGAGAATCATTCTGACAATGATCTCAAAATTTTCCTACATAGTTTACTGTCCGGAGTATGTTTTCCTAGACCGCACATAACATTGGAGATGTTGCTCAATATGGAATAGAATTCCATAAACGTTTCATGCTCCTCCATCTTAATATTCTCAAATTGAGTAGTAAGGAGCTGAAGTTTGGAACGTTTAACAACACTAGTTCCTTCATGAATAACTATAAGAATATCACATGCTTGTTCGCTAGTTTGAAAGTTTAGAATGCAATTAAATTCATCTTAATAAACAAAACAGAAAATAACATTTAGTCCTTTTGCATTATATATCATGAGCATTCCACATTAACACTTCCTTAGGACGGAGAACCTTAGTTCCATCATCCATCTTTAAAACATCAGTTGGTGCTTTTCATCTAGTTTCTACCATGTTCCACACAAGTGAATCGATAGACAATGAAAAAATACGCTGCATATGAGCTTTCCAATATGCATAATTTGATCCGTCAAAGAATGAAGGTTTGGAGATGGAGGTAGAGTCTTCCTTAGACATATTTTCAAGCTCTCTTAGGATCTCACTGTTGAGCCTCCAAATCATACATGATATAGCCCATTACATCGCATTATATGCATGGTTTTCATGATTAAAAGGCCCATCTAATGCATGTTTTGTGATTGTAGGAATGAGAGAGAACTTCACCCAATTGGAGGCTAAAAGAACGTTTTAGATGCATTGTATGAAGATTGAAGGAGGACCAAAGGAAGAAGGAATCAAGTAGAAGAGAAAGAAGAAGAAAGAAAAGAAGAAAAAAATGGAGAAAAGAAGGTCCGACCGGTCGGCCATGGGAGCCAGACCGGTCAAGACCGGTCGGCCACACACTCTGGAACCCATTGGACAAAGTACCAGTCTGGTCCAACTGGTTAAGACCGGTTGGCCAGCAGGTCTGATGCTCTCTGTGCACGCTGGACATTTTACATAAGCAGTCCGACCGGTCAAGACCGGTCGGGTAGCCCAGTCCGACAGGTCCCAACCGGTCGGCCACAAGCAAAAACAGGTAGTTTCCAAATTTTGGCTTCGAAATTCTCTGTGCAACTGCGTATCCTTACGCAAATTTGAGATGTTTCCGACGCAACCGAGCTTCCCCACTATAAAAGGATACTTAGGGTCTCTTCCTAGGGCATCATAGAAGCGAAGGAACTTTGCGGGAGAGGAAGGAAGCCGTCGTGGAGCATTTGTGACCCTCCAAACTCCAGGTTTTTATGTTTTTCTAGTTTTCCTTTATGAGTTCTAGTTGTAGTATGACAATGCTTAGTTAGAATCTCTCAGCTAAAGCTGAGAGGTGGAGCTTGTAGCCAATTTCATATTTGATTCAATTTAATTCAAGTAGTTCTATTTCAAGTTTGGATTTTGAATGTTCTAGTTCTTAAAGTTGGTAGTTTTAGATGTTTTATGAGAGTTCATGTGCTCTGGACATGGATTCCTTGCAATTCTCTGAGATTATCATGTTTTATTTGTTTAAATTCGAATTATAGTTTCCCTTGAGCAGGCCATAGTCCATAGGCATGGCTGTTACTCCGAAGGCTATGATTTCGAATTCTACATGTGTTGAATGGGACTAGAACTTGGAAGTTCAACTTGAGTGGGATTGAATGTGCTTCAAAGCTTTATTTTCCAACTAGATGAGAGATAGGACTTCAAATCTAGTTGTGCTCTCTGCTTGGATTGATTGGATTGACATGGGATTGCTACAAGTGGATCCTTGAATGCCTTAGTACCTTTAATTATTGAATTTTCCTAAGTTATTGTTTTAGCATACTTATTTCAATTGAACTTTTAAATCCCTGCAAACTTGAGTTGCTGGAATAGTTTGGAACTTGTTTTCTAATTCCCGGTGGATCGACCTCGGTCTTACCAAGATTTATTACTACATCGCAGCCTTGCACTTGAGGTGAGCGAACACTCACTCCGGGCTGTTAGGCCTTAACGGAGGAACCCGCTCTAATACCAATTGAAATTGCAATTTTACCGTTAGTTGGGAGACTTTGAGATATGCCTAATGTCCTTGGGGGGGGGGGGGGGGGGGGGGGGGGGGGGGGGTTTGTGAATAGGACTTTTCAAACTTCTTTGCCAATTAAGACTTTTTGCCTTTCTAAAATGGTTTCCCAATGATGCGCAAATAAAGCACAAGATCAACACATACAAATTGGAAAAAAGACTTAAGATGATGATCAATCAATCTATGGAATCTATGTAGGCTATGAGGAATGCAATAAGTAAAATAAATCTAATTCCATTTTCAATCAGAGCATTTGACCAAATAGTTCATACACATGCTTGTTTGATTCTACTGAGAAAATGAGAGAGAGTATCATGTAAGCATTACTTTAAGCATGTAGTGTTCATTCAAACAATCATTTGAAATATTTAGCAATGAACATAAATAATAGACTAACAAGCATTCATCACATTGCACACTATGTATTGTGGTTTGATTTTGGATCTACTCCACTCTAGACTGATCCACTCACCCCTTGAGTAGCTGGATTTCACTATTTCGGAGGTTTTAAATTAGGTTCACCTTTCAACCTTTATAACTTACACAAGTCCATGTGTTTTGCACCTATCGGTGGCCTACACAAGGTCTTACACACGTCCTACACAAGGACCCTTCTTACACAAGGACACAATACACGTTTTCTCCCGTCGGAGGCCTACACAAGGGCTTATCGAGTTTGGATCTCAAACTCTACCCTGTCCTACACAAGGACACGCCTTAGACAAGGACAACCACGAGATTAGGTCACAATCTCTCGACCCCAATCTTCACAAGAAGGGGATCAAGTTTGGACTCTAAATACTAAGAAATACTTAGTTGGATGAGTTCCTTTGATGTGCCAGTGTTAAAGAAGCTTCGACTTGCATGAACAACTCCTTCTTCAGGTCCCTTGATCAACTACCTTGCTTCGGATGTGATTTTTAAGTGCCGAGGTAAGGGAGAAGGTATATGAACCTAACTATAAAATTTGAGGACTATAAAGAATGGGTTAGGCTCATTTACTTCTAGCATTCAATGACATTTAAAACATAAGATTTACCGATTAGTTGAAGCCACATAATGAATGCTTGAGTTCACGATTCAATACAAGCATTGGATGATCATTAAAGTGCCTAATCACAAGGATTGAGTCATGAAGTCTCTGGAATAGAGTACAAGGAGAGAAGGATATGAAGGGAAAATGACTTCTAGAGTTGCTCTATTGAATGCTCAACTCGCTTGCCAATGCCCCAACAAATGCTTTTAAAGACAGTGAATAACAGGTAAAAATCGGCTAGTGGGTAATTGATCCATTGGACTGTCGATCGATCGCAACACAACTTTTTTTAGTAAAAAGCTTGCTGGACAAAAATTGTGCATAATGCTTGGGCAATCAATCTCAAATGCCTAGGCGATCAATGTTGAGCCATGAATTGTGCATATCTGAACCCTAATTTATAGCACAATTGCATAGTTTAAGTTGTTAAAGATAAGGACTTATGTTTGTTTTTGTGTTTGTTGGTAAAAGAGAGAGACGACATGGATTTAATGTTAATTTGAAGGATTTGGAGTAATTAGAAGACCAAACTTTGATGACCCAAAGAAGTGGAGAAAAAGCCTTGAAGGAATCAAGTTGAAGACCTGGAATAGCCAGGAAAGTCATATTGCAGAGCTATAGGGCTAGAAAAGTAAAATGCAGAAAGTTCAGAAAATGGCCCTAAGTTGCTGCTGGATAGAATTTCGATCCATCGAAGTCATATCAGAGTCTCATCGAAAAAATAGATTTTTGAATAAGTCTTTGGACAAATTTCCAATCAATCGGAGGATTACGATCCATCAGAAAGGGGTGCTCCAATCCATCGAAGATAAGTTCGATCAATCGGAACTGTCTACGCAAGTGCGAAATAATTACATGGATTCTCGAAGTTTCCAAGTTGGTGCGGGATTTTTGTTATAAAAGGCCACCTCTACTCTCTTCCTAAAGTATCATAGAAGGCTTGGGAAGTCGTGAGAGGTGGAGAGGATCATCGTGAAGCGTTCGCAACTCCTCTAACCAGGGTTTTTATAGTTTTTCTATACTTTTAGTAGTTTTTCTTTTGAGTTTTAGTTTAATCTGTCAATGATTGAGTAAACCTCTTACTAACGTATTTTGTTTATTTTGTAGAATTTTCTTTACTAACATAATTCTTCAATCCGGTAACATCGTTCTAACTTAGACTCTTTTAGTTTTTACTTCTTTTTTTTTTAAAGATTTTAGGGTTTAGTTTAGTTTTTGTGTTGCCCCATTGGGAGCGTGATCATACATCTCGACTTCTAAGTGAGGGAGGTTTAGTTGAAGGCCTAGTTAATCATAGATGACTGAGAAAACGTCTAGAAAATCCTGAATTGTCTGAAATTATGGCTTAGAATGAACCACACTATGTTGAGAATGATGAGCATGATGCACCACCAATTAGGACGGAACATAATGAGAATGAGGTACGCTATGTTCAATTGGTTAAAACATTGAGAGATTATCTAAAACCAGAGAGAACAACTACGTCTTCTTGCATTGTCTTTCCACTTAATGCAGGAAACGTGGATCTTAAATAGGGAATTATCAAGTTACTCCCAAAATTTCATAGACTCAACTCTGAAATTCCATATGCACACTTGAGTGAATTTGAGGAGATCACCAATACCTTTCAATTTAATGATGTCTCCCAAGATGTAATCAAACTGAAATTGTTCCCTTTTTCTCTAAAGGACAAAGCCAAATCATGGCTTCAATCTCTTAAACCTAAAAGCATTGGGACATGGGCTGAGATGGCCTGAGAGTTCCTTAAAAAGTACTTCCCGGTTCATAAAACCAATGCACTAAGGTGGACTATCATGAACTTCTCCCAAAAAGGAGATGAAATATTTTTTCAATGTTCGAAGAGGTTTAAGGGTCTTTTATTAGAGTGCCCACATCATGGTTATGAAAAATGGCGCTTGATTGACTTCTTCCATGACGGATTAAGTTCAAACATGCGCCAATTTATCCAAATGATGTGTAATGGTGAATTTTTAAACAAAGCGACTGATGATGCTTGGGATTACTTTGATATGCTAGTTGAGGAAGGAATACATGTATTAGATGGGGAGGACGATTTAAATACAAAGGTGGCAGGTTTCACAAAGAAGGTTGAGGTCATAGAATTGAGGAGTGTTAATATGATAACTACCGATGAGTCCGTTGAGAGTGTATGTGATATTTGTGAGAGTGATGTTCACTTAATAAAGGATTGCCCAACAATCCTTGCGTTTCAAGATATCTTAAAAACTCAATCGAACGCCACAAACGCTTATTAAAGCCCCTTTAACGCACTAAATTCTAACTCGCATAATCCTGATTAGCGGTGTCAACCAAACCTTAATGGGAAGAATGGACCCATGGTAAATACAAACAACGCTTCCAAAGGGCCTCCCCAAAATAGCACTCTTGAAGATACATTGAACACATTCATGATTGAACAAACTCAGATAAATCAGTCCAACATGCAGGCCATGAATGAACTTAAAGTGTCGGTTGAAAGAATTGAGACACACCCAAGAGTTAGGGAGAAATGGACTGTTTTGACCCAATCTCATTCTAACCCCAAGGAACAATTGAAAAAAAATACCAATTCTTCAACCCATCCTCATGTGGAACATGTTTAAGCCATCACCACTCTTAGAAGTGGAAAAACAACTGAAAAATCTGAACCGGTGAAGGCCGTAAAGCCTAATGATCTGATTGATTCTAAGAGTGATGGTGAATTGAGCAATGCTCCATAAGATGAGGAGCCGGAGCGTGTGTATAAACCTGTGGCCCCATTTTCCCAACGTCTTGTCTCAACTAAATGGCCAAGTGAAAATCAGGATATCCTAGAAGTCTTCCAACAAGTTAAAATCAACATTCCCTTGTTGGATGCAATTAAACAAATTCCTTCATACGTCAAATTTTTAAAGGACATATGTGCCGTAAAGCGTAAGCAAAACGTGCACAAGAGAGCATTTTTACAGAACAAGTGAGTATTATCATACAACAAAATACTCTCCCAAATTCAAAGATCCCGTAAGCCCTACAATCTCTTGCATGATAGGTAACTTCCGGATCAATAGAGCACTTTTTGATCTAAGAGCTAGTGTTAACTTGATTCCTTACTCAGTATATGGGCAACTTGGACTTGGTGAATTAAAACCCACCAAGATAACTTTACAACTTACGGATTGCTCCATTAGAATACCGAGAGGAGTAATTGAGGATATGTTAGTCCAAATCGATATATTCTACTACCTGGTAGACTTTATCATTTTAGATACATAAGCGGTTACAAATGTATGCACTCAAGTTCCTGTTATTCTAGGTTGACCATTGTTGAGCTCTTAATTGTGCATATTCTAATCCCAATTCATCACTCATTATGCATGGATTTTATGTTTAAAAACTATTCTAATGCATGGCTTTGTGATTGTATGAATGAGAGTGGCTTTGCCCAATTGGTGATCAAAAGAGCACATTTAGGAGCCTTGGATGAAGACCCAAGGTGGGCCAAAGAAAGAAGAAACCAAAGAGAGAGGAAGGAGAGAAGAAAAGAAAGAAGAAAGAATGCAGAAAAGTGGTCCGACCGGTCAAGACCGATCGGCCAACAATTATGCTTTCTGCAGAGGCTGCTGGACCAAACCAGACAGGTCTAGACCGGTCTTGACCGGTCGGCCATGCAAATTCCAGATTTCAGATTGCAGACAGCAGGCCATTCCCCTTTTTGAGTTTTCAGACCAATATTTTAGACCCATCTTAATGATATTTAGAAATCCAACACATCCATGTCGAATAGGAGCTTGACGCCAAACTAACCCAAGTGGTTTCGTGTCGATCGGATCTACGGATTGATCGTGGTGGCCAAAACAATACGAACTGTCCAGAAAGTTCCAGATTCTACCTACTCCACTTTGGGCCAGTCCAGGTGACTCATCATTGATGATATGAAGAATCTACTTTAACCATCTTCTAAACCACATCCATATATGAATAACCACAAAGTTTCATATCAAAAGGATGTGTGGTTTGATCGTACCGGTTGAAGAAAGATGGACCATCCAGAAAGATCCAACTGCGTAGAGTTTATAAAAGCCCTAAGTGTTCTAATTTTCGGACCACATTCTGAGATGTTTTAGACAATCTAATCCATCTATCATGTAGAGGAGGAATTTTTCTACCAATGTTCAAAATTTGGGATCAATCCGACATCTGTACACTCCGGAGCGTTGAAAGCAAGATGACTGGTTCTGAAGGTACCCAAAGTGCGCGATTTTGAGAGGCGGTCGGTGATATGATTGGTGGGCCCATTCAGAGGATAATCTTGGAAATATAAATAATCTATGAGAAAGATCACATTACAAGGAAGCTACAAATCAATTTTGAAAGCAATCCGATCATTGGTTAAGCCGTACGAAGTGAAATAAGATCTGTTACGTTGCGGTACTCTTGTTGCACTATAAAAGGAGGTGCTCTCTTTTATTCCAGGGCAACGAAGGACGCGGGGAGCAAGGAGTTCAAGTCATAGGAGGCTTCCTAGCCTCCTCCAGCTAGTTTTTCTTCCTTTTCTTAGTTCTAGTTTTATTTTTAATATGCTTTTCATTAGCTAATCTCTTAACTAGATCTAAGAGGTGAACCTTATAGTTTTCTTAGATTGTTTAATTCGTTTTTATTGGTTTTAAGATTGGATTTCATGTTTATGAACAATGGTTTGAAGTTTAATTCAAGTACTAAAGTAGTTTTTCTTAGTCTTATGATGACTCATGGATGTTTGGAGGAATTACTTGAGTTCTTAATTGTTGTGTGTTAGTCTAAACCTGTATGATCCGAGGAATTGGAGTACGCTCTAGTACTATGATCTTCATGTGGGAACTTCCTACCAAAGTTCTGCTTTTATGGATTTCTGAAGTATATATGTTTGAGACTTTGTATGTGATTTGAATCAAGTTCAAATCATGATCTAGCTTTGTCTTATGACAGGACTTAATGATGGTTATGATTGTGAACTTAGTCTATTGGAATTGGGACTGACCTATGCAATTGTGTATGCTCATCCTAGCTTGCATTGAGTGAATCATGTACATTAATCATACGTATGTCAGGTTGATTGTTTTAACCACTCTATCATCTGACTAGATAGAACTTAATTTCGATTCTAGTTGAGAAAGTGAGAAACCATAGCGAATTATGCATCTAAGGAGAGCTATAAGTGGATCCTTAATGCTCTAGTTATCTTTTCATTATCAGATTTTCTATTTCATGTTCAAAAACCGATTTCACAAACTTCTTAAGATTCTAGTTATTAGGATAGTTTGAATTGTTTACTTCCTTCCCTGTGGATCGACCTTGGTCTTACCGAGATTATTACTACATCGCAACCTTACACTTGGGGAAGCGAACAAGTTTTTGACGCCGTTGCCGGGGAAAGAGGTTAAACGGTTCTAATTGTTCTAGTAGCTATAGAGTAGTCTTAGTTAGGTAGGATTTTCAGTTTTTATAGAAGTAGATTTTCTGATTTTTTTCTAGATTACTAACAATTTTTTGTTGGATTTTGTAGGACATTGTTGCTGACATATATCTCACTCTATTGGGTAGCATCTCTCCATCTCCCTTTTTTTTGTTCTTTTTTCTAGATTAGGGTAGTTTCCAATTCCTTAAAATTTCATCATGTATGATTGGACGAATGGTGCGTACAAGTACCTTTTGGAGGATGAGACGTCAGATTGGGAGACCCAAACTCATTGTGATCGGTATTCCTCCAAGCATGAATATTTTACTGAGACTTAAAGAACCTCCACTACCCCCCAACGTAAGACGCTACGTGATTACTGGGTTGAAAATAACAAGAGTGTTCCACCGAGTTTAACAGGAGGTAGGAATAAGAAAAACGACCGGGGAAGTAATGACCAACCGGTAAAGACATTGCGTGATCAATTGTATGGTTATGCCTATCAACCATCTTATTAGTCTTCGTCATAGAACACGTATGGTCTTCATCGAGAGAGTCCTCACACCTCTAGTCTAATGGAAGATGAGCCAACCATGGATGCCAACAATTATCCTCAAGAGTTTCTTTCTCATGATCCACAACCGATACGAACTCTTGAGGATACGCTGCGAGAACTTATGGAAATAACTGAGCAATGCATACAAAACCTCTCGCCATCTCAAAATCCTGAACCCAACATTGGGAACACCGAATCAATCTCCAACATAGAGGAGGATGTGGCTATCCAAGCCCAATCCTCTTCCGATTTAATGACTAAACTTTTAGGGGATGTAGATCTCAGTGATCCCATCATTACCATTGATTATGGTGAATCAACTATCTCTTTTAGCTATTTCGATTTGGATGATGAAGAGATTTCAAGGACGGTTGACGAACCCGAGGAATCTACAAAATCTGAAAGTGATAGTTTGATTGCTTACAATGAGGGTTTGAAGGATGATTGTGAGTCCATGATTTATTCTTCCAAAGGGCCGAATGTTTTTGAGTCACCGGAAGATATTCTTGCTAGAGAGATGGCCGAAGTCGATATTTTTTAGTCCTTCCACCAACAACACATGCCGGATTCTATTGTGGAAGAACTCCCTTGGGTTGAAAATTCTGTTTCTTTGGATGATGGAGTGGCACAATCTGAAATTTCAAAAGATCAACCAATGCTAGATGATGTGCTTACCACTGAATCTAAAAATTTTTCTTTGGAAGACCTCCCCTCTATAGAGGAGGAATTCCTTACCCTTGAAACAGAACTTCCTCAATCACTTAGGGAGAACGAGGACCCTTTATCCCACTCTCTCGATTTCCTAGAGAAATGCATGACCCACCCCTATGATCTGGATGATGAGATGATTATGGAGTTGGATAGTTTGTTAGACACGGTGTCGGAGCCTAAAGAACACCATTCCACTGATTTACACTCTTTACCATTATTTGTGGAAACAACGTGCAATTCTGAATTTGTGGAGGAGACAACCTAAACTAAAGAATACTTAATGAATGTCCCTCCACCATCATGAGTTCTTCAACCCATTGAAAATTCTAATTGGGAGGACCCGTTTTTAATCAATTACAACTCAATTCAGAACTTGAGGAGATATCTTTTTGCTGCTCTTATCTCCTCCTTACATGCGTGTGATGCACACTATGATTGGACCTTCATGAAGAAATGTACCCAGGTATACATTCGAGCAGGACTTTGGATGGTCCTTATGAGAAACCTATTGAAATTCATGAAGATCCTGCTCAAATTTGAACATGTAGTCAATCGGACTAATTAAAGGTAGGTAGGTAGGTTAGGATTTCTTTTCTACATTTAGGATTGAATAAGTCTCATTGAGACAATGAAAGATGCTAGAATTGATCAACTTGCTACCTCAGGTACTCTCGTTCTCACTCTCCTTTGTTTTATGTCATTGCTCTCATGTCATGCATATTGCATATCTTATTACATTGAGGACAATGTAAGATTTTAGTTGGGGGGTGAGATTCCTTAGATGAATCTACTCGCTTTTGTGACATTTCGAGCAATTATGTAGAAATTTTTTTATTTTTCTAAAATTCAAAACTCTTTTGAAAAACGTTGTTTCTATGTATTCAAGATGATACGAGCATAAGAAGAGGAGATACGAAGTGAGTGATGTTGCAAGCTTTGAACTTCTCTTAATATAATGGTTTTATATGTGAATTCCCCTATTTATGTGAGTGATAGAAAATTTGAACACTTTTACACCTAGTTCACATTACACGATTTTCATGGGTTGAAAGGATTATGTGATTTGTGGATTAGCTATACTTTGATTTAAGGTGTTGAGAAACCTAGCCTGGGTACTTTGTCCATCCTTGTCCATGGGAAAATAACAAAAGATATGGATTTCTAAAAATCCTATCTAATGTAAAAGAAAAAGGAAAGGAAGGATGAAATTGGGAATGATGGGAAAAGGGTGGAAAATTTCGATTAGGGCTACCTATTACCAACCAGGGGATAGTTTACCCGTAACCAAAGCCGAAAATGGGAAGTAGTGTGAAAGCCGTCTGAAGGACGGTAAGACAAATTCCTGTCATAGGCTTGTTGTTGCTCTGTGCACCTTGAAATCCATAGTTTAGTTGATCTATGAAGAAGATAAGCCCAGAAACTCATGAGATGAACTTTCACTATGCACACTAGATTGAATTTGTTCGAGTTCTTCTATTCATTAATCAATCAGTGAGAATTTCATATGGACACTTATTATGTTTTGAGAGTTTAAGGTTTCAACTTCTATCACCTAATTTTTCTGACTTTTACACTTGTGTGTCTAGGGATGTATAGAAGCATAGTTTCTGAATGAGAGTTAGTTTTTGGAGAATTGAACTTGTTTCACGCATGTTTTGCTCGGGACTAGCAAAATGCTGGTTGGGGGGTGTGTTGAGTACTTAATTGTTCATATTCTAATCCCAATTCATCGCTCATTATGCATGGATTTTATGTTTAAAAACTATTCTAATGCATGGCTTTGTGATTGTAGGAATGAGAGTGGCTTTGCCCAATTGGTGATCAAAAGGGCACATTTAGGAGCCTTGGATGAAGACCCAAGGTGGGCCAAAGAAAGAAGAAACCAAAGAGAGAGGAAGGAGAGAAGAAAAGAAAGAAGAAAGAATGCAGAAAAGTGGTCCGACCGATCAAGACCGGTTGGCCAAACAGGCCCCGACCGGTCTAGACCGGTTGGCCAACAATTCTGCTTTCTACAGAGGCTGCTGGACCAAACCAGACAGGTCTAGACCGGTCGGCCAGCCCTATCCGACCGGTCTTGACCGGTCTTGACCATTCCAGATTTCAGATTGCAGATTGCAGACAGCAGGCCATTCCCCTTTTTGGGTTTTCGGACCAGTTTTATGGGCCCATCTTAATGATATTTGGAAATCCAACACATCCATGTCGAAGAGGAGCGTGACGCCGAACTAACTCAACTGGTTTCGTGTCGATCGGAGCTACGGATTGATCGTGGCTGGCCAAAACAATACGAACTGTCCAGAAAAGTTTCAGATTCTGCCTACTCCACTCTAGGCCGATCCAGGTGACTCATCATTGATGATATGAAGAATCTACTTTGACCATCTTCTAGACCACATCCATATATGAATAACCACAAAGTTTCAGATCAAAAGGATGTGTGGTTTGATCGTACCGGTTGAGGAAAGATGGACCATCCAGAAAGATCCAATTGCGTAGAGTTTATAAAAGCCCTAAGTGTTCTAATTTTCGGACCATATTCTGAGATTGTTTTGGAAAATCTAATCCATCTATCATGTATAGGAGGAAGTTTTCTACCAATGTTAAAAATTTGGGATCAATCCGACATCTGTACACTCCGGAGCATTGAAAGCAAGATAACTGGTTCTGAAGGTACCCGAAGTGCGCGATTTTGAGAGGCGGTCGGTGATATGATTGGTGGGCCCATTCATAGGATAATCTTGGAAATCTAAATCATCTATGAGAAAGATCACATTACAAGGAATCTACAAATCAATTTTGAAGGCAATCCGACCATTGGTTAAGCCGTACGAAGCGAAACAAGATCTGTTACGTTGCGGTACTCTTGCTGCACTATAAAAGGAGGTGCTCTCTTCTATTCCAGGGCAACGAAGGACGTGAGGAGCAAAAAGTTCAAGTCATAGGAGGCTTCCTAGCCTCCTCCAGCTAGTTTTTCTTCCTTTTATTAGTTCTAGTTTTATTTTTAATATGCTTTTCATTAGCTAATCTCTTAGCTAGAGCTAAGAGGTGAACCTTATAGTTTTCTTAGATTGTTTAATTCATTTTTATTGGTTTTAAGATTGGATTTCATGTTTATGAACAATGGTTTAAAGTTTAATTCAAGTATTAAAGTAGTTTTTCTTAGTCTTATGATGACTCATGGATGTTTGGAGGAATTACTTGAGTTCTTAATTGTTGTGTGTTAGTTTAGACCTGTATGATCCGAGGAATTGGAGTACGCTCTAGTACTATGATCTTCATGTGGGAACTTCCTACCAAAGTTCTACTTTTATGGATTTTTGAAGTATATTTGAGACTATGTATGTGATTTGAATCAAATTCAAATCATGATCTAGCTTTGTCTTGTGACAGGACTTAATGATGGTTATGATTGTGAACTTAGTCTATTGGAATTGGGACTGACCTATGCAATTGAGTTTGCTCGTCCTAGCTTGCATTGAGTGAATCATGTAAATTGATCATACATATGTCAGGTTGATTATTTTAACCGCTCTATCATCTGACTAGATAGAACTTAATTTCGATTCTAGTTGAGAAAGTGAGAAACCATAGCGAATTATGCATCTAAGGAGAGCTATAAGTGGATCCTTGATGCTCTAGTTATCTTTTCATTATCAGATTTTCTATTTCATGTTCAAAAACTGATTTCACAAACCTCTTAAGATTCTGGTTATTAGGATAGTTTGAATTGTTTACTTCCTTCCTTGTGGATCGACCTCGGTCTTACCGAGATTATTACTACATCGCAACCCTACACTTGGGGAAGCGATCAACCATTCCTAGCAACCGCCAATGCTATAATCAGTTGTCGGAATGGGGTTATGAAAATATCTTTTGAAAATATGACTATAAAGCTGAATGTGTTTCACTTACACAAACAACAAGATGATGAACAAGATGATGAAGATGAGATCCACATGATTAATTTCATTGATATAATTGTGGATGATGATGAGCCACCCTCGGCTAAATCTTCCAAAACCTTAGAAGTTTACTGAGCTCATTCTAAGGAAGAAGTAATTTTAGATATTGATGAGGCCTTGGAAGAGATAAAATCTGAAAATTTGATTGACAAGACACCAATCACTGATTTGAACAATTTTGTTGTGTAGGAATTTGATGAATTGGTGCTTGATTCGCCAATGGAGAGGCCAATTTCTGAAAGTGTAGTAGTTGATGACATATTCCAACCTACACAAGTGACCGAGAAGGTCAAAGTTTCCTACACTCTAGAAGAGTGTTTGGCATATTTTGAGGATTGAGATGATTCTATGATCCGTGACATTGTCAATGCCTTAAGGAAAACTTCACTGGTGCCCAAAAAGCCCCTTCCACGGAGTATAAAACTGAATTATCAATAGTGGAAGCGCCGGTAGAATCTGAAAATGTGGAGACCATATCGACTTGTGAAGAAGAATTTCAAGTCTCCACATCTCTTTGGTTTGTTCAAACCGAAGTGCACCATCTTTGGGATGATCCTTACTTGAATATTTTTTTTTTCAGACAAGTTGAAAAGGAGATTCGTATTTGATGAATTCTAACCGAAGAAATTCTCCTTTCCTAATACATGAGGTGATAATTTTGAGAAACTCGCTGAAATTTTTCAGCAGAATTTTCAATGGATTAGAATGACAAACATTACCCATGTGCATTATGAAGCAGGATGTTGGATGATATTACTGAAAAGCTTTTCGTCCACCTACTAATCTTGCTAGATTCTATTCCTTTGGATGATCATGTGTATCAAGATTGACCTCCTAGTCTGACGGAGGTATAGAGTAGCATTATTAGTTTGAAATGTTTAGTGGTTTGGAGTTGTAGACTTCCATATTTGACTCTCTCAAGTACTCTTGTTTTCACCCTCCTTATTTTTTTTATGATTATTCTTATGTTATTGATTATTACATATCTTTTTACATTGAGGACAATGTAAGATTTTGGTTGGGGGGTGAGAGTTAGGTCTATAAATGGGTCAGCGGACCTGATGGGGTACTCGGACCCAACCCATTTAGACCCGACCTAGACCCCACCCATTTGTTAAATGCTACGGGTTTGGGTCCAAGAACAGACCCAATTGCTAAACGGGTCTGGGTCTGGTTTCCTTTATATTAGGCCCGACCTGAACCCATTTAGTAAGTGGGCGGGTTTGGTCTATGTTGCAAGGGACCCGTTAAGCCCAGACCCATCCAAACCCGGTTTTAAGCCTTGTAAAAATGCTTGCATAGTTGATCCAGACCAGGACCCATTAGACCCGACCCATTTATAGATGGGTCTGGGTGGATCTCCCTCTACCAGACCTGGACCCATTTATAAATGGGTCTTATGGGTTGACTCGGACCCGACTCAGACCCGCCCATTTAGTAAAAGGGTCTGGATCTAAAATTTGGACCCAGACCGGTTTAGTAAATGGGCGGGTCTGGTTTTGGCTAAACCCGCCTCGAACCCAACCATTTACAGCCCTTATGAGATTCCTAGATGAATCTAGTACTTTATGACATTTCAAGCAATATTGTATGAATTTTTTTATTTTTCTGAAAATTTAAAAATCTTTTAGAAAACTTTGTTTCTATGTTCCTGGGATGTTCCGAGTATGAGAAAAGAGAGATGGAGTGATTGATTTTGAAGCTCTTAAAAACCTGTAATATCATAGTTTTCTATAAAAACCTGTAATATCATAGTTTTCTATATGAATTTCCCTATTTATATGATCGATAGAACATTTGAACACTTTCGAGTCTAGTTCACGTTACACGATTCTTATGATTTAAAGGGATTATGCAGATTTGTAGATCGGCTAGACTGAGATTTAAGGTGTTAAGGAACCAAGTCGGAGAACTTTGTCCATCCTTGTTCATGAGAAATAGTAAGAGAAAAGAATGGAAGATATGTGTGTGAAAAAGAAAAGAAGAAGAAAGAAAGCTTGATTATTATTGAATATATGTTGAAAAATTCTAAAAAGGGCTACCTATTACCAACCGGTGGATGGTCTAACCATAATCAAAGTTGGAAATGGAAAGTAGTGTGAAAGCCCTCGAAGGAACTATAAGGCGAATTCTTGTTATAGGCATTTGGTTGGTCTGTATAGTTTTAGATCCTTAGTTTAGCTGATTTATGAAGAAGGTAATCTTGAAGATTTATGAGATGAACATTCACAATGCACATTAGATCATATGTGTTCGAATTCTCTATTTGTCAATCAATCGATGGGGAAACTGTCATGCCCTGAAATTCGGAACCCGAATACAACAACCCAAAAGCCCTAGATGAGGAAGAGATTGAATGGCAGACATTTACTTAGGATTCCTTAAGTGAATTTCTAAAAAAAAATTGGAAATCGGATTCCAAAGAAAGTAATCCTATGGAAAAGAAAATCAACCAGAAATTTCAAGATGAATCACTCACTGTTTGATGATTTCTAAGCTCCAAACAAATCCCAACTTGAATCTGAGTTGACTCAGCGAGTCGACTTGGTGTAGAGAGGAAATCTCTTCTTCTTTCTTTTTCTTTCTTCTTTCTTTCTCCTTCCTTCTTTCTTCTTTCTTCTTTCTTTCCTTCTCTCCTTCTTCTCTTTTTCTTCTTCTTTCTTCTTTTCTTTTTCTTCCTTCTTTCTCCTTCTTCCTTTCTCTTTCTTCTTTTCTTCTTCTTCTCTTTCTTTCTTCTTCCTTTCTCTTTCTTCTTCTTCTTCTTCTTCTTCTTCTTCTTCTTTTCTTTCTATTCCTCTCCCTTGCTATGACTGGGATGTTGTTCCCACAGCTACAGCAGCCCCACTCACAGCGCACGCACCTCCCTCTCTCTCTCTCTCTCTCTCTCTCTCTCTTCTCACCGCTTCTCTCTCTCTCTCTCTCTCTCTCTCTCTCTCTCTCTCGTTTCTCTCTCTCTCTCTCTCTCTCTCTCTCTCTCTCTCTTTCTTCTCTCTCTCTCTCTAACAGCTCTCTTCTCTCTTTCCCTTGCGTTTTCTCAACAAGGAAAACACAACCAGGGGAATTATATAGCCCCACCGACAGCTGGTTAGATGGTGCGTAGGAAGAAGTCCTTGTCGGAATTGGAGAAGGGAAACGGGTTATCTTGGGAAGTTCTTGCGCATGCGAGCCGTTAGAAGTCTAAGTGGGGTCCACACGAAGGCCTGGAAGAGATCTGGCCCAATCATGCATGGTAGAATCAAAGATCTTGGGGCTTCTTGATTTGAACGAAGATTTGAAGAAGATTAGATACTCAGTTGCTGAAAGAGAAACTTGGGAGGTGTGTACTTGTTGAAGGTACAAAATCAATGGACGGCTTGGATTTTCCACTGGGGTCCACTTGGTGGACGACGTGGAAGGCTCCACCGGACAGCGCTGCACACTGTTGCAGCGGCTGAGGAAGAAGACGGGGTTCCGTCTCTCTAATACGCGGTCAAACGCTCGTTGGGAAGCTAGGTGGGGTCCACACGATATTACGCACAAGATTTGAGAGGTCCACGCACATCAGGGAGGTGGATCTTGAGTTTCTTCTATTGGAACGGTGAATCGAAGTGGGCCATACAATCGACCGTAGGTGTCGAGACTACCAACCACTTAGGTCTGGGTGGGACGCGCTCCAGATGAACGGATTGGATCCACTGATGAGGTCCACTGAGATGGACGGTGAGGACTGTAATGGCAGTAGCGGCAGCGCTGTCGCTGCAGGATTTGAGAAGAAGACAAACGGGCGTCTGCTTCACGCAAAGCACGCGGTCAAACACGGTTTGACCGCGTGACCGGTAGTGTACACCGTACACTGGGTCCCACCATGAAGATTATATGAAATCTTCTCCAATCAGAAGGTGGGCCACAAATTCTTGGGCTTGGGTACCAAACTTAGGACAGATCCGAGTTAAGGTGGGCCACCTACGATCTAATTTCTAATTTGGGCGTTTGTAAGACGATCGGAGGGCTGAAATTTAAGGTGTATGGTTAGATCGTGTCCTAAAACTAATATATAGAGTTTTGCGTGAAAATGATTTCCAGAAATCATGAAACTTGCAATTGGTCCTATAACTTAAGTTTAACTAATGGTACTTTCCTAATACTTGTAAATTTACGAGTTTTGCGAAGTCTGCCACTTCCATGCTATCCTAGGGTTCATGTTGAGAAATTTTAATGAAGGAGCCATACTATAATTTCTTACGGATTATTTAATATTAATTTATCTATATTAAATTTATTTAATTTCTTAAATAATTAATTAATTTATAATTTAGATTATTCTAAAATCCTAGGGTATTACAAACACACCCGCGCAGGTTCATAGGGCCAAGAAATCACTGGTCTAAGGATATACCAGTGATGGACACAATGTACACACCCGTACATTGTGATGGACACAATGTACGGGTCTTCTTTATGGACAGACATGTGTACAGGATAATGTACGGTGGTTTACATTGATTGCGTAATTCGAAATCGAAGTGGACGGTTAAATCTTCTAGTCTAGTAACGACAGATTATCCTACCGGTCGGTCTATCGACTTAACTAAGTACACTAAGTTTTTCAGAGGCCTGACGAGTTGTCTGGACACGTATAAACTATATACATGTGTGTATGCGTGTGAACAATACAGCTTAGAATTTAATTTCTCACATGTGAACACGCACTCGTATACTTACTCGTGCGCCTAAATTTTTGGGATATTACAGATACTATGTGAACACTTATTATGTTTAGAGAGCTTAGGATTTTAATTTCTTATTACTAAATTTTTCTAAATTTTATGCTTATATATCTAGGAGTTTATAAAAGCATAGTTTCTAAGAAAGAGTTGAGTTTTTCGAGAAGTGATTTGTTTCATGCATGTTTTGCTCGAGACTAGTAAAATGCTGGTTAGGGGGCGTGTTGAGCCATGAATTGTGCATATTTGAACCCCAATTCATAGTACAATTGCATAGTTTAAGTTGTTAAAGATAAGGACTTATATTTGTTTTTGTGTTTGTAGGTAAAAGAGAGAGACGACATGGATTTAATGTTACTTTGAAGGATTTGGAGTAATTATAAGATCAAACGTTGATGACCCAAAGAAGTGGAGAAAAAGCCTTGAAGGAATCAAGTTGAAGACCTGGAATAGCTAGAAAAGTCATATTGTAGAGCTGCATAGCTAGAAAAGTAAAATGTAGAAAGTTCATAAAATGACCTTAAGTTTCTGCTGGATAGAATTTCAATACATCGGAGTCTCATCTGAAAAACATATTTTTGAATAAGTCTCTGGACAAATTTCTGATCAATCAAAGGAATTATGACCCATCGGAAAGGGGTGCTCTGATTCATCGGAGATAAGTCCGATCAATCGGAATTTTCTACACAAGTACGAAATAATTACGCGAATTTTAGAAGTTTCCAAGTCGGCGCGGGATTTATCTTATAAAAGGTGACCTCCACTCTCTTCTTAAAGCATTATAGAAGGCTTGGAAAGTCGTAGGAGGTGGAGAGAATTGTCGTGGAGCGTTCGCAACTCCTCCAATTAGGGTTTTTATGATTTTTCTATGCTTTTAATAGTTTTTCTTTTGAGTTTTAGTTTAATCTAGTCAATGATTGGCTAAACCTCTTAGCTAGGGCTAAGAGGTGAAGCTTATAGTTGTTTCCAATGTTTAAATCGAATTAGTTCAAGTAATTTGGGATTTATTGATGAACAATTCTCATTATAGTTTGAAATAAAGTTGATATTTTTAATTTAATCTTCTATCTCTTATGATTATGCTTACATAGGATGTTTTGATTTACTGGTATTGATCAATGGGGTGTTGTTGATAGAATTTTGGGTTGTAGAGATCTTAGATCCTTCATGATATGTTGGATGTTAGGGATCTTACAAACCAAGTTTCCTAACTGCTTATCTAGAACTAAACTAGAAGAAGTTCTTATCTTTTGATTGGATCTGAGATAGGTATTTATGTATTGATATTGAATCAATAGAAGTTCAATTCATGCTCCGAACTCAAGTTTAATGACAAGACTTTAGGAAGAATCATGAATGTGATCTCAATTGTTTTGTGAAGATTGGGCTGTGTGATTGGATACACCCAATGCCTTAGTTGTTTATGAGAGAACCATATCAGTAGATGATCCATCTATGTTAGACATATTATGATGATTTAATTTCTCTATATTCCGATTAGATAGGGATAAAATAAGTGGATCCTTGGCGGCTCTAGTGTTTATTTCCTTGATTTAAGTCTAAAGTAGATAATTTTATGTTATTAAATTCCATCCATCGATATAAATATGAGTTTAGCCTATTCTAGTTATAAAGTTTAAAATTGTTACGAAAATCCCTGAGGATTGACCTCGGTCTTACCGAGAATTATTACTAAATCGCAGCCTTGCACTTGAGGCGAGCGAACAATCAATAGTAAATGTGATTTTTGCTCTGAAGGCTTGCTAGACCAGATTGTGGGTTTTCGATTGATCATAAGGGCCCAATTGATTGTGGGGAACATATCTAAGATTAAATTTCGATAAAGCTAACACCCATTTGCCAATTCGGCCGCTCAAAATCAGCTGATTTAATATGTATTTTAGTAGATCAGTTACAACAACTACATTTACTTTTTTGGCCAACAAATAATGTCACAATTTAGTAGCCACAAAATACAATGATAGACATAATTTCTCAATCATAGAATATTGTCTTTCAGTGTCAAGCACCGTCTAACTAGGATAGTAGACTGCACGCTCTTTTCGATTATCATCTTCCAATGCTTACAATGCTCTAATTGATTCTGTTGAAACTGCAACGTACAATTTTAATGGACGACCTTCAACCAATGGCATCAACACCGGCGCCTTCATCAAATATTCCTTAATTCTTTCAAAAGCCAGCTGATGTTTGGTTTTCATTTGAACTCATCACCCTATTTTAATTTTATCAATGGGGAAAATACGTTAGTTTTTCCTAGACAATTATATATAAACTGTCGTATAAAATTAACTTGGCCCAGAAAACACTGTAGTTTTAATTTGTTCCTTAGCGGATGAGCATTGATAACTGCTCGTGCTTTACTTTGATCCACCTCAATTCATTGTTGATGTACAAGGAACCTAAGAAAGTTGCTTGCCAATACCTCGAAAGCACACTTGAGGGGGTTCATTTTCAGTTTATGGAATCTCATCTGCTTAAATGATTTACACAGGTGAGTGAAATGGTTCCCTATATCAGTTGACTTAACCACAATATCATTAACATATACCTCCATGAATTGGCCAATCGTGTCGAGGAAGATAGCATTGATGGCTCTTTAATATGTGGCCTCGACATTCTTGAGTCCAAAGGGCATGACAGCCCAAAAATTTGTTCCTAATGGACCTGGGCATCGGAATGCCGTTTTCAACACGTCATCAAGCGCAATATATATTTGATTATATCCCAAGTGTCCGTCTATGAATGAAAATATTTGATGCCCGGCCGCTCGGTCAACCAGCTGATCGGCTATAGGCATTGGATACTTATCTTCTAGTGTAGATAAATTTAGATTTCTAAAATCAATGCATACCCAAAGATTACCGTTCTTTTTTATTACTGAAACCACATTTGAGATCCATTCGGTATACTTGATGGGTCTCATGAATACCGCTTTTAGCAGCCACTCGATTTCCTCCTTTATCTTCCAAGTAACTTCAGCCGTCATTTTCTTGAGAGGTTGTTTATTCGGCCGATATCATTCTTTTATTGGTAATCTTGTTCTACCAAACTGTGATCTAGCCTTGACATTCATGGTAATCCCATGCAAAATAGTCAGTGAACTCTTTAAGTTTGTTTCGCCTTGGACTTACGGCGTAAGAAGACCATTGACAAAAGTTGGTTTAGGATTTTGCTCTGTTCCTAAGTTTACTTTGACCAAGGGGTCTTAAACCTGAGCTTGATAATCTTTGAGCTTATCGGGGGCTTTCTTTAAATCAACCACGTCTATACCGTCTTCTACTACTTCATTGGTCAGTATGACCGTGTCGGCCAGGTTGACGAAACAGTCATCATCATCTTCGAGGCTTTCTTCTAACCATTTTATTTTAGCCATGAAGTCGGCCAGATCTCCACTGACTAATGGCATACCAGTCATGGGATTTCCTTGACGGTGCATTTTGGAGATGACCAATAAGGGATTATATCCATCGGCCGGTCATTATCAAGACGAAGCACAACAACTATGTACAATGCTATTTGGGTTTTTTTTTTACAGTAGATATCCTAGTTGGACGTCCATATTTATTCCTTCCAGTGAACTAAATTGGCCCCACTTCCTCCTCATAATAATAAGCTCCATCGGCATTCAATGTGGCCAAGAAAGGCTTATTATCAACCATGATCAATTCAACTTTATACTGATTCCAAAATATTATAAAATGATGGAGGGATGATGGAATACACCCAAAAGAGTGGATCCAATCTCTCCCAAGCAGTGCATTATACCTAGAAGATGTATCGACCACGAAAAAGGCGGCCAACACCTTTTTTTGTGCCTATGGTCAGGTCAATCGGTAATACACCGTGGGTATTCGTAAGTCCTTTAGAAAAATTACTAATAGTGACATCAAATGGAATCAAATTAGCTAAAGTTTTTGTAAAAAAATTCACCATCCTTATAGGGAGAAGATTAACCGCTACCCCATTATCAACCAAGATTCTAGTGACTGGGCCGTCCTCAAGATAGGCAAACATATATAGAGGTTGACGTATCTGTCCTCTATATATATATAGAGGTTTAAGATGTTGGGTCATACTGAGAGTTGGTCTTTTAATTACGACCCTTTTAGAAGATAGGCCTGATTTCAAGGTAATAGTGTTCACCTCTGGTGTCGAACTCATATCAGGTGTAGCTTTCACCGTATCTGGCCAGGGTTATCTAGAAAAGCCTATAAATAGTAAAGGACATCAATGAAGCAAGACGCCTAACACCAACCAAACTAAATCAAACTTATCAATTATTTTATCTTTTAGCATTCCATAGGCTATATATAATCCTTAGTTGTAATCCAAGTCTATGCTCATTACAAGCAATTTCCTATTCTTTTTCTCTTTTCGAAGAGATGTTTTACAATTAATCGTTGTGGCTGACTATAGGTATTTCCTAATTGTATCTAAAAAGTCTTTTCTTGTGGAAGGCAAGGTGTTAGAGCACGAACCCCATCTTTCGATAATTGCTTGATTATAATAAACAACATCTTGTGAGTGGCTAAATAAGCGATCGATTTCATATGCAGCCAAGCTAGAGCTTGACGTATCTGTCCATTTTGAGGTTCGAGGTCAAAGTTGTTCGGTTGGAACAAGCACAATCGGTTCTGGCACGCTTGCCCACACTATACGTGGCCAAAAGTGAAACCGAGACACAACGGTCCTCAGGACACAAGCATACACTAACGTATTTGCACTTGTAACGTTATTTAAAATAATTTATTACCAGTATGGTAAAATAAGAAATCTACCAACAACTTATTATGTAGCCAAGGTGTAGCGGGTGCTGCTACTCTGGTAGATGTCCTGATTCTTTCCCTTGCTCATTATTGCTTTCTAATAAATACTATTTTGACAAGTCTTGATTTGAGTCATTGATTGAGTTTGCGAGTTGACTTGACTAGTATTCTTGAAATTACACCAAGTTGACTTGGCTTGGCCAAGTTTTGAGTCAACTCAACGAGTTTTAGACATATGGCATCTAATGAACGGAGTGGATTTCACATATACAACATGGCTTCGGTCCATTTTGGCCTGTGTATCTGATTGGATCCAACATGTTGCATGTCCAAGTCTACTCCGTTCATCACGTGAGCACCTTTAGCTCTCCATGCAAAAGATGGCGCCCCATAAAAATCCCTGATGAACATCTCCTATAAAAGTTGCTTGTAAAGCGTACGAGTTTCCCCACGTGAGTATTGGATAAGATGATTTTTTAACTTCACTTTATCCGGGTGAGTTACTCCTGCTTTGACGGTTCAATGAAAAATGCAAAAAAAAAAAAAAATGTATGGTTGGCATCTAATCCCATTGTTCCTTGGCGTGGCCTAACCGAGTCGTGGATCTGCCTGAATTTTACTGTTATTATTATTTTTTAATTTTTGAATGTCTTTAAAACTGAATGTGGATACTGAGAGACGGAGTGGATGCTACGCGTACAGCATGGTATCCCACAGGAAGCGGATTGTCTGGTGTGCCTTACTGTATTGATGTTAGGAAGTTTTGTGGGCCCACCATGATATAGGTGTTATATATACACACACCATTCATTCATTTTGTGAGATCATTTTAGGGTGTGGGCCAAAAAAATAAGGCAGATACAAAGCCCAAGTGGTCCACACTACAGATATAAGGCAGATTCATTTTTTTTTTTTTATTTAAATTTTTTGTTATTTCACACACCCACTGTTAGTCACACTGCAATGTTAGCCACCCTGGAAATCAATACCATGACCTCAGTCTTGAAACGAGGAAATCTTCACTCAGTCTACCACTTGCGCTATGGATGGGGTCTGTTTGATCTCATTAACAGGTTGTATGGCAAATAAGCATCATGGGGCGCCTTAAGAAGTTTTCAATGTTGGGTGTATTGTCCTCACTGTTCTCTTTTGTGTGCTATACTTTAGCTTTGGATCTACCTCATTTTTAGGCCTATACGCTAAAATGATCTCACAAAATGGATGGATGGTGTGGATTACCACACACATCATGGTGGGCCCATATGACTTGGTGATGTCAACACATCACTGAGGTCCATGCTGCACATCACGCAATCGGCTTCCGTCTCCATAGTTTTTGTCGCAAAAGATTCCTGTCCAGTCGGGTCATGCTCTGTCGGAGTCGACGGTTTTCTCGCCACGACATGACAACGACAAAAGCATCAATAGTCTGGCAGGGTATGAGTATCTCTGAAGCACACATGCTCTGCACGTGCTATACACCCATCCAAAGGTTCAGAAACGGTGGCTCACTTGGACGGACATGTCGCTCTCCTGTGGGCGTAGCAGCCGTTGGGGCTGACAATGGCACCACGCCAATTCGGCCCACCAAGACGTCGTGCCCTTTTTATACACGTGGAAAACAATACTATGCACAGGCGCGGATTAGGTGAGGCAGTGATAACAATTTAATGGCTGTGGCCCTGACCGTGGGGCCCACCTGGATGTATGTGGTGTATTTCCACTCCATCATCTGTTTTGCCAGCTCATTTTAGGGCATACTCTAAAAAATGAGGCACATCCAAATCTTAGGTGGACCGCACCATAGGTATTGAATTCCCACCATTGAAAACTTCATGGGGCCACAAAAGTTTTGGATCAAGCTACTATTTTGTATTTTCCTTTCATATTTTCCTTTCATTTAGGTCAGTGTGGCCTTACGAACATGGAGAATAAATATTACAGTGGGCCTTGGGAATTTTTTGATGGTGGTGTGGTCTACCTGAATTTTGGATCTACCTCATTTTTTGGACTATCCTAAAATGATTAGGCAAAATGGACGGATGGCATGGATATCCAATAGGTACATCATAGTGGGCCCATGGTCAGGGCCTCCCACTAAGCTCTTATCCCTTCCTCGCCTAGCCTCACCTAATCTGCGCCCACTTTCCACATGCGGTGCTTGGTACTTGTAGCCACAAGCCTCTTCCGCAATGTCTTGGCATGCAGAGAATTCCAGTTTTTGACGTTTTTCTAATAATAACTGGGCAAAAATCTCACCGAAAAATACAGTACTCAAAATATTTAAATAAATTAATAAATAACTAAAATTTGTGTAAAAATGGATTTATTTTGAACTTTTGGATATTTATTTAATAAAAAGCGTGATAATTTTTCATTAAAATCACAAGAAAATAACAACTCCCAAGATTTCGAAAATATCATAGCAATAAAATGGTTAAATGAATTTTCCTCAAGATTTGCTACACTGTGAAAGCAAGAAAATGGCTATGCAAATCCCACGAGCTTGTTTATAATGCCGCCAAATATACAACCACTACATTTTGCCAGAACAGGGCACAGGTACACAAGATCTAAGCTGTCCATCAACATGGCCGCGCTCTATTTATGTTGTGGACCAAAAATAATCAAGTCAATTCTCAATTTGGGTGGGATATCGTTTACAAAAAAATGTGCATGCTGCAAAACTTGGCTAAAAGCTTTTCTAAGCCACCAAACCTGTTTATAACAGGGTGGCCCACCAAATGAACGAAGCACGCATCCAGATTTCATGGTGAGAAAATCTATAATGCGAGTGTAGATCGCCTATGTTGAAGGCACAGGAAAATTCAGTGCCGTCCCTTCTCATTGGTCCATGTCATAGCCGATGATGTCAACTCACAAAACATGCGGATTTCCTCTCTGTGTATTACACCACCCAACTTTTAATGCATGGAACTTCTTTAAGCCTACCATGATTTATATATTAGATCTACATCGTACATCAATTTTTTTTTTTTTTTTTTTTAGATTCTTCTATAGCATGAGCCCAAAAACGAGGCACATCCAAAGCTCAAGTGGACCACACTACATAAACGACAAATGCTAAAACCTTCCTAAGGTCCACTGTGAGGTTTATTTGAGGCCTCTGTGGCCTCGAGAAGTTTTCAACAATAGACGTCCAATTCTCACTTTATCTTGTAGTGTGGCCAACTTGAGCCTTGGATCCACCTCATTTTTTTTTCTCATCTCCTAAAAGGTATACAAAAATGGATGGACAGTGTCCATCAAATACATAAATCATGATGAGGCTCATAAAGTTCCACATTTCAACACTAGGGTTTTCTTCTCTCTCAGCTAGCAACTGAATTTCTTAGTGCTTGAAATTTACGTGAGCCCCAAGATGATGTATTTCTTAGATCCACACTGTTCATCCATTTTTTCAGATCATTTTAGGACATCAACCTAAAAACAAGGCAGATTCGAAGCTCAAGTGGACCACACTGCAGGAAACATTAGGAATTGATGCTACCATTGAAAACTTCTTGGCCCCACAGACAGCTCTGATCAAGTAGGTATTTGTGTTTTACCTCATCCAGGTATGGGTGACCTTATGAATAGGTTAGATGGAAAGTAAACCCCACGGTTGGACCTATGAAGTTTTTAATGGCAATTTGTTTAATCCCCATTGCTTTCTATGGTGTAGGTTCACTTGAGCTTTGGATGTAATTCATTTTTGCGCTCATGCCTTAAAATTGTCTGAAAAATCTAATGGACGTTGTGGATTTTAAAAAAAAACATGGTGGGCCCAAAAAAGCTTCACATGTCAAAAATTGTATTGCATGGTAGGCAGTCTGTTCGGTAGAGAGAAATTTAGCATATTTTGCGAGCTGGAGTCAACCGAAATGACGTGCAGCAATGAGAAGCTCCTGCACTGAAATTTCCCATGCTCTCAACATAGCTGGTCCGCACTCGCGGGGAAGACGTATTTGTTAGGCTTTCCACGTGCTCATGAGCTTAGAAAACCTTTTCTTTTTAAAAGAAAGAAATAGGTAAAGAAAAACAGAAGATCTATATACTTTGGAGTCTGGAAGATAGGAAGAGTGCAATGAATGATACATTGGGCATCATGTAATTACTTAGAAATTGAATAAGTGGCATACATGTAATTTTAATTAAACCGTCTGTTTATGGGTCCCAGTTTAGATATATGACTATCTGATTGGTGAATATATTGGATGGTAAAAAACTAAAAACATTCCTTTGTCTTATTCTGACAAGCAAGTGTCCAAGGATAGAGAGGCTTAGAATTGTGCAACCAATCTAATTTTGGAAAGCTAAGTTAACGATGACAGGTTTGTTAGGGTTGAAGTGGAAAGAGGAAAAAAACTTACTTAAAGATAGGCATAAGGTGCGTTACGATGTTGCTATCTTTAAGGCGGTATTCGCACCCTACCAATGATTAGACCAGTTTAGAAGAGGGTTACTGTAACGACCCGAGATTTTCGACTCTCGTGTATAACACGACGGCCGAATTCCCAAGTAATTTATGGAATAACTAATTTGTCAAATAATAAAATATAGCATTCAAGCACAATGACGGAAACAATTATCATCTTATTCTATCAAACTTACTACGTTATCATCAATGTTTAAATAAGGGAACCAACCAATATCCATACTGATTAATTAAAATACAAAATCATGTCTTCTTTTGAAGACTTATTACAATTTTATAAATGTATCAACTACTTAAAAGAAATATTTAGTAAATGATAACATCAATTAAATTTCTCTAATATCGTCATCCGCCATGTAATTGTACGAACATCGAACTCTTTTCCTTAAAAATCGGGTTCAATACCTGGATCTTCACCTGCATCACCTAAATTGTATTTGGGATAGCGTTAAACGCTATCATAGTGGGGAATATTCCTCCAAGACAGTCAAGAATAATAATAACGGTACAGAGTAAACGCAAGCAGTATATTATCATTTAATCAAATCAAAACAACCAACTAAAAATCTTTGTTAATGCGATGCATGGAATGCATGCTCTGGCTAAGGCACCCTGGTTAGAATCACAATCCATGAAGTGGGAGACTCTCTGTTATGACTTCATGCTAGCCACTAGTCACCAGAGGTTCCTGGGATGCACAAGCCCATAGTTTTGCCCGACCACGTGAGAAACGGGACGCTCATAGCCCAAATCTACACGTGACAGTGTACGGGAGAAGTAGAACGCTCTATCCGATTCTCAATTCCGTACACCCACATGGAGCCAAGTGAATGCATGACTTTAGTTTCACCTTTATTTAAGTGGTTTCGCATATAACCGATTTAAATAAAACGCAATGGTCACTATGGGGAGTCGCAAGCAACCCAACATAGGCCGACAGCACGGGATTAGTGTCCATAGCACCAACCCTGGCTCATGAGAATTTGTATATCATTAGTGTCCACTCATTGTCCCGTTTTATGATTTCATCATATCCTAAAAGCCAATGTTATACATCATGATCAAATTCATTAAAATACTCATGTAATGTAAATGGCTCCAATCAAGCATCATGCACATGTAAGTATCCATTGACAAACAATCACTTCATTCTCTAAGTTAAGTCAACAGATTTTCTTCCATCATGGACACCTCTCATGGGTTCCATCTCTCTACATCGAATAATTTTATCAACTTAGGGACAAAGAGTATACAATAATGGGATGTGTATATGATGATCTTATACACATATTTCACATCACAATATGAAAACTAATGTTACTTGTAATATATGGACTAAGAAAATAAGGGCATAGATTTCATAAAAATAAATAACACAAATACACATGCTTCTTAGTCAAAAATCTAAACAATGAATCACTTCATTATATAATGATATTCATTACAAATCCTACATTAAATTTCATGTTATATGGATCAGCAATTCAAAACAAAACAACTTCACATGCCACAAAAGAAACTTATGATAATCATAATATTATTAATGAAAGGCTTGAAGGAAAATCCTCACCTTAGGATGGACTTAGAAGAAGAGGGTTGTACAAGATCCTAGCAGCTGAAAAAATATGAGAGAGAACTCTCTTCTCTTTTCTCTCTCTCTCTCTCTCTCTAGGGCATGGAGGCTAGGGTTAGGAGAAGGATTTGGAGGTGCGTAGTAGAAATATGGAGAGGGATGTGCACGCGAGGTCTTGTGTAACAACCTCTTGAGGTGGGTTTCTCAAATCTCAATATTCGGGTGATCTTTGATCAATTCCAATCCGTTCATCTTATCAAGCTCGAATAGTAGAGTCAGAATACGTAAATTTCTTGATGATCCACATTCTAGATTGGCCGATCCTTGAAAATGGCCTAACGGGTGCTAAAATGAGCTTGATCTCAATTAATGGTCTACGCTTGATGATCAGGGCCCAAATTTTTAGAAAATATGTAGTCATGATAGGCAAACAATTGTACAAAGTTTAATGATTGATTGATGGTGACAAATGCCTAGATCTGAAATTCCAACTTTTGGCGGAAAAGGAAGGGGCTGGCTTTGTGGTTCAACGGTGTACGATTATAGATCGGGGTCCAAATTTTGTTTAAACTTGTAGTCATATGAGTATAATAAGTGGTCCAAATTTGAGAAGCGATTGATGGTGAGAAGTGGGTAAATTGAAAGGTTCAGATTTAAAAAGAGTTGGTAACTCATTAATTTGTAAAACGGGATAACTTCGCGCATAAGAAAGATGCTTATCAAGATAGGGCACTCAAATCACACTATTGGTCCATGATAAAGACGATCCAAGTCACTCATATGAAGAGAAATATTTGACTACGACTAACCATCTACTTTCCTCACTCGATGGACATGAAAATCAAGGGTTAAAGACTAAGTTGACAATTTGACCACTTCAACTATGATTTAAGGGCTGAAATTTGACGTGTATGGTTAATATGTGCCCAAAATCTTAAATCCAGGGTTTTGCGTGAAAGTGATCGTCAGAAACTATAATACTTAAAAATGGCATCTTAACTTAAGTTTAACTAATGGCATTTTCGTAATTATCTGAAAAGTGCATGATTTTTGAAATCTGATCTTTCTACGATGTTTATGGGATCATTTTAAGCAACTTTTGTAAAGGGTCCCCTATCGGATCTCCTACGGATGTCCTGCTATTCGTAAATTAACGGTAAATGTACGATAATTAATAAAAAATAAATTAAAAATGAATTTTCAAAAATTTTCGAATAAATCTCGAAAATCTGGAGCGTTACAAACCACCCCCCTTAAAAACAAACTTCGTCCCCGAAGTTTCCTAAGCATTGTCGATAAAAGATTGAGGGCAATCTCACTTCATGACTTCTCGCCAAACTTTCTGAACTATTCCGGGTTAGACGCGATCACAATCCACCCCCCTTAAAAATAAATCCGTACTCGACATCGATTTTTACAAGCTTCCCCAAATTTCTTTCATATCATGCTTCCACTGCGCACTCTGATTCCTAGATGGTTCTATACATAACGATGGGTCTAATCAAACATCTGATGCCCTGATATGTCTTAGGTTTGAGGGTGCTCCTATAGTCAAGGATCTAAAATGATGATTAGGGTTAGATGATTACTAAGGATGTCTGATCGCTAACGAAATGACTGATCAAGAGTTTAAAAGATAGATCTGGGTTTGATTAGGTTGGCATGATCGGATGGTCACTTGAATGAATGGATAAACAAGCAGATAACAAAGTGAATGAGATATCATCGACAGTTCTTTAATAGCTGAAAGTGCGACAGAAATGTGAGGTTAGGGATCCGTATTCTAACTCTTTATAGGGTCTAAGTGGCTAAGCTTCTATGTCATAGGGTCGTCTATACTTCTATCTTATTTTAGTCATCCAAAGAAAACAATTACACACATTCCAAGAGAATGCACAAAAGTCGTCCAGTTAGAATAAGGATGCGATTTGTATTATGTCGACATCACGGGTGAACAGTTCAAGTAGATTCGGATCCGATACTTAGATCTTCTACTCGCATTTGAGCATTGAGTTCACTAGTATCCATTCGAAATTCCGAGTGTCGACCCTCGGGGTTTGAACGAGGATTTAATCCTTTACACAATATATTAGGTACGGTTCCGCCCTCCCGTGCGGCCGATTTAGTTTAATATTGTGGGGACTTTCATGTATTCTCCAAAAAAAAAAAAATCAACAAAGATCACGTAAATTAAAATCCAATAATACAAAACATTAAAACCTTACGAGATCCTATTTACTTTCATTGTTAGACATGGTCGAAAATGTATATGAGGGATTGGTAAATGGCATTTTATGGTTACGATAATCTACTTTAAGTAAGAGGGTTAGGCCTAAAATTCGTAGGGATGTATGAGAATATGCTAGGAAGTATTTCTAAGGGTGCCATATCACAATAACTAAGCCTCAACAAGGGGTTTAGAGGTTTTCAAAGCTAAGGAGCTAGGATAGTGTCGAATCTCGAACACAGGACTTATAAGCGCTCTTAGAATTTTATCTCTCAAAGTGAACGTCCTTTTTTGCCTGAAATTTGGAGGGTAATCTGAAGGTTAGGTGAAGAATCACCCAAATTTTTCTCAGAATGAAATTCCTATAGTAAGATATGATTCTGACCTCTAAAAGTCTGAAAAATGTAATAGTCCAGCAGTTTCCAGTGCAAGATTTTCTCTACTAACAGAATTTTCATGATTTATCTAAATGTCGGATTGATCTGAAATTTATGAAAGTGTTGGGTAATGAGTTAGAAATATGTATAAAAAATTTTAAAAATTTATCAATTCTGAAAATATAATTATTAGTGGTGACATTGCCAAAGGGTAAGGAAATTTGTTCTAACAAAAACAATTCAAAATAAAATAATTATCCTTAAAATTTGAGGGAGATAAATCCCATGACTTAGCGTAACGCTGATCTAAATACGAGAAAATGATGAGAGCTCCAAAACTTCTAGAAAAAGTGAGAATCCACTTCCCAAAAATCCTAAAATTTCATATTTTTATGTTCATCGACTATCCTAATGATTTTAAGGGGCCTATGTTTGAGTCTCTAGATTCAAAACATCTCATGCATCCAATGGGGGATGAACCTAGGTGTTTTTGTTTCTATTTCATGAGAACCTAAGCCCTAAGGGATATTTATTATGAAAATGGTTGGGCTTCTCACCTAGAGGTCCCGATTGTGCTCTGATACCAACTGTAATGACCCGAGATTTTCGACTCTCGTGTATAACACAACGGCCAAATTTCCAAGTAATTTATGGAATAACTAATTTGTCAAATAATAAAATATAGCATTCAAGCACAATGACGGAAACAATTATCATCTTATTCTATCAAACTTACTACGTTCTCATCAATGTTTAAATAAGGGAACCAACCAATATCCATACTGATTAATTAAAATACAAAATCATGTCTTCTCTTGAAGACTTATTACATTTCATAAATGTATTAACTACTCAAAAGAAATATTTAGTAAATGATAACATTAATTAAATGTCTCTAATATCGTCATCCGCCATGTGATTGTACGAACATCGAACTCTTTTCCTTAAAAATCGGGTTCAATACCTGGATCTTCACCTGCATCACCTAAATTGTATTCGGGATAGCGTTAAACGCTATCATAGTGGGGAATATTCCTCCAAGACAATCAAGAATAATAATAACGGTACAGAGTAAACGCAAGCAGTATATTATCATTTAATCAAATCAAAACAACCAACTAAAAATCTTTGTTAATGCGATGCGTGGAATGCATGCTCTGGCTAAGGCACCCTGGCTAGAATCACAATCCATGAAGTGGGAGACTCCTTGTTACGACTTCATGCTAGCCACTAGTCACCAGAGGTTCCTGGGATGCACAAGCCCATAGTTTTGCCCGACCACGTGAGAAACGGGATGCTCATAGCCCAAATCCACACGTGACAGTGTACGGGAGGAAGTAGAACGCTCTATCCTATTCTCAATTCCGTACACCCACATGGAGCCAAGTGAATACATGACTTTAGTTTCACCTTTATTTAAGTGGTTTCGCACATAACCGATTTAAATAAAACTCAATGGTCACTATGGGGAGTCGCAAGCAACCCAACATAGGCCGACAGCACGGGATTAGTGTCCATAGCACCAACCCTGGCTCATGAGAATTTGTATATCATTAGTGTCCACTCATTGTCCTATTTTATGATTTCATCATATCCTAAAAGCCAATGTTATACATCATGATCAAATTCATTAAAATACTCATGTAATGTAAATGGCTTCAATCAAGCATCATGCACATGTAAGTATCCATTAACAAACAATCACTTCATTCTCTCAGTTAAGTCAACAGATTTTCTTCTATCATGGACACCTCTCATGGGTTCCATCTCTCTACATCGAATAATTTTATCAACTTAGGGACAAAGAGTATACAATAATGGGATGTGTATATGATGATCTTATACTCATATTTCACATCACAATATGAAAACTAATGTTACTTGTAATACATGGACTAAGAAAATAAGGGCATAGATTTCATAAAAATAAATAACACAAATACACATGCTTCTTAGTCAAAAATCTAAACAATGAATCACATCATTATATAATGATATTCATTACAAATCCTACATTAAACTTCATGTTATATGGATCAGCAATTCAAAACAAAACAACTTCACATGCCACAAAAGAAACTTATGATAATCATAATATTATTAATGAAAGGCTTGAAGGAAAATCTTCACCTTAGGATGGACTTAGAAGAAGAGGGTTGTAGAAGATCATAGCCGCTGAAAAAATATGAGAGAGAACTCTCTTCTCTTCTCTCTCTCTCTCTCTCTCTCTCTCTAGGGCATGGAGGCTAGGGTTAGGAGAAGGATTTGGAGGTGCGTAGTAGAAATATGGAGAGGGATGTGCACGCGAGGTCTTGTGTAACAACCTCTTGAGGTGGGTTTCTCAAATCTCAATATTCGGGTGATCTTTGATCAATTCCAATCCGTTCATCTTATCAAGCTCGAATAGTAGAGTCAGAATACGTAAATTTCTTGATGATCCACATTCTAGATTGGCCGATCCTTGAAAATGGCCTAACGGGTGCTAAAATGAGCTTGATCTCAATTAATGGTCTACGCTTGATGATCAGGGCCCAAATTTTTAAAAACTATGTAGTCATGATAGGCAAACAATTGTACAAAGTTTAATGATTGATTGATGGTGAGAAATGCCTAGATCTGAAATTCCAACTTTTTGCGGAAAAGGAAGGGGCTGGCTTTGTGGTTCAACGGTGTACGATTATAGATCGGGGTCCAAATTTTGTTTAAACTTGTAGTCATATGAGTATAATAAGTGGTCCAAATTTGAGAAGCGATTGATGGTGAGAAGTGGGTAAATTGAAAGGTTCAGATTTAAAAAGAGTTGGTAACTCATTAATTTGTAAAACGGGATAACTTCGCGCATAAGAAAGATGCTTATCAAGATAGGGCACTCAAATCACACTATTGGTCCATGATAAAGACGATCCAAGTCACTCATATGAAGAGAAATATTTGACTACGACTAACCATCTACTTTCCTCACTCGATGGACATGAAAATCAAGGGTTAAAGACTAAGTTGACAATTTGACCACTTCAACTATGATTTAAGGGCTGAAATTTGACGTGTATGGTTAATATGTGCCCAAAATCTTAAATCCAGGGTTTTGCATGAAAGTGATCGTCAGAAACTATAATACTTAAAAATGGCATCTTAACTTAAGTTTAACTAATGGCATTTTTGTAATTATCTGAAAGGTGCATGATTTTTGAAATCTGATCTTTCTACGATGTTTATGGGATCATTTTAAGCAACTTTTGTAAAGGGTCCCCTATCGGATCTCCTACGGATGTCCCGCTATTCGCAAATTAACGGTAAATGTACGATAATTAATAAATAATAAATTAAAAATGAATTTTCAAAAATTTTCAAATAAATCTCGAAAATCTGGGGCATTACAGTTACAGCAAATCCACCTCTAAGATACAATAAGCATCTTCTCCTAAACCAGAGAAATGTGTGCTTCGACCTGTAAAATAAAAAAAACACACATCAAACACACTTATGCAACTTACACCCCTGACTTCTATGCTGTTACAATTTACCCCCTGAAAACTATTTGCAGTTTACTGCCTGAAAAATTACAATTTTACAGAAAACTTCCAAAACGAAAATGGAGAAGAAGTAGAAGAGGAATTGTTGGATATGTTGTTGTTGATTCGGATTGATCCATAGATGAGTTTATATAGACTCTCAAGGGTTGCTTTAAGATCCTTTTCATGAAAAGACATCTTCTTTCATGGTGTCTTTTCAACAAAATGCATCCCTCCACCATTAATGCACATCTTTTCACTTTGAATTTGAATTTGAATTTAAAAGATGCTCTATTTACCAAGAGTCACCACCATTCTCAAATGAATGGTCACCAACAATCCCCAAAAGCCACAACCCTCCTTTCATATTTTCAATTATAAATTCGAAAAAACCTAACAATCCCCCACTATTTTTCAAAATAAAGAGGTTAGGGTATGTAAGAAAGATATGTGCACTGGAGAAGGTGTCTCATGGACTTGAACCTTCACTTAGTGTAGAAAAATCAAAGTTGCATCAGAATCCTTAGTGACTATGGTCTTGAACTAATTATTCTATATGATACAACCAGATTTGTTACATACACATATTTTCAATTGCCATGTGTTTTAAAATTGTAACACATTAGTGACCTTGTACTTGAAATTACGTCGGTAGTCTAACACGACACTTTCGTATGTGCGGAAGGGGGGTGATTAGGACCTTTGAAAATTCTTTTCGCCTACTTACACAATTTAACAAATTAAACTAAGCAAGAACACTTCGGCTTCCAAGCCTAAGTGGGTCCAATCACAAGACTAGCATATGGTTTAAGAAATATACTACCTAGTCTAAGCATGCATAGATAATCAAATGATTTAACCAATCAAGCTCCCAATCTATGCAACCTACGTAGACTTATGAGAATGAATCAATGAGCTCGAGTCTACACAACTAGTGAAACTATATCTTGTGTGAGGATGTGCCTATCTGATGCCTAGTATACATTCTTACCAAGCATTCATAATTAAATAATGATACATGCAATGCTAAGATATAAATGTGCTCGATTCAATCACAAACACAAGCATGTATAGTGGTTCGACTTTGGGTCTACTCCACTCCCGATTCAAGTACTCAACTTCTTTGAGTACATCGACATTCACTATCGGAGGTTTTAAATGAGGTTCACCTCTCAACCTTTACATGAAGATTTTTTTGGTTCACCTCTCAACCATAAACAGAGTTTTGGACAAGGCTAACTCTTAACCCAAACGTACGTTCACTCTCAGGTCGGAGGCTCCCCCTCGGAGATTTTTTTAGGCTCGACAAACGAGCCAAGGAGTGCCAAACAACCCCTAGTCTTTAGGCCGACAAATAAGCCAAGGAACGGCTAACGTGCTTAGAGTTTTAAGCTCAACAAACAAGTCAAGGATCGACAAACAACCCTAATTTAAGTTTGACAAACAAATTCTACACTCAACTCCCACAGGGAATTGAGTGGATGGACTCTCAACAAATACAACCTTACTTGTCGGATGAGCCCCTTGTTCAGCGTCGGTTCGAGTTGCTCGATCTTCGCTCTCCCGTGCTTCAATCAACTTCCCTTGCTCCCCCGATCGTGTTGCCGCTGCGTCGCTAATGCCTCAGCTACACTTGATCAATCACCTTGCTTGTGATGCCTTTGAGATGCCCAAGGTATAGAAGAGTAGGTTTGAGAACTCTACAACTAATAGGAATGAGTTGCCTAGAGTCGCTCACCTACAACGATCTCATCTTAGAGCTTTGGATAAGGAATAACTATCAAGGAAGATTCAAACTCTAGAGATCAAGAGGAGATGAAGGTCATCTTCTTCATAATCTTGAAATGCTCCATTCTTGTGTTAAAGCACAAGGAAGATGCCTTGCGTAGGTTAAGAATGAGCTTCAAATGGTCTCCAACAATGGTGGCTTCAATCCTCTCAAAATTTCTCTCATCTTGCCTAAAATTGACCCAAGCCTTTTTATAAAGAAAGTCTAAACGGACATAAAACAGTAAAAAACGACTAGTGCCGACCAGTCTTGACCAGTCGGACAGGGTCTCCGACCGGTCGGCCAATGACCAGATGGATAGGTTTTTCTAAAAAATGTTGTTATCCTGAATTGGGTTGGTCCGACCAGTCGGTCCAATGGCCAGGGAGTCCAATGAGTTTGCTGTCTCGACTCCTCTATTGAAGACTGGTAAGGTGACTGGTTTGGCATGTGATTTCTACTATAATGTCACTTTGTTTTTCAGCAGCACATGCAACCTCTTAGGTTAAGTTTTGGGTAATCTTTTGAAACATCTAAGGAAAATCTAAGATGACTATAAGTGTGCCTAATATGGTCATGGTCATCTAGAGGTTATGGGTTTTGGTTTTGGTCAAGGTTCGGGGCTCACAAAGGCATTTCTTTTACCTGTTTCTTCTTCCTTGATGTAACAAGTCCGCTTGAGTCTTCGGTCTTCGTCTTCATTAAGCTCAACCAACACTAGACTCACTAACCTAAGTGATTGAAAAACAAGGTGTACTAGTATGCCACAGAAAAGTGTACTAACAATCTCCCCCTTTGTCAATTGCTTACAAAAACCTAACCTACCAAAATAGAATACATGAACAAGATATTACATTGATAATGAAGTAAATAAAGGACTCTTAACATGCCTAACTAAGCAGTTCCTCTTTAGTTTGCTCCCCCATAACCTATCAATCCCTGCATCACAAAACATAGCAAGATAGTTTTGATGGGACTTGATCTTTCTCCCCCTTTTTGTCAGCAATTGACAAACTATTCTCTCCCCCTTAATGATGCAACAATTAATGTTAAGGTAAGAGTAGATACTATGTTGTAGTTAAAACAATAAGCACATGCTAACAAGGAGAGTATATGGTGCATGAACATTAAAACATGGAGCATGCTATGGAACATGATTTACAAGAAAATGTAACTATTTAACCATAGTTAATTATGCATAATTGGTCAAAGATATACATTTGCTATAAAATCACAAGGGCTTAAAGCCTAATCAACCAACCTCCCCTAATGGTATATCATGACCAATCCTAAGCAAAGATTAACATACAATAAGCATGAACTTTAACATGATTAGCTAATCTAAACAGAGAGATAGTCTAACAGCAAATATACAAAATAAAAGCAAGGCTAAACTATTAAATTTTGGGCTAATGAGGCTTGAATCCTCTGATTTGCCATTACGCAAAAAATGAGGCTGAAATCCTCAAGTATTTTTATAAAATCACTTTCTAGCTACCCTTACTAACGATGTTTAGTTTGAAAGGCCTAAGGGTAACTAATTTCCTCAACACTTTCATAAAATGTACCATGAGGTGAGGGGTTGGAACTCTTTCTCCTAGAAGGGATAATGGTAGGGATCCTCTCCTAGATTAGGGGGAAGAGAGGTAGTGGTGGAAGCCATGAGAGCTCTCACTATATTTTGGCTCTTATCACTTATGGAGTCACTAGATTTGGATTCGGACTCCTCGGTATCATTCCAAGTGATAGTTATTGCCTTTTTACCTTTCGACTTAGGCCCTCTCGGTCATTTTAGGGCAATATGGCCACGATGACCGCAACCGTAACATCCGACGGATTTGAGTTTGGAAGATTTTTCTTTGTATTTTTCATTCTTCTTGTCCTTCTTGTCATAGCTACTCCTATCAAATTTGAGGAACCGTTTAAATTTCCTATTTAACTTATCTTCCTTATCATCACTAGCTTCTTCCGACTCACTCTTAATTTTCTTATGTTTGTGAGAGGACTTTAAAGCGATGCTTTTCTTTTTAGAGGGGGCCTTAAAGTGTAGTTCATGAGTTTGGAGAGAACCTATAAGTTCTTCTATTTTTATGTTGTCTATGTCCCTACACTCTTCTAAGGCTACCTTAGTGCCAAATCTTTCCAGGAGGGACCTAAGAATTTTTCTACACATACGTCCTTCCAAAACCCGTTCCCCCAAGGCAAACGTGGAGTTATAAATATCAAATAATTGTGTATAAAACTTCATAAAAGTTTTAGACTCTTCCATTTTAATATTTTCAAATTTAGTGGTTAAGAGCTAAAGCTTTGAGTGTCTTACTATGCTAGTTCCCTCGTGGGTAACCTCAAGTATGTCTCACTCTTCTTTTGATGTTACGCATGTGAGAATGCACTGAAATTCTTCCGGAAAAACAACACAACAAATCGCATTGAGAGCTTTGGCATTTGCCATGTATTGAGCTCTCTCACTGTCATTCTATTTTTCATCATCTTTGGGAATGACAATGTATTTCCCATCAGCCTCCACTTGCTCAATGGGCAAGGCATATCCACGTTTGTGCTAAGCCTGTTCGCTCGCCTCAAATGCAAGGCTGCGATGTAGTAATAATTCTTGGTAAGACCGAAGTCGATCCATAGGGAAAGAGGTAAACAATTCGAACTATTTTAATAACATAGAATCTAAGAAGGTTTATGAAATCGGTTTTTAAGAACAAAATATAAAACATGAAAAATATGATAATTGAAAAACTAGAGCATCAAGGATGCACTTCTAACTTAATCATTCTCAATTTAATGATTCAATCAAAGCACAACTGGAATCAAATTTCTATCTCTATCCAGCCGGTAGATATAACAATCAAAGCACACAGATAATATGAAATAGATGGGTGTTTACTGATTTGATTCCCTCAATAAAGTTCAGGCCTTAGTTACACTAAATTGTAAGACCAAGCCTCTTTCCAATCTAGTTGAGATTCATAACCATAGCTTTTATCAAATCCTGTCACTAGACTTGACTACGACAAATGATTAGAACTCTAATTAAACCAACTTCAATAAGCAAAACTAACTATCTCAAATTCTACACAAAATACATGAACTTTCCATCATAGTTCTAATAGAGATTCCATTGTTTTAATCCATGGAGAGCTCGAATCAAAAGCCCCCATCAATTAACAACCCATAAACAATCTGATTAATCTTAGAAATCTAATAAGAACTCATGTACTTGGCACACAAACTCCCTGAATTATCTAAAACTATCAACTTTATTCAAACTATAACGAAGTGTTCAAGCATCAAACCATAATTCGAAATCAAAGGAATAAACCATGACTAAAAACTAGAAGATTCACCTCTCAACTTTAGCTGAGAATTAACTAAAAGAAAGCATTAAAAGAAAAACTAGAACTAGAACTTAAAGAAGAACAAAACTAATTGTAGGAGGCTAGGTTAGGAAGCCTCCTAGGTCTTGATCTCTTTACTCCCCATATTGCTAGATGTCTTAAGAAGGGAGTGGAGGTGTCTTTTTATAGCATAGAAGTGTCATCGATTTGGAAAAATCGTGGAACTACAAAGTCTTATCACACTTGGGAAACCAAATTTTTATTTTTAGAAAGTGCAAATCGCACTTTGCGAGTGGCCAACCGATCAGGTGACCGGCCGGATTTGCATGTTTTTAGTCCAGCAAGGTCAACAGCCAAACTCCTCTCCCTGTTGAATTTTTGACTAGTTGGGTGACCGGTTGGACAGTGCAATTTCTGTACTTCTTCTTCTTTCCTTCTCTTGCTCCCTTTGCACATTTCTTTCACCTTTTGTCACTTATTCTTTTAATCTTCAAAGCATACAAGGTGACTCATTTGGCATCGAATTGGTGAAGTCTCTCTCTTATTCCTACAATCACAAAACATGTATTAGATTAGTCTTTAAACATGAAAACCATGCATAATGTGTGATGAATTGGGGTTATAATATGCACAATTCAGAGCTCAACACACCCCTAATCAGCTTTTTGCTAGTCTCAAGCAAAACATGCGTAAAACAAGTTCAACTTTTTAAAACCCAACTCTCTCTCGGAAACTATATTTTATAAACTTTAAGACATACAAATACAAAATTAAAAAAGATTTAGTGATGGGACTTGAAATCTTAAACTCTTTAAACATAATGAGTGTTCACATAGAATCCCCACTGATTGATTGATAAATAGAATAATTGGAACAAGTACGGTCTAGTGTGCATCTTGAATGGTCATCTCATGAATTTCCAGGATTACCTTCTTCATAGACTGGTGAAACTGAAGATCTAAAAGTGCACAGGTCAACCACACATGCCTATGATAAGAATTTGCTTTACCGTTCCTTCGACGACTTTCACACTACTTCCTAATTCAAGCTTAGGTTACGGGTAGACCTTCCTTTGGTTAGTAATAGGTAGCCCTTTTCAAAATTTTGTTATAAATTTTCAATAATAAACATGCTTTTCTTTCTTTTTCACCTGGGATAGGATTTTTAAAAATCCATATCTTCCATTCTTTTCTCTTACTTCACATGAACAAGGATGGACAAAGTTCCCTGACTTGGTTCCTTAACACCTTAAATCTCAATCTTGCCAATTTACAAATCTACATAATCCCTTCAAACCATGAGAATCATGTAATGTGAAATAGACTCAAAAGTGTTCAAACTTTCTATTGATCATATAAATAGGGGAATTCATATAGAAAAACTATTAGATTATAGGTAATTCAAGGTTTTCAAAATCAATTACTTCATCTATCTTCCTTTCATACTTATAACATCACAAGTGCATAGAAACAAAGTTTTTTAAAAGAGTTTTGAAATTAAGAAAAAAAAAATCTACATAATTACTCGAAATGTCACAAATATCTAGTTAGATTCATCTTAGGAATCTCACCCCCCAACCAAAATCTTACATTGTCCTCAATGTAAAAATATATGCAATACGCAAGATATGAGAGCAATGAAATAAAATAAGGGAGAGTGAGAACGAGAGTACCTAAGGTAGTAAGTTGATCAATTCTAGCATCTTCCATTATCTCTATGAGACTTATTCAGTCCTAAATGTAGAAAAATAAATTCTAACCTACCTTTGATTAGTCCGATCGACTACATGATCAAATTTGAGCAGGATCTTCATGAATTTTAATAAATTTCTCATAAGGACTATCCAAAGTCCTGCTCGACAGTAAACATGGGTGCTTTGTATCATTAAAGTCCGATTGTAGTGTGCACCACATGCATAAAAGGAGGAGATAAGAGAAACAAAAAGATATCTCCTCAAATTCTAAGTTGGGTTGAGATTGATTAGAAACGGGTCCTCCCAATTAGAATTTTCAATGGGCTGAAGGACCCATGATGGTGGAGAGACATTCATCAAGTTTTAATTGGTTAAAGTTGTCTCCTCCATACTAGATGATAGAAATCTTTTAATGTTATTTATAACTTCTAAACATGTATCAAAGATTAACATATCATCTATGTATAGATATATAATTACTCTTTCATTACCAGGGAATTTTGAATACACACATTTATAGATTCATTGATCTTAAAGCCATATGTGGTGATCACTTTATCAAACTTTTCATGCCATTGTTTAGGTGCTTGTTTAAGTCCATACAGTGAATTGATCAATTTACACACTTTATTTTCTTATCCTGGAATTATAAAACCTTCCGTTGCTCCATATACAGCTCTTCATCGAGGCTACCACTTAGAAAAGCTGCCTTTACATCCATCTGATGGATTTCTAATTTATAAATGGATGCCAAAGCAATTAAAACTCTGATAGTTGATATCCTTTCTACTGGAGCATAGGTATCGAAAAAGTCAATACCTTCTTTTTGTGTAAATCCCCTACTACTAATCTAGCCTTAAACCTTTCTGTCATCCTATCTGATCTTAGTTTTCTTTTAAATATCCATTTGTAGCTTATTGGTTTTGATCCTAGGGGTTTCATGTCCCATTTTATAATATAGAATCCATCTCATCATTTATAGCTTTCTTTAAAAAAGAAGCATCCCGAGATCTAAGGGCAACTACTGGAGTCATAGGCTCATTTTCAATGTTACATACCAACATGATTTTCCCTGTTATGTTTTCTCTATCTTTTTCTATTAACAGAAGGTAGAAGTCGGGTCTAAAAGATATACATGTCATGATTCTCTTGGTCCTTCTCGATTCAATGTCATGATTCTCTTGGTCCTTCTCAATTCAATGTCTTCTTTATTGGGACTAGTAAGGTTGACAGGTATCCGAGTACTACTACTTGTACTAGGATCTTGAGATCTTGACTCTTTTCTAGTTATATAAGAAAATGAGGTTTCATAAAACTCGACATTTCTAGATTCTATTATTGTGTTTATTGAGATCGCGTCATTAGGTTCTACAATTAGAAACCTATAAGCCTTACTATTTTATGCATATCATATGAAAATGCATTCAAGAGATCTCAACCCTATCTTAGGTCTTTTAAGCTCAGTAAGCCTAACTAAGGCTCTACGACCTCATGCCTTGAAGTATGAGATGTTTGGAATCCTATTCTTTCATAGTTTAAATGGAGTTTTATGAGTATTAGCATGATGTATCCTATTTAAGATGTGACAAGCAATCAATAAGGCTTTTCCCCAAAACCCTGAACTTAGACCTGCATTATTTAACATAGAATTTATCATATTTATAAGAGATCTGTTTTTGCGTTCTGCTACACCATTCTGCTGGGGTGAATAAAAAGCTGTAATTTGGTGTATTATACCATGAGTTTTGCTAAAATTCAAGAATTCTAAGGATAGATATCTCCTCCCCCGTCCGACCTTAGGATTTTAATCTTTTGGTCTAACTGGTTCTTTATTTCTGCCTTATGTATCTTGAATTTTTCTAATGCCTCATCTTTATTTCTAAAAAATGTGTACTAGGGTATAATGAGAGAAATAATTTATAGAGGTTATGCAATATCTCTTTCTCCCTCTTGTTATTAAACCATTCATCTCACATATGTCATTATGAACTAGGTCTAAGAGTTGTGATTCTCTTTTTACCTTAGGAAATAATTTCCTAGTTATTTTAGATTGTACACAAATGTTGCATTTGTCATTAGGTTTTGTATACTTAGGAATTAGATTAAGACTAAACATATTATCTATACTACGGTAACTAATATGTCCTAATCTAGCATGCCAAACATCATATGAATCAAACATATAAATAGAAGAAGAATTTTTATTCATAATGTTCAACTCGAACATTCCATTGGATACATAGTCATTCCTCACATGTACCACATTTTTAGACACAATCAGCTTATTGGATTAAAAGAGGAGTCTAACACCAAACTTAGTTAGTAGACTAGTAGAGATAAGATTCCTCCTGATATCTGGTAATGCAACACAATGTTCAGAGTCAGGACTTTTTCAAAAGTTAGCTTGAGCAGTACCATTCCCTTTCCTATAACCTTAGTTGTGGAGGCATTTTCCATATATAGTTCTTAATCATCCCTCACTAGTTTGTAGGAACTGATCATGTTGCGGTTTCTGTAAACATATCTAGTAGCACTAAAGTCTACCCACCATTTAATATCCTCACTCACCATGTTAACCTCAGAGTCGACGGCTGCTAGATTCATGTCTTTTGTCATATTGACTTGCTATTTCTTTTCTTACATTTTCTTTTTGTATTTTTCAACAATCTTTCTCAAAGTGACCGAGGATTTTACAAGAGAAGTATGAACCCTTCTTGGATTTGTTCTTTTTGAACCCTTGATTATTAGGTTTGAGCTGATCATCTTTCTTGAAAGGTGGCTTATCTGATTCCCAATTCACACTATTCTCGACTAGGTTAGTGTTACTCGAGTCTCCTATTGTTGTTCTTTTTTTTTTTTTTTTTTAATCAAGGAGTCTAAATTCTTTTTCTATTCGAAGAAACGTCAAGAGATCCTCTAAAGAAATTTTCACCTTTTTATTTTAGAGATTTTATAGTATCCTTCTATTTAGGTGGTAGTTTGGCTATAATGGTAGATACTTGAAATGATTCGTTGAGATTAGTGCCACCGGCAATGATATGTTGGATGATAACCTATAATTCATGGACTTGATCAAGGACAGGTTTTTCATCCAACATTTTGAATTTTAAAAATCAACTTAGAAGGAAGTTTTTGTTGCCTTCATTGTCTGATTTGATTTACTGAGTAGTGCATGCCATAAATCCTTAGCAATCTTGTTTTGATGGTAGACGACGTACAACAAAGAGTGTTGAAGATGTGGCCCTTGCATAAGTAGTCGTTGTGCTCTCATTTTTGTCAATTTTGAATTTGTTCCACCGTATCATTGTTGGATGGTGGTGAATGGGGATCTTGAGTGAGCACGTGATCCAACTGGAGCAATGTGAGAAAAAGATCCACCCTTGATTGCCATTGAAGGAAATTTGAGCCGTTGAATGGTGTTACTCGAATAAAGTCGGGATGACCCATAGGGGAGTCCATATATTGCCTTAAAATTATTAGGGTTGAGGCAGAAAGAAGAGAAAAACTTACATAAAGATAGGCTTAAGGCGCGTTATAATGTTGCTATCTTTAAGGCGATATTCGCACACTACTAGTGATTAGACCAGTTTATAAGAGGGTTACAACAAATCCATCTCCAGGATACAATAAGCCTCTTCTCCTAGACTAGAGAAATGTGGGGTTCAGCCTATAAAATTGAAAAACCGCACCCTTAACAAACTTATGCAACGTACACCCCTGACTTCTATGCTGTTTCAATTTACCCCCTGAAAACTGTTTGTAGTTTACTATCTAAAAAACTGTTTGCAATTTACCGCCTGAAAAACTACAATTTTATAGAAAACTTTCAAAAAGAAAACGGAGAAGAAGAAGTAGAAGAGGAATTGTTGGATTTGTTGTTATTGATTCGGATTTACCCATATATGGGTTTATATAAACTCTCAAGGGTTGATTTAAGATCCTTTTCATGAAAAGACATCTTCTTCCATGGTGTCTTTTCAACAAAATGCATCCCTCCACCATTAATGACATCTTTTCACTTTGAATTCGAATTTAAAAGATGCTCCATTTACCAAGAGTCACCACCAGTCTCAAGTGAATGGTCACTAACAATCCCCCAAAGTCACAACCCTCCTTCCACATTTTCAATTATAAATTAAAAAAACCTAACATAATTTTCCTTTTATTTTGAAAAAACCTAATAAGGTTCACCAATTTATTCAGTTTAAATTGAGTTAATGTGCTCGCCAATTGCAATATCTAAATGGCTGCTCCGTATCAAGTGTCACATGGTTGCAGAGTATCAAATAAGTTTTTATAGTTACCTCCCCTCTCCATTAAAATGGGTAAACACTAAATCAAGCAACTAGATGGTGTGGGTTAATATATCTACCATGGGCCATCCACAGTATGGTCTTGCATTTCAATAGTTTTGATTAACCTAAAACATGTTTATAAAAGGAATTTTTAAATGTTTTATTTCAAAATTTCTTCCAAAAAGTGTTTCCCTCCACATGTTGAGTTTTAAAGTCTTGAGCAACTTCTTTGTCTCACACTAGAAAGAAATAAGGAAAAATACAAGTATATAAGTAGTGGGTTTGCATAAGGGCTAGGCCTTTAAGGGCAAGTCAATTTTGTGGTTTGTGGGGGGCTATGCACATTGACCCACACTATGTCAAAAACCACCTGCGTGTCGCCGCCAGTGCCAGGCTGGGGCCGAGTTCAGGTCTCCTAAAAGTATACTTGCGTACCTTCCTTTTGCTCTAACGGACACTGAGAGTGTACTCATACTATCAGTCTTTTGATTTTAAACATCCAGAGACGTATCTGTTTAGGTGGTCGTATCAGTTGGGTTTAAACCCAAGGGACCTAACCTAATTCGAAATGGTGCATTAAGCACGTAATTAAAGCCTATAAATTAGACTTGATTAATCCATTTTTTCACTAATTAGAAATCCTTTTCTCTCTCATGTTTGTAAAATCTCTAAACATCTTTTTTTTGTTTTCTTTTTCGCTGAGTCGCTGCACTTCGAGTTTTCGGTCAACTTGCTGGTTCGAGCCCTATGCGATGAGTGCACAGCCGGGACAAGGGTGATAGTCATTGTATCCTAGAGGCCAACTGTCCGTGAATCCTGTTGCATTTGGAAAGAGGTCCAAGGAAGGCGGGTTTAGTTTTAAGCCCAGTGATTCTTCACAACTCAACTCAGTTCATCAAACACTTAAGTTCTCATTTCATTTATTTTAATTTCATTATTTTAAATCTGATCATTGTTTTCAACAACTACATCCAACAATCTTAAAACAAATTTTGTTGAAAACAATGGACATATTCTCTTTCTTTCTGTTTTTGTTTATCTATTATGCTATTTGTTCCAAACCCAAATCGGAACAAAATTTTTATTTTTCTATAAATTTTAGATATCACATATGACCACCATTACAGTCAATCCTACAACTGAACTGTCCAAGATTGAACCTTTCTCTAGATAAAATTATAAATGGTGGAAACAGAAGATTTCATTTGCTTTAGAAATATTAAAAGTTTATTACATATTGTCAGATTCATTTATTATTGACCTAGGCAATCAAACTGAATTTTAAGATGCCAATAATTGTAAACACTACATACTGAATACCTTGTCAAATAAATTATATGATTTTTTTGTTTTATATGATTCTGTTAAAGCGATCTGGTATGCACTTCAGAAGAAGTATATTCTTGAAGACGTAGGATCTAAAAAATATGCTATATCAAATTTCCTTCATTTTACCACGATAGATGATAAACCTGTCACAAATTAGATTCATGATTATTAGAGTCTAATACATGAATTAATAACTGAAGGAATTAAATTAGACGGGGTATTTCTGTTTGGAGCGTTAATTAAGAAATTACCTCATCCCTGAAAAGAATACAAAAATAAAATGAAACATAAGAAGAATTGTGTCTCTTTGAAAAATACGAATGTTTACATTTGTATAGAGGATGCCAACAAGATTCGAGATCAAATTGGTGATGCCAATGTGTTTGTCTCAAAGGCTGACCTAGTCGAATCAGGCCTGGAACAAAATGATAAAAGTAAGTTTATATGTTATGACTGTAAAAAGCCTAGACACTACTCTAAAGAATGTCGACTGAAAAATAAGTCAAACAAACAGTTAAAAAAGAAAGGCAGTTGCTACTTTTGTGAAAAATTAGGACATTATGCAAACGTGTGTAGGATGAAGAAAAAGTGCAAAAAATCCACAAGTTAATATTGCTGAAACAAAAGGAAATTAAAAAACGGTTGTTATGGTTCTGATCGAAGTCTTCCTTATACACAACCTGGAATGGATACTGGATACCGGGGCAACTCGACATGTGTTGTAACATCTCGTACTTTTCTATACTCGGGTGTTCCCACGAGAATCCAAAGTATATGTGTATGTGTAATGCCCTTCCGTAACTCTTTCGTCAATGTGTGCCCGACTTCTGGTGCCCCGGACTGGCCGTGCGTAGTTTGCACTCAGATGACTGAAGTCCTAAGATCCCGAACCCTCTGTCATATTGACCGCGTCATGCTCGCGATCGTAATGGCGAAAACCGTGCATCAATCCGATACTCGAGTGCAAAGATATGGACATTTAATCAAAACACCAAAAAAGGTGGTTGTGCACACCTGTGCGAGGCCACCCAATGTGGGGCCCACTACACGGTCTCTCAGTTAATCATTTTCCTTCTGTAATTATTACACTTAGTTATTACACAAAAATTACTAAATAAAAAATAAAAAATTAATATAAATAAATAAATAAGAGAGAAGTGTAACGATGAGGTGCCATGATGACACCCCCATTCCTCTCCCATGCCCCCATGTCCTCTACCCATTTCTTCATTTAATAAAATAAAAAAAAGAAAAATAATGAAAAAAAAGAAAAAAAGAAAAAGAAAAAAAAGGATTCCAAGAGAGATGTATGGGAGAGGGAGGACATCCATGACTCTCCACCCTCATCTTCCTTCCTTTCGCTTCATCCATTTGTCCATGCCCCTTACCTTCATGAGGAAGAGAAAGAGTGCTTGAGTAAGGTGGGCCATCTTTGATCTCCGTCGTTGATCAAGAGATCATGGTGAGTACGTCCCACTTCTTCTTTGCTTTGATTACTTGCTATTTATTTCCCATTGATGTAATGTTGGGACCCACGGATGGTAGACCCCACGGTGGAGACCTAGAACCACTTGGACCATTTAAAGTGGACGGTTCAAATTGTGGCCCCACAATTAGAGAAATAAAAAAAATAAAATAATAATAATAAGAGAGAGAAGGGGCGCACCTAGAGGCACGCTTGGACAGGCGTCTGTCCAGACGTTAGGAGCACCATCTAGATGGATGCAGTCTAGGCGGATGGCCTAGGCCCCACTTGTGGGTCTCACCTTGATGTTTCTGAGAAATCCACGCCGTCCATCAATTTTCCCATATCATTTTAGGGCAGAACACTAAAAAATGAGGCTGATCTAGATCTCAAGTGGGCCGTGCCGAAAGAAACAAAGTCAGCCGTTGAGACCTTTCTATGGTCCACTGTGATGTTTTTATACAACCAAACTTGCCCAAGTCAGGACTCTTTAGGGCTGCCTTGGGCTGGCCAATCTGATGGGTTGATCGAATCGTACCTGAATGGACCCCACGGAGCTAAAATCAAAATTTAAGATAATAGTTTACAATAATAATAAAGAAGAAGAAGGTAGAGTAAGAAGGTTACTGGACGTTGGTGTCTCGTGTGCACGAGGGCGGAAGCCCAATTTAGGCGTGAATTGGTGGTCCACTCCTGGGACCCACCATGATGTTTATGTATCATCCACACCATCTATCCTTACTATCATATCATTTGGGGCCATGGGCCCAAATTTGGGTCAAATCTAGATCTCAGGTGGACCACACCACATAGAAACATAGGGGATTAAACTCTTACCATTGAAACTCCTAGAGGGCCTATTGTGATGTATTTATCTTATCTTTACCATCCATCTTTTTCCTAGCCCATGTAATAAGTAGATCCAGTAAGTGGGACCACCTTGTGATCTATGTTTTGCGCACATTTTAATTGGTGCTCGCTGCCCATGATGGTTGCAAAACTTTCAACTTCAGAAATCTACGTTGAATTTTAGTGTTTTGGGCCATGTTTGGGTGTCCTGGGTGGGCCCCACGTGCGAGCAGTGTAGAGACCACCATTTGGACCTTTTATATAATATGTGTCGCTACAACGATGACATTTTACCTTGGCCAAAGCAGACCCCACGTGATCAGAAATTAAGTTTCAAAATTGGGTCGGGCAAAGTTGTGCAGGAATTTCTGTGCAGAAATTTCAAGTGCTTATGTTTGGCCCTACACCAAAAAGTATTTATACATATCCATCAGGCCCTACCTTGTGGGTCTACCAGGGGGACTTGACGGCACGCCAAAAGGTGGTCCCAATTGATGGCGATACATGCTCAAAGTTGGGCCAAAATCATTTTTGCACTATCGTTTCTGCACAACTCCAGGTACCCATGTTTGGACCTTTGTTAAAAATTGTACACATGCAAACAAAGAGATCCATTTTATAGGTTTTGAAGACCACACATTGGTCTGCCAAGTGGCCATTTTATTTCTCCAAAAGCTAGCCACTTGTGATCACGAATTGAACCCAAACTTAGCCCAAAATAATTTATATATGTAAAGTCTGTTTAATTAGAAATCTACGTGCGGCCACATCCATGGGATCTACCACGTTCACAAAGTATTAAATAGGTCATGTAAACCCTAAACCCTGAATCTAGATTGTATAGACCAACTCCCTAAAATTCTAGAGCCACCACCCTAGAGTTGATCCTAACTGTATAAGTTATTGGATATGGCAATCTAATCGCATAAATGGTATAAAACGTGGTAATGTTAAATTCTAGTGCGCGTGCGTATATTTCAAGCAATATCGGGAGATGCTTCGATTCTTAAGGTGATGATTCCTCCCCTTGAGCTTTCCGCTTTCATGTTAATTAAGTAATAGTTGTATTTATCTATGACTGATAATTTTACTCTGTTTCATGATTACCTCGCGGTTGTTTGATTTTGCTATAAATCATATGTTTAATTTTGCTATACGTGAATCTCCTTATAACTGTGAAATATTTACGAATTTTGAAATTGTCATTTTCACTCCTTATGTTTGGAATATGAATGATTGCGATCACCTATATTTGATGGGACCTTAAACTGGTGGCCTTTGGAAGCGATTTATTAGAACAATTTTTTATGATGTCCTTATATGGACTTGTTGGACCGAATGTCCTTATATGGACTTGTTGGACTGAATGTCCTATTGAGATGAGTTGTTGGGATCCCGATGGACTTGATGAACCAAGGGTCCTGTAAGATAAATTGTTGACTATGTCCCCAGTTGGACTTGTGTGAAAATATTTTGGAGAATGATTGTGATGAAAGGCCACTAATTGTAAGGGAATGTCATAATTGGTTTGGCTGTAAATTGGAATAATAATGGTTGATTTAATCATGCATATCATGGCATAGATGGGACGTGTGGTGATGAGCCATATTACCGTCGAGTGGTTTGGTTGTTGAGAGCACGTGCCCTCGAGGTATTTTCTCTGGCTCTAGACTGTCATAGAGTGCGTCATTCACTTGGAGCTCGTACCTTTGGTATTTTCGCTGGTGATGACCACTCATGATATTGTGGGGCTGATGTATGTCTTTAGTGACTTCCAGACCACTAGGTGAGGCCGATGTGTGTCCTTAGTGCCTTCCGGATCACCAATTGATGAATTTGCATTGTGGGGCTGATGTGTGTCCTTAGTGACTTCCAGACCACATTTTCCAGCAGGATGTGCATACCCAGGCTAAGGGACATGTGCATGCATTGATGCATTTAAGAAAGACTGCATTATGGATGTTTTGTACATTTTTTTTCTTGATTAATGTGTTGGTGTGTAATCTTGAGGGGACCTTACATTGAGCTGGCCACTCATACTGTTAAATTTCAACTGTACAGTTGGTGCAGGTGATTTGAATAATGTACATGTTATACTGGAATGGAGCAGGATGCTCAGGTTATGCTGATGTTTTGGATTAAAGAGCTGTGTCTGTTGATTGCTACTTTAAATTTTGTAATTGTTACATTATTGTATTCTAATTTAAATTCGTTATATTCAGTTTATATAAGCCTTATGGGCACCACTCTGAGATGTTTGTTGTATCTTTTCTATATGCATGGTTTCTTTTCTGCCGCGGTGAATACCCTTCTTGGAATGATACTTGAAATGGACTGAAATGTGGGTTTTCTTCATAGGCTAACTCCCGGTCTTCGAAACACAAATCTAGAACTCAGGTTACGAAAAACCGGGGCGTTACATGTGTGTAAGGACCGAAGCATGTTTACTTTTTATTAAGAAATAATAAGTTTTTATGAAAAATGCTCGGACCTCTCCAGTTGCAAGAAAAGGAAAGATAATTCTGTAGCTTACATCGGAAAAGATGTTAATGTTGAACAATGTCCTACATGTGCCTTATATTTGATAAAACTTGATCTCTGGTTCGCTCCTCAATAAGGCTGGTGTTAAACTTGTATTTAATTTTGACAAGCTTGTAATGATTAGGAATGGAACTTTCATTGGGAAGGGTTATTATAATGATGGTTTATACATTGTAAACGTTGATAATAATAAGATGTCATCCAGTTTGCTTATATTGTTCAGTCTACTTCGTTATAGTATAGTAGATTAGGTTATGCTAATGTAGTATCTTTAAAAAGAATGAAAATGTTAGGTTTATTATCTAATCTATCAGAAGCAGACATAGGAAAATATGAAATTTGTGTAGAATTGAAATTTTCTAAGAAACCTTTCAAGTCTGTATTTAGAAATTTTGAATTACTTAAGTTGATTTATAGTGACCTAGGTGATTTCAAAAATTATGTCTAGAGGTGGTAAAAGATACTATTTGACATTTGTAAATGATTGTTTTATATACACTCTAGTTTTCCTTCTTAGAAATGAGGATGATGTACTAAAAGTTTTTATAAAATATAAGACTGAAGTTGAAAACCAACTAACTAGAAAAATTAAAAGGCTTAGATCAGACAGATGTGAATAGTACGTGTCAACACAGTTTAAGGAATTTTGTGAAAAGTATAACAAAAGACATGAAATTACTGCATCTTATACACTAGAGCAAAATGAAATAGTATAACATAAGAATAGAACTCTAAAAAATATGATAAAAGGTATGTTAAATAGTTTAGCTTTGCCTTTAAATATGTGGGAAGAAGTTATCCTATCAGCCTGGTATGTCTAAAATAGAATACCTCACATGGAATCAAGAAAGACACCATATGAATTATGAAAGGCCATACCCCTAGTTACAAATATTTAAAAGTGTGGGGGTGCATTTTCAAGATAGGATTACCTGAAAACAAGAAAATCAAAATAGGTAAAAAAAAACATCAAATTATATATTCATAAGATATGCTCAACATAGTGCTGCATATAGATTCCTAATTCTAAAAACTAAAGAATAATATTCTAGATCCAAACACTATCATACAAGCCAAAGATGCAAAGTTTTTTTTTAACTTGCTTTTCCTTTAAGATATTGGTTGGAAGAGACAAAAGATGATAGTGCATCATATATGGGTTTAACTAGTAGAACCATAGATACTACTAATGAAACAGAGTTAGAACTTAACACTTCTAATGAAGTTGAGCCACAACCAAGGAATAAAAGTGCTAGGAAAGAAACCAACATGGGAGATGGATTTTTCATATTCCTATTAGAAGATAACCCTATAACCTATTCAGAAGTCATAAACATTTCAAACGTTAATTACATTTTGGAAGGAAGCTATAAACGATGAATTATAATAAATTATCTCTAACAACACATGGGAATTAGTAGAATTCCCTTTTGGGAACAAACCCATAGGTTCTAAATGGATATTAAAAAATAAACTTAAACATGATGAAACTATAGATAAGTTTAAAGCTAGGTTAGTAGCAAATGGTTTTAGACAGAAAGATGGATATGACTATTTTGACACCTATTCACCTGTTATCAGGATTGCAACAATCAGAATATTAATAATTATAACATTCATTTATAAGTTAGTAGTTCATTAGATGGATGTTAAGACAACATTTCTAAACGGTGAGTTAGAAGAAGAAATATACATGGAACAACCCGAAGGTTATAAAATCATAGGACAAGAAAAAAAGTATATAAACTTGTTAAGTCCTTGTATGATTTAAAACAAGCTCCTAAATAATGGAATGAAAAGTTTGATAACGTTTTAAAATTAAATGGTTATGTTGTAAATGATATAGATCAATGTGTATATAGTAAATTTTCTAGTAATGAAAGTGTTATTATATGTCTATACGTAGATGACATGCTCATCTTTGGAATTAATGTAAAACTTGTAAATAACACTTAAAAACTCATATCTTCTGACTTTGATATGGAAGATTTAGGAGAAAAAAATATAATCTTAGGTATTCAGGTAATCAGGAAATGTGATAATATTACATTATCTCAATCAAATTATGTTGAAAAGATATTAAAGAAGTTTGAACACTTCTAAAGCTTACTTATTAGTACTCCATATGACTATTCTGTGTAACTCAAGAAGAATACAGGAAGTAATATATCTCAATATGGTTATTCTCAAGTAATGGGTAGTTTAATGCATCACCAAGGTCAGATATTGCTTTTGCTGTAAATAGACTGAGTAGATATACACATAATCTTAGTTATGATTACTGCAATATACTAAATAGAATACTAATAATTTGAAAGGTACTGTTACATATTATATATATTATAAATGTTATCCATCAGTATTGGAAGGTTATATTGATGCCAATTAGATAACTGACTATGATGAAACTAAATCCACAAGTGGATATGTGTTTACTTTGAAGTCTACAAAACAAAAGTGTATTGCTAAATCGACACTGGAGTCAGAATTCATTGCACTAGAAAAGACAGGTTTAGAAGATGAATGGCTAAAAAATCTCTTGGAAGATATACCTCTTTGGCCAAAGCTTGTGTTAGCTGTATTTATTCATTGTGATTGTCAGGTAGCTATAGACAGGGTCAAAAGTAAGATCAACAATGACAAAAGTAGATACATAAGAATTCGATAAAATATTGTAAGACACCTACTGACAGATGATGTTATTACTATTGATTTTATACGATCGGAAAAGAACCTGGCAGATCCTCTGATAAAAGTATTATCCAAAGGATTAGTCATAGAAGCATAAAAAGAAATGAACTGAGCTTAACGATATCAGCTACCAGTGTCAGCAACCCAAAATATACAAGTGGAGATCCCATACGATAGGTTCAATAGGTAAACAACAAGACACTAAGAGACTGAAAAGCACTGCAGTGAGTTATCCCTTCCTGCGATGTATGCAGTGCAAATAACAACATTTAGGAGGATGTATTGAAACTCTTAATGAATCTATAACTAAGATTGGTGTATCCAATTGCTATGTACACTTGATGAAATTCACCTATATGAGTGTAGAAGTTGAGGCCGCTTCCTATGAGATAGTTAGGTTACTTTCTAGAGTGCTCATGAAAATCTAAGTAAAGGTGCATGGCTGAAACGCACCAAACCACAGAATCAGTAGTATCAGAATAGTTATGTGAGTAGCTTATATGGCCGTTTACGATAAAGTGTTAGGTTAAAGACCGAAAGTCACCTAATTCCTGTAAACATGTCTTGCCCACTCTAAATGTTGATTAAAGTTCGATAGACATCAACACTATTATACAACTATTTTACTTGAAACTCGAAATGCTTTTAAATTTGAAAGATGTGGAGGATTGTTGTATTTAAAAGAAAATTTTAAATATTTTATTTCAAATTTTCTTCCAAAAAGTGTTTTCCTCCGTATGTTGAGTTTTGAAGTCTTGAGCAACTTCTTTGTCCCACATTGGAAAGAAACAAGGAAAAGGCAAGTATATAAGTAGTAAGTTTGCATAAGGGCTAGGCCCTCAAGGGGCAAGTGAATTTTATAGTTTATAGGGGCTATACACATTGACCCATACTATGACAAAAACCACACGTGCGCGCCTCTCGACTAGTCGGCCGAGCTGCGCCGTGCCGCGTCGTTGCCGTCATCGTTGTTGGGCCGAGTCAGGCTCGGGTCTGAGTCCAGGTTTGGGTCTGGGTCTAGGTCTCCGAAAGTATACTTGTGTACCTTCCTTTTGCTCTAATGAAAATTGAGAGTGTACTCGCACTAACAGTCTTTTGGTTTTAAATGTCCGCAGACACATCTGTTCGGGTGGTCACATAAGTTGGGTTTAAACCCAACGGACCTAACCCAATTCAAAACCATGTATTAAGCACCTAATCAAAGTCTATAAATTAGACTTCATTAAACCGTTTTTTCATTCAATTGAAATCCTTTTCTCTTTGAAGTATGCAAAATCTTTAGACATCTTTTTTTTTTTTTTTTCGCTGAGTCGCTACACTTCAAGTCTCCAGTTAGCTTGCTAGTTCGAGCCCTATACAACGAGCGCACAGCCGAGACAAGGGTGATAGTCGTTGCATCCTAGAGGCCAACTGTCTGTGAACCCTATTGCATTTAGAAAGCGGTCCAAGGAGGGCAGATTTGGTTTCAAGCCTAGTGATTCGTCATGCCTTGACTTAGTTCATCAAACACATAAGTTCTCTTTTCATTTATTTTAATTTCATTATTTTAAATCTGTGGTAATGAGGCAGGGTAACCTCTTCTTTTGTTACATCCGATGTGCGGTCATACTCATTATTAAAGTGTGGTAGTTCGTTCTCTACACACTAGACATGATGAATGCACGTCATCCAGACCATTGATCTTATTAGGGTATACCATTGATCTTATTAGGGTATACAATGAAATACATTTTTAATTTGAAAGATCTTAACCCTTCGATAAGCTGTCTATGGATAGGAAGTTGGATTAGGTGAAACCTCGGATCCACCGAGGTTGGTGGGACCCCTGACTATGGAGCCCAATGTGATGCATATGACTGAGAGCGGATTAGTTATTACCCTGGTAACAACTTCGTGGGTGTTACCCTAACCACGTGGGCCTAGATTGATATATTTTTTACAAATCCACGTCATCCATCTATTTTTCCATCTCATTTTAGGACGTGATACTAAACCCTAAGAAGATCCAAATCTTAGGTGGATCATACCACTGGAAATAGTGATGAATGATCATTAAAAGCTTTTTGTGGGCTACAAAAGTTTTGGATCAAGCTGATCTTTATAATTTCCCCTCATCCAGATCTTCTTGACATCATAAACAGGTTTGATTGCAAATAAACATTGTTAAAACCTTACATTAGCCTCTTTGGAATTTTTAATGGTGGGGCACTCAATCACCACTGTTTCCAGAGGTATGGTCCACCTAAGATTTGTATCTGCATAATTTTTGGAACTCCATCTTAAAATGGGCTGGAGAAATGGATGGGTGGTGTGGAATACAAAATATCACACATGTAACACCCACTAAGTCGTTCCCCGAGTAACACCTAATTGGCGCCCCAGGTGACTACATCCATGCTGTCCATTCATATTGAAAGCTCATGAAGCAGTTCCAAATCCCTGGACCATAGTATAGGAAACAATGTTGATTGTTAAAAACTTTTTATGGGCCACAAAATCTTTGGATCAAGATGATATTTGTGTGGTCTCTTCATCTAGGTGTTTGTGACCTTATCAACAGGTTGGATGGTAAATAAACATTCTAGCAGAATCTATGAAGTTTTTAATGGTGGGGATTCAATCATGACTATTTCCTGTGGTGTTGTTCACCTAAGATTTGAGTTAGCTTCATTTTTAGATCATGCCTTAGAATGAGCTTTCAATATGGATGGATGGCGTGGATTTAAGGCACGTACATCATTGTAAGCTCCACAGTCAAGGGTCCCACCAACCTCGGTGGATCCAGAGTCTCACCTAATTCGCTCCCCAAAAAGAAAAGCAGATTTGCCAACCAGAAAAGGTGATTGATTGGATGGTTAAAATCTTTCACTCAAAAAGTTCTTAATGCATGTTTGAAAACGTGGAATCCATGTCTATTGTCTGGAAAATGTAATGACTATCCAATGATAATTATCTTGTTTACCCTTGGAAATTAGATTAAAAAAATGGGTCTACTTTGGCTAGCAAGTGGAATCTTTAGATGATAGCAGAATTATTTCTTTCATGTATATTTAACTATTGCATTTAATTTCATTCCATTTACAGAGAAATTCTTTCCACATATAAGATCTACATATGTATAAATGCCTTTGGTGGCTAAAGTAATAGAAAGAAAAATATAGGTGAATTCTCTAACAACTTTAGTATTTCCTGTATTATAATGGTATCAAAGCGGTCTATCAAGGCCAATAATGATTGAGCCCATCGCTGTGAAAGTCACCGCCGATTGTTGCGGCCTTCAATCATTACAAATTCTTGTGTTCTGCACCCATCCCCAGCTAAACCCGGTGTCGATATCCCCATCCGCTATCGCGCAACCTCTTGTCCAGCGATCCCTGTCGCAGCTCCCGTTGATGCCCTTGCCGTAGGCGTATCCACAGCCCCGTCAATGCCTCCATCCGCATAACCTCGTAGCCATGGTAGCACCACTGTCCGCAACTACCCCTGTCTGTAGAACCCCGCAGCCGACCAACCGCTGCATCATCCCGATCCGTATCCAAATCTAGATCTAGATCTAGCCACCGTCCCTATCATGCAACCCTCACAGATTTAGATCCAGATCTGCGTCTCCGGCCATTGTCTAGTCTCTGCAACCTACGCCCATTGCCATAAAAACTGTTGCCAGTCTCTGTCACTAGAAATCTTTCTTCATAGTCGACGTCGTCTCTCTGTTACTGGAAACAAAAATCCCTATGTTAATTGCTATAAATTCATTTCAGATCACGCATGCCTCATCGTCGCTAGGGACAACAATCCCTCATCTCAGTTGCTGGGTTTGTTGCACCCTCCCGTTGCTGAAAATCCATCTCCAAATCAAATTAGTCGCATACAAGCTCAATAAGCACTAAATCAGTTTTTTTTTTTTTTGGTCAAGTGAAAGTAGTCTGCAGGTCTTAGCAATAAGGCCATCATTCTTATTCCACATCTGCATCTCAAAGCTTGTGGGCCATCAAACTTGACAAGCAGTGTAGCTACCACGACTCCTCGAACACAATCTGCTGTCGTTCTGGATCCTTGCCTAAATCCTCTGATTTGCTACTGCTTTACGATTGGATGAGAGGTAGTGGAGAGAGAGATTGGCGCGAGGGTATTATATTCAAAAAAAATTTATATGACGGTTTTACACATCCTTTAAAAAGGTTGGAATTATATTGCCTTTAATTTCATTATTGTATAGATAAATTCTTTTCCACTTATTGGATGTACATCTCTATAAAGAGTGTGTTGAAGTCACAGAAAAATTTAGTGCCATCTATTCTCATTGGTCCACGTCATCACTAATGACGTCAGCTCACAGGATGCGGATTGGGTCCGACCACTGGTCGGACGTTAAAGCGTCCGACCAGATCAGTGTGGGGACCCACCATGGTTTATCCATTTATCGAAGCCGTCCATTCATTTTCTAAGATCATTTTAAGGTATTAACATAAAATTAATGAAGATCCAACGATCAAGTGGGCCACACCAAATATTGAGTGGAACTGGTGATGTCATCACTACATTAACGCTATTGTTGTGATGACATCATCAGGTTCCGAATAATATTTGGTGTGGCCAACTTGAACTTTGGATCTTCCTAGTTTTTGGGGGCATATTCTACTATGATCTTCTAAAAGGGATGGACGGTGTGGATAAACGGATACATCATGGTTGGTTCCAACACTGATGTGGTCGGACGCTTAAAGGTCCGACCAGTGGTCGGACACAATCCGCTTCCCAGCTCACAAAACAAGCCGATTTTCCCTCTCATGTATTGGTTGCATGTTACACAACCCCACTTTTACCGTGTGGAATTTCTTTGAGCCTCGCCATGATCTATCTGTTAGATCCCCATCAATTTTTTTCCGATTTTTCTAAAGCATAAGATAAAAAAATGAGGCACAACCAAAGCTCAAGTGGACCACACAACAAAAGGCATGGGATTGAACTAGCAATGTTGAAACCTTTCCTCTAGTCCACTGTGAGGTTTATTTGCCATCTAACCTCTTCATAAGGTCACTAAGGCCTTGATGAAGGGAAAACACAAACATCATCTTGATCGGAGTGGTTGTGGCCCTAAGAAGTTTTCAATGGTAAGCCTTCAATTCCCACCCTTTCCTGTCGTGTGGCCCACTTGAGCCTTGGATCTGGCTCGTTTTAGACCATGGGACTAAAAGGTATGGAAAAAAAAAATGGATGCACAATGTGGATCTAATAAATACATCATGATGGCCGCCGGGAATTTCCACATTTCAACCGTTCCGATTTTCTTTTCTCCTGGTTTTCTTCTCTCTAAGCGAGCAAGGGAATTTTCTGACGTGGGAAGTTTATGCCGGCCCATGATGATTTATTTCTGAGATCCACACCGTTCATATATTTTTTCAGATCTTTCTATTTTATAAACCTAAAAACAAGGCAGATCCAAAGCTCAAGTGGAACACACCATAGGAAACAGTGGAATTGATGCTACCGTTGAAAACTTCTTAGAGCAATGGAAGGCTCTGATCAAGCAAATATTTGTGTTGTACCTTCATCCAGGTATGGGTGTCCTTATGAACAGGTTGGATGTCAGATAAGCCTCATGCTTGACCCCAGGAAGGTTTCAACCACAGTTTGTGTAATCCCCATTGCTTTCTTTAGTGTGGTCCACTTGAGCTTTGGATGCAACTCATTTTTTGAATCATGCTCTCAACTTATTTGAAACAATTGATGGACGGTGTGGATGTAACACAAAGGTCATGGCAAGGGGCGGTGAAGTTTCACATTGTGCTATGTAGCACGCAATGTATCGGGAAGAGAGAGATTCCGGATATTTTGTGAGCTGGAGACATCGAAAATTACGTGCGCGTGGGTGAATGAGAAGCACCGGGCGCAGGATTTCCTTGCGAAAGCCTTGCGCAGGAATTTCCTGCGCTGGGAACCAAGGTGGGCCTACAGTGATGTTTTTTGATAAATCCACACCGTCGATCAGTTTTGGGAGCTCATTTTAGGATATGAAAACAAAAATGAACCGGATCCAAGACTCAAGTGGGCCGAAAACGTGAGATTTGAACGTCCACAGTTGAAATATTTGTGGAGCCACAGGAGTTTCGAATCAGGATAATATTTGGTTTTCCCGTTCATCCCACTAGTAGTGACGTTATGAACGGTATGGATGTCATATAAACATCACTGTGGACCCAGGGAGGTTTCAACGGTAGTAGTTTACCTACCCACCTTTTCTTTTAGTGAGGCCCACTTGAGTCTTGGATCCGATTCATTTTCGTTTTCATGCCCTAAAATGAGCTCCCAAAACGGATGGACGGTGTGGATTTATCAAAAAACATCACTGTGGGCCCCACCATGGTTCCCCGCGCAGGAAATTCTTGGGCAAGGCTTTTCGCATAAGCACCCGTCACGTAAATTTTCTATGCTTTCAACACGAGCGGTCCACACTCTCTATAACTGCCCCTTATGGCTGAAGTCATTGATAGTAAAATATAGGAGAATTCTCCAAACTCTTCAGGGCGTGTTTGTTTAACTATGGTCACTTCTTATCGTGGAATTGCAAATAAGCCACACTTTTGACAAGACAATTTTGCTAAAATGGAGTAACACAACATAAAATTTATAGGGCCCACAGTGATGTATGTGTCGCATCCACGCCGTTCATTTGTTTTATCCCCTAATTTTAGGGCATAAGCTCAAATACTAGGCGGATTCAATACAGATGTGGACCACACAGAAGCTAAATTGGGAATTGAAAATCTATCGTTGAAAACTTCTTGTGGGCTATAAAAGTTTTGGATCAAGAAGATATATAGTTTTTTTGCTTCATTCATGTCAGTATAACCTTTCGAACAGGTTCGATGATAGATACTCATCATTTTCGGCCCTACACAAAATTTCAGTTTTAACAGTGCAAGGCAATATTCCCTTGTTTCTAATGGTATGCTTCACCTGAGCTTACAATTTATGACATTTTTGGGTTAGTTCTCTAAAAGGATGCGATAAAATAGATGGATGGCATGGATTGAATATATACATCATTGTGAGACCCACAGATTTTACGTCCCCAACTCCTCCTTCACCATCTCACTTTTCCAGGTGCATTTATTGCGTTACTTCCACCAACAGATGAAAATAATCATAGCCCATGTACCATATTTACTCAGGTAAATAGACAAACAAACGCGCGTGTTCTTGTGTTATCATTAGATTCTTTGGAAATTGACCACGTCATTGCCTGTGTGGACTTAATGATTATTACGTGGAATCCATAATGTTCCAAACAGTCAAATGTACTCTCATTTGAAAACAAATTCCATTTTTGCATGGATTCCTCGCATCCAAGCAAGGCATCCCTCTCAAATGCTGGGTCTCATAAGATCAATGGATGATATCAGCTAACTTTTCCCTACTCGTGTGAATGTCAAAGGTTGGCCCTAGAAACCAGGAGATGAGTGAGTTCCGGGAAAAAAAAAAAAGAATCCATTTTCATAATGCTCGAAATGAAGCAGTAAAGCATACCACATGATACATCACCAAACACAATCTCTCTCTCTCTCTCTCTCTCTCTCTCTCTCTCTCTCTCCATTCCCACACACACAAACAAATGAAGAAGAAAAAAAGGTGAAGAGCTGATTCACATCTCTCTAGTTATGAGGGTTGCTGCGGAAGGAGCCCAGCGCTTTAATGGCTGCAGCTCTCAGAATGTATTGATGGTAGGCAGCTGCTGCCAAAGCTCCAACGGAAGGCCCAACCCAGAATATCCACTGCACACCAGAAAAAAAAAAAAAAAGAATACATTCTAAGTGTTAAATTCGTTTTATGAAAAAAAGAAAAGAAAAAACCAGGGGCCTTTATGTTTTTCCTTACATGGTCATCCCAGGCCTTGTCTCTGTTGTAGATGAAAGCAGCTCCAAAACTCCTAGCAGGGTTGATGCCAGTTCCCGTTATCGGAATTGTTGCCAAGTGCACCATGAACACTGCAAACCCAATTGGCAGTGGTGCCAAAACCTACATCCACCCAGAGCAATTTTATTTTTAAGCATAATGCAAAAGCTCAACTCGACTTTGATTCGTTGTCCAGCTGGGTCGGGTTGAGTTGGAGACTCAAACGATTTTACATTTGACTCGAATAGCTATTTAGTGAGCAGTATAACAAAAGCACAGTGTGTAGCCTGGTGGTTGAATTTCTGCCGTTTCGATGGTTCGACCAGGCAAGTGACTCATGTCGAGTCAGTGCGGGTCACATTGAGTCGGCCTAGTAAGAAAGCCGATTCGATGAGTCTTGTCAATTCAAGGCAGAGTCAATCATCAGCGAGTTTCAGCAATGACTTTGGCTTGAAATTCCACCTAGTCGAGTTGACTCAGCTGAGTTTTGAGTCGCGAGTTTAGAGCCAGAAGATGACTGACTAACCGGTACGTGAGAGTCCCGAGCATTCCTCTTGGGATCGGTGGCAGAGAAGACAGTGTAGACGAGCACGAAAGTCCCAATAATCTCCGCACCCAAGGCCGTGCCCTTGGAGTAGCCAGGCGCCACCATGTTTGCCCCACCGCCCAAAGAATTGTAAGGATGCTTCATGAAAGCCTTCACCAACCCCACCCCACAAATTGCACCCAAACACTGAGCCACTATATAGAAGAAGGCCCGCAGCAACGAGACCTTGCGTGCCAGGAACAGACCAAAGGTGACTGATGGATTGATATGACCACCTACAAAACAAATGACAGTGTCGAGAATCATTTCTAAGTCCTAATTTAATTAGGTTACTTAGTTATCAAGCATGCTTTGATTGATTCAAAGTAGGAAAGTGGAAAGCCAGAAAACTTCCTCCTTAGAGTTATGGTGTTAGCTCTCTCTCTCTCTCTCTCTATTACTGAAAATGGATGTCGGAGAAAAGCAGATTAGTGATGAAAGACTATGAGAGAAGCGAACCGGAAATGCCAGCGGTGCAGTACACTAGAATGAAAATCATGCCACCAAAGGCCCATGCGATGCCGAGGATGCCAACACCATCACATTGGCCGGGTTGCTTCTTGTGGCCAATGACGGTGGCGATGGTAACGTAGAGGAAAAGGAGGGTGGCAATGAATTCAGCGATCAGGGCCCGGTAGAAAGACCAGAGCTTGAGCTCGCCGACGTCGATGAACGGTGCTGGTGGTGGGTCTGTGTAGTCCTTGCCATGGTGATGGTGATGCTTAGCTTCTACACTCACATCTTTCGTCATATCTCTCTCTCTCTCTCTCTCTCTCTCTCTCTCTCTCTCTCTCTCTCCTTTTGTTATAGTCTCTGTGATATGTTGGGTTCCTGCAGAACGCAGAAATAGAGAGAGGAGAATTTATTATGGATAAGAGCTGAGGTTTCTCATTTAAAAAATAAAAGAGCAGATGAGAATCATCAGAAGGAGGGCGAGTGGTGGGCCCCATTTTACAGCGAGACCATGTGACCGCCTGATCATCTCCTGCCTGTCATCCAACCAAAACTCTCCTCTCTTTTCCTTTCCAACGGTACATTCCTTGTCAATTTAAAACCGGACACTCTGGCAGAGTATGAGCCACAATACGCACGTGCCGTGAGAAATTAGAGACTTGGCACGTGTTTAGTCTGCTGTGCCTTCCACGTCAGGGCCTCCAACTCGAGATCGGATTAGCTGTTACCGGGGAACAGATTAGTGGGTGTTACCCTAACCCTGTGGGGGCACATCTTGATATATTTTTTATATATCCACGCCGTCCCGCTGTTTTTACAACTCATTTTAGGACGTGATCCCAAACCCTAAAAGATTATCCAAATCTCAGGTGGACCATACCACTGGAAACAGTGATGAATGACTATTAAAAACTTTTTCATGGGCCACAAAAGTTTTTGATCAATCTGATCTTTATATTTTCCCTACATCCAGATCTTCTTTATATTATCAACAGCTTGGATTGCAAATAAACATTACCAAAACCTTACGATCACCACTGTTTCCAGTGGTATGGTCCACTTGAGTGATGGATCTGGATAGAAACAGTGGTATGGTCCACTTGAGTGATGGATCTGGATAATTTTTGGAACCTCATCCTCACTGGAGAAACAGATGGAGGTTGTGGATATACAAAATATCATCCATGTGGGCCACACGAAGCTGTTCCCCTGGCAACGCCTAAGTATCTCCCCTCCCCCTCCAACGGACGCGGATTTCCTGCGAAAGCCTTTGTCACGCAGTTCCTGCTTGAGCTGGAAACTTAGGTGGGGCCCACCTTGATGTTTGTGAGAAATCTACCCCGTCAATATGTTTTCGTGAGTTCGTTTTAGGATGTGCCACCAAAACTGAGCCGGATCCAAGACTCAAAGTGCGCAAAAAATGTGAGGATTAATTGAACGTCCATATATAGTTGAAATACTCATCCCAGTAGGAACGTCCATCTATTTTGCCAGCTCATGAGACAAAAAAATAAAATTCCTACTGTGGAAACCTCCCTGAGTCCACCGTGATGTTTATATGCCATCCATACCATTTATAACGTTACTGGATTAACCGAAAAAACAAATATCAGCCTGATTCAAAACTTCCATGCCCCACGAATATTTCAACCGTGGACATTCAATCCTCATGTTCTTGGCCCACTTGAGTCTTGGATCTGACTCAATTTTGGTCTGATGTCCTGACTGTTGGCTGCACTGAGCCATAAGAAGCTAGATTGATTGGCTTTTCAAAGCCTAAAAACAACTAGGAAAGATGATTTTCAAAGAAGGAAGAGAGAGGGAGATCAAAACAGAATTTTATTGACTATGTTTCTTGCATCAGTAGGATACACAATGCACTCCTTATATATGCATTTTGCTATAATGTGAAATGACCAACTTACCCATACATCTATACACTACAAGGACAACAATATAACTGCTGAAACAAAAACCAACATAAAATATTTAATGACTATTCTTTCCAATGCATCTGGAAACCAATAGTTTCATGGAGAAGATAAACCAGCTGCTAGAAACTTCTTTTAGCAATAACTGCTTCTTGAAAAACCAACGGACTAGGTAAATGGATGGACTGGATTGGTTTGTAACTTCCAACACTCCCCTTCAAACTAAAACCTGGCTTCATTCCAAGCATCAATCTTAGTCGTCTAAATGCATCTGTCGGTAGTGCCTTGGTAAATATGTCCGCTACTTGTTCAGTAGTGTGATAATACTTCAGTTTCACCACTTTCTGCTTCACTTGATCTCTTAGAAAATGATATCGGGTATCGATATGCTTGCTCCTTCCATGCTACACCGGATTTTTTGTAAGCTCGATTGCTAACTTGTTATCCACATATATGACTGTGGATTCTTCCTGCGGATACTTCAGCTCATTTAGTAGGTTTCTTAACCAAATTGCCTCACAGACAATGGATGATGCTGCCACGTACTCTGCTTCACATGTGGATAGGGCGAACACACTCTGCTTCTTCGAATTCCATGTGAAAGTAGTCGTTCCGAGATAGAATACATAACCAATGATGCTCTTTCTTTCATCTTGGTCACCTCTCCAATCCTGTTTGAGTATCCATACAACATTACTTCATCATTATATGGATAGAAAAGACCGAATTCCACTGTTCCTTTGACGTACCTGAGGATTCTTTTTGCGGCTAGCCAGTGTGATTCTTTTGGTGCTTCCATGTACCTGCTTAAAAACCCAACACTGTAGACGATATCCGGCCTTGTGATTGTGAGGTACCTTAGGCTTCCAATTAGACCCTTGAACAGAGTCAAGTTCACACTTTTTCCTTTTCTGTCCTTTATCAGTTTTAAGCTCGTTGCTATAAGCGTGTTTACGACATTGCAATCGGCCATCTTGAACTTTTCAAGTAATTACTTCGGCATACTTTTTCTGAGATATATAGGTGCCACCATGTTGTTGCTTCACTTCGATGCCCAAAAAGAAGGACATCAGACCTCCTTCGGTCATCTCGAACTTCTTAAACATAACCTTCTTGAATTCATCAAACATCAGTTGGCTGTTCTCTGTAAAGAGCAAATCATTAACATACAGACATGCTATGAGCATATCGCCAAGAGTATTCTTCTTGATGCAGACTGCATGCTCAAATGGACATTGGGTGAAGTCGTTCGCTTGAAGATAGTTGTCGAATGTGTGCATTCCAAGCACGTGGAGCTTACTTCAACACATAGAGGGCTTTCTTCAGCCGATACACCTTGTGTTTCTCCCCTTGCATAACAAAACCTTTAAGCTGGTCAACATAGACCTCTTCTTCCAGAATTCCATTCAGGAATGTAGATTTCACATCCAGTTGGTAGATCATCCAACTGTGATGGGTTGCAAGAGAGATAATCATCCTTACAGTGTCAAGGTGAGCAATAGAAGCGAATACTTCTTCATAGTCCACCCCGTACTTCTGTTTGTAGCCCTTTGCTACGAGCCTTGCCTTGTAGCGATCAATCTCACCATCAGCATTTCGCTTGATTTTTTACACCCATTTGATGCCAATAGTTTTCTGGCCATTAGGAAGCGTAGTCAGCTTCCATGTGTCATTCTTCTCAATGGCAATGGATTTCTTCTTTCATAGCGATTCTCCAACATTCTTCTTTTATGGCCTCCTGAAACGTTAGAGGCTCATGATCTTCATACAGGCAGAAAAGATTGACCTCTTCAATTTGCTCATAAATGTCACTTAAGCTTCTTATTTTGATAGGTGCCATGGGTGAGGACGAGTCGGACGAATTTTGACTTGATGGAGTAGTTCTAGGAGTGATGGAATGTACTCCTGGATTTCTGTGTACTGATGATGTGGCCGAAGAAGGTGTTACGGGCGTTTGCTCTTAATGGTCATGCCTTTCTTCATGTTCTTCTGTTTCAATTTGAATATCTTTGGTTGATTCTTCATCGTTCCATTTCCATATTTCTTCCTCGCTAAAGACAACATCTCTACTCACCACTACTTTATTGGTTAGTGGATTGTAGAGCTTGTAGGCTTTAGATTCTTCACTGTAGCCGATGAAGATGCATTTCTCGCCACGATCATCAAGCTTTCTTCTTCTTGCCTCTGAAACTTGAGCATAGGCGACACACCCAAATATCTTAGGTGCGCCACACTCGGTTTGTAGCTACTCCATGCCTCTTGTGGTGTCATGTTTCTGACGCTCTTGGTTGGACACCGATTGAGCAAGTAGGCAGTACATGCAACTGCCTTTGCCTAGAAGCTCTTTAGCAGGCCTTTCTCTTTTAGCATGGTTCTTGTCATGTTGAGGATGGTGTGGTTCTTTCGTTCCACAATGTCATTCTGCTGTGGCGTGTAGGCTGCAGTGTGCTGTTGCTTGATGCCTTGTTCCCTGCAATAATCTCAAAATTCATTTAAGGTGTACTCCCCACCTCTGTCGGATCTGAGAACTTTAATTTTATAGCCACTTTCTACTTCAACACGAGCTTTGAAGATTTTAAAGATAGTGAAAGCGACCGATTTCTCTTTGATACAATACACCCAAAGTCTTCTACTGAAATCATCAATGAAGGTAATAAAATATTTATTACCTCCAAGAGAGGGTGTTTTTAAGTAGTCTGCAAATATCAGTGTGAACCAACTACAATAGTTCCTTTGCTCTTCTGGACACTCCACTTGGGAAGGAGTTCCTTTGTTGCTTACTGAGTGTGGACGCCTCACACACATGTTCTGGAGCTTCAATAGCCAGGCAAGCCATGCACCATGCTTGATGAGGATAAAAGTTTAAGGCCACTGAAATGGAGATGCCCAAAACGAAGATGCCATCTCCATGAATCATTCTTCACGAGTCCATAGAGACACTTCTCAGCTTTTGTGTTGATTTGGAGCGGAAACATGCTCTTCGCCATTTGAACTTGAGCGACAAGTCTCCCGTGTGCATCTCTTATAGAGAGAGAATAGTTCTCCATGTGTATAACATACCCCTTCTCAAGGAGTTGGCCTATACTGAGGATGTTATTTTTCATGTTTGGTACGTAATACACATTAGAGATAAAATTCAGCACACCATTCTTCTGATAAATTTTAACTTTTCTTTTACCTATCATTGGTACCTTTAATGAGTCGCAAAAACTCACGTTGCCACAAACTCCTTCTGTGAGTTCCACGAATAGTTCTTTGTTACCACTCATGTGGTTGCTTGCACCAGTGTTGAGATATGACACATCCAGCCGTTCACATGCCTTTTCTTGTGTGAGGAAGAGTGTGGAGTCTTCTTGTTCATGGTGTGATGCTTCAGCATAGTTGGATCGTTCATCTTGATCCACTTTGTTCCAACACTCAGAGGCATAATGGCCAAATTTCTTGTAGTTGTGGCATTGAACGTTCTTTGTATTTCCACGACCACGCATAAACTAGCCTCTATCATTTCCTCTTCCACGGAAACTGGTAAACTTTTGTTGATATTGTCGATGGCTTGGATGATATCCACGCCCTCTGCCTCTTGCACGATTGCTAGTGTCACGGCCCCCTCTTTGTGTATGGCCATTCTTTTGTTCATTTAGAGTCAACTTAGACTCCAAGGCATGTTCAAGCATTGAACCGGCATTCTTTTGCATTCGTTGCTCATGCACTTGCAACGATCCCATTAGTTCTTCAATGGACAATTTTTCCAAATCCTTTTATTCTTCTATGGCCACAATCACATGCTCACATTTGGTTATGAGGGATTGAAGCACTTTTTCAATCACTCGTATATCTTCGATCTTTTCACCATTTCTTTTCAAGTTGTTAACAATAACAAGCAACCTTAAAAAATAATAAGAAATTGTCTCACCTTCCTTCATGTGTGTGGTCTCGAACTCGGCCTTAAGGATTTGGAGACGAACCCTCTTTACACGATCAACTTCCTTTGAAAATGGTGCTAAAAGTCTCCCATGCTTGCTTGCTTGACGTCGCTTTGGCGATCCTTTCAAAAGTGGATCGTCCAACCCTTGATAGTCAAGAAATAGCGCCTTCTTGTCCTTCTTTCTTTGTTCTTTGAGGTCGGTCCTTTGCTCAACAGTGTAGGCGGCTTCTTACTCCGTAGTGGGCTCTTCATACCCATCGATGACGATCTCCCATAGGTCTTGTGACCCAAACAGTGCATTCATCTGGATACACCAATTTTCATAGTTGTCTTTTGACAACCTAGGAATCTGCTGCTGGATTGCAGAGGCCATTTAACCAAGGTCTCTGATACCAGTTTGTTGGTTGCACTGAGCCTTAAGAAGCTAGATCGATTGGCTTTTCAAAGCCTAAAAACAACTAGGAAAGATGATTTTCAAAGAAGGAAGAGAGAGGGAGATCAAAACAGAATTTTGTTGACTATATTAAACAACTGCTGTTGCTGTGTGTTTCTTGCATCAGCCGAATACACAAGCACTCCTAATATTGGCATTTTGCTATAATGTGAAATGACCAACTTACCCATACATCTATACACTACAAGGACATCAACATAACTGCTAAAACAAAAACCAACATAAAATATTTAATGACTATTCTTTCCAATGCATCTGGAAACCAACAGTTTCATGGAGAAGATAAACCAGCTGCTGGAAACTTCTTTAAGCAATAACTACTTCTTGAAAAACCAACGGACTAAGTAACTGGATGGACCAGATTGGTTTGCAACTTCCAACACTAACATGAGCTTGCAAAACGGACGGATAGGGTGGATTTCTTACAAACATCACGGTGGGCCCCACCTAGGTTCCCGACACAGCAACTTCATGCGAAAGGCTTTCGTAGGAAATCTGCATCCACGAAATTCTCGTGCCGTTGCTTCTCATTGGTACACGTCATTGCCACGTTGCTTCTCATTGGTACACGTCATTGCCAATGGCACCTACTGACAAAACACGTGGACTTTCTTCTTGATGGATTGCCTACTACACAATACAACTTTTAATATGTGGAGCTTTTCTTGAGTCCCACCATGATTTATGTGTTACATCCAACACTGTCCATTGATTTTTCGAGAGCATTCTAGAGCATGAGCCCAAAAATGAGGCACATCCAATGTTGAGTGGACGACACCATTTATTAGTGGGGAGTAAATGAACTACCATATAAACCTTCCTAAGTTCAACCATGAGGTTTATTTGCCATCTAATTTGTTCATAAGGTTACATAGGCTGGATGAAGGAGAAAACAAATATCATCTTGATCAGTCTTTTGTGGCCTTAAGAAGTTTTCAACGATAGGCATCAGATTCCTACTATTTCATATTGTGTGGTCCACTTGAGCTTTGAATCTTCCTTGCTTTTTGGCTCACATCTTAGAATGATCTGAAAAAAAAAATAAATGGACTCTGTGGACTAAAGAAATACATCATGGTGGCCCACGTAAATTTCAATTTTCAGGAAATTCTCCTTGCTTGCTGTGTGGTGCAGCACACTCTGGGGAGATAAAGAACAACAAAAGTATTGATGTATGGAACTTGTGTGGCCTCGTCAAGATGTATGTGTCAAATCTACACTGTCCACCTATTTTTTCATATTATTTTAGGGCATGAGACTAATAACAAGACAGGTTCAAGGCTCAAGTGGGCCACACTACAAGAAACAATGAGAGTTGGACGCTTACTGTTGAAAACTTCTTTAGACTACATAAGGCTCTGATTAAGCTGATAGACCTTATGAAGAGGCTAAATGGCAAATAAACCCTATGCTAATTTTTTTGATGTGGTCTACTTGAGCTTTGGATGTGCCTCATTTTTGGGCTCATACGCTGATATGATATGGAAAAATCAATGGCAGCCCTAGAAGTTCGACACGTTAAAAGTTGTATCGTGTAGTAGGAAATCAATTTCAAAGAGAATATCGATGTGTTTTGTGAGGTGTTGTCATCATGGATGACATCGACCAACAAGAAGGGACGACACATGAATTCCTTATGCCTTTAACACATACTAATGGGTGTTGAAAACAATACAAAAAATAAACGACAATAATTGAATTGCAACCCCACACCTGATATATGTTCGACTGATGATAAGAATTTATAACCTGTCGTTGGGACGAGGCATGGACGACGTCACTCTCTTTCAGATAGTTCGCACCCTTTGGGGGATTTCGACCGATGCAGAGGCTATCCTTAGGATACAACACCCAACAATCGATCTTTCCGGCATGCACAAGCCGAAGAGATCCCAACACCAATACAATCACCCCGACCTTCGATTACCCAAGAACAGAATACTTCCAACGAAGATTTGTAGAGAAATAGTTCTAAGGTTAGGTTTTTTTTCGACTGTTCTCTATGTCTGATAAAACAATTGTTAAGCTCTTAAATGTGTATATTCTAACCCCATTTTATACTAACTGTGCTTGAAATACATGATTAAATACCTAACTAATACATGCTTTTGTGGTTGTAGGAATGAGAGAGAGAATTCATCAATTGAAGGATTAGAGACGTTGTTTACAAGCATTGAAGATCAAAAGACCAAGCGCGAAAAGGTGGAAGAAAGAAAGCAAATGAGAGAAGAAAGAGGGCACAAAAATACACAGCAGATCGGTCGTCCGACCAGTCGTCAATAGCCTAGGACCGGTCATCCGATCGGTCCGAACACTCAACAGGAGGACCCTCCTGCCAAACCTTGCTGGACAAATCACGACCGGTCATTCGACCGGTCGTCCACTACTCAGATCGGTTGTCTGACCGGTCGTTGAATTAAATTTCTGGTTCGAATTTCCAGAAAACTCTCTGGACCGATTTTGGACTTTTGTGACCGGTCGTGCGACCGGTCGTCCGTGAGCTTAGACTAGTTGTCTGCGTAAAAGACCTTCTTCTACAAGCTCCAAATTTTGCTGCGCAAAGCGCAATTTTTACGGGATTTCTCGAAGTTTCTTCGCACCAAGGGCTCCAAACTTATAAAGGAGTCCTCTAGCTCATTCCTAAGGCATCCTAGAAGAGAATTACCATGGTGGAAGGTGGCGGAAGTCAGATTCGAAGTTATACAACTCTTCTTAGTTTGTTCTTCTAGTTTTATATTTGTCTTAGTTGCTTTCATGTTTCTTTAGACCATAAATAGCTAAACCTCTTAGCTAGGGCTAAGAGTTGAAGCTTATAGTGAATTTAAGATGTTTTAATTCATTTGTTTTGGTTTCAAGTTGGATTATTAGTGAAGAACAATGGTTTGAAGTTTGAATAAAGTTGTAAGTAGTTTTTCTTAATCTTATGATGGCTCATGGATGTTTAGAAGAATTGCTTGAGTTCTTAATTATTTTTGAATGGTTCTATACTTGTACACTCCGAGGAATCGGATTCAATACGCTCTAAACCTTGGATTCTCATGTGGGAATTTCAAACCAAAGTTTTTTCTTTTCTAGAAATTTTGAATTATGTGTGATTGATTATGTGATTTGAATGAAGTTCAAATCATGATCTAGTTATGCTTTGTGACAGAGTTTAATCATGATTATGATTGTGATCTTAACCATTGGAACTAGGATTGACCTATACAATTGAGTGTGCTCAAGTCCTAACTTGAATTGAGGGAATCATGTACATGAATCACACATACGACATATTGTTTGTTCTAACTGCTCTACCATCCAACTAGATAGGATTTAATTTAGATTCTAGTTGAAGTAAGTGAGAAACCACTAATGAATTAAGCATCAAGGATTGCTACAAGTAGATCCTCGGACCCCTAGTGCTCTTTTATATTGATTACATTCACCTTTAGTTTAAGAATCCTATCTACATTTAATTCAAAAAATTCTGTTTGGTTAGCTCTCAATTAGAGAGTATTAGAAGTAATTTTGTGAATTCCTAACAAGTCCTTGAGAACAATCTCAGTCTCTACCGAATTATTACTACATCGCAACCCTACACTTGGGAAGCGAACAAGTTTTTTTGGCGCCGTTGTCGGGGACTTTCTACGATTTTTACAAAATTTCTTAAAATAGTTTCTATTTGAGATTTTTGGAAGTCCTTACTAAGTTTATTTATTTTGTTTTGTTTTTGCAGGGATTCTAGGAGTCGAAGTAGTCACTTCAATTAGGTTTTTCTAACCCTTTTTAATCTTTTACTTTTCTAAGATTCGCATGCCACATTGGGTTCGGGATTCTAAGAACCGACCTGATTAGTGAAGGAGGGATTGTTGAGGGGATTGATAAGGAACCTCGGGCTAAGAAACTGTTTAGATTCTCAAAATTTCCTGAAATTATGGCTGAGAATTAACTCGATCCAAGGCCCAATCAAAATCTAGGCCAAAACCAAACTGAAACGGGTGAGAATGAGGTTGAGAATGTTCCTCGACCTAAAACTTTACGTGATTACTTGCAATCTGTAAGAGCGAGTACTCCCTCATGCATAATTTTTCCATACAATGCAGGGAATATTGATCTAAAATTGGGAATAATCCAACTCCTTCCCAAGTTCCTTAGTTTAGACAGTGAGAGCGCATATCAACATCTTAAGGAATTTGATGAGGTGATAGACACGTTGCACTTTGCAAACGTATCTGATGATGTCGTGAGACTAAGGTTATTTCCTTTTTCTCTTAAAGAGAATGCTACTAAGGCTTGGCTTCATGCATTAAAGTCAAGATCAATCGACACATGGACTGAGATGACTAGGAAGTTCATTAAAAAGTTTTTTCCTATTTATAAAACAAACATGTTGAGGCGCCTAATCATGAATTTTGCTCAAAAAGAGGATGAGACCTTCTTCCAATGTTGGGAGAGGTTCAAAGACTTATTAAATATATGCCCACACATGGCTACAAAATTTGGCGGGTAATAAGCTTTTTCTATAAAGGACTGACTTCGCCCATGCGCCAATTTGTAGAGATGATGTGCAATGGAGAATTCATGAATAAGGAAGTCGAGGAAGCATGGGACTATTTTGATATCTTAGCCAAGAATGCACAATCTTGGGATACAACTAAACTAGCAAATCCCAAGATAAGCTAACAAAGAGAAAATGGAGGAATCTATGTCCTCTCCGAAGAAGACAACATAAGTGCATGTATAGCAAGCCTCACAAGAAAAGTTGAGGCCATAGAATTAGGGAAGGGAGAAAAGACTAAGGAAATTGAGAATATTTGTGAAATTTGTTCCGGTAACCAACATGTAACATAGAATTGTCCTATAATCTTTGCGTTCCAAGAAGTTCTGTAAGAACAATCGAATGCCATAAATAATTATCAACGACCATTTAGTAATCCAAACTCGAACACGTATAATTCTGGTTGGAAGAACTATCCCAACTTCATTTGGAGGAATGGGCCATCAGAGAATGTAAACAATAACCTAAAAGCTATGCTTGAGGAAATATTGGTTACATTCGTCTCGGCCCAAGCTGAGTACAACAAGAATAATTCTCACAAAATCGATGGGTTCATGCAAGAACAACTAAAATTTAACCAAAATTCATCTCAAGCCATCAATGATTTGAAAACTTCAATGGCTAGAGTTAAATCTCATCTTAGTGTTAGGGAGAAAGGCACACTTCCTGCCCAACCTCTCCCTAACCCAAGAACCCAATTTGAGATACAACGCCTCAACCCATCCTCCCAAAATACGGAGCATGTTCAAGCTATCACCACTTTGAGGAGTGACAAAACAATTGATAAATTCAATCCGATGAAGGCCCCAAAACCTAATGATCCGAAAATTGCCAATAAGGATGATATCTCAAACAACAGTCCACATGAGAAAGAACCGGAAAGGCAATACAAGCCAGTTGCCCTGTTTCCCCAAAGGTTGATTCTACCCAAACCTTTAGATAAAAATCTAAAAATCTTACAGGTTTTTAAGCAAGTGAAGATCAACATTCCTTTGTTGGATACTATAAAACAAATACCATCTTATGCCAAATTTCTGAAGGAATTATGTACAATCAAAAGGAAACACAATGTTCAAAACAAAGAACTTTTGACTGGGAATTTGAGCGCCATTATTAAACAAGAGGTGCCCCAAAAATACAAGGATCCAGGTAGTCCTACCATCTCATGCATCATAGGTGACTACCGGATCAAACAAGCTTTACTTAATCTTAGGGCAAGTGTTAACCTCACCCCATACTCGGTCTATGAACAACTTGGGTTAGGTGAATTAAAACCCACCAAAACCACACTTCAATTTGCTGATAGATCTATTCGTATACCGAGAGGGATGATTGAAGATGTCCTTGTCCAAGTCGATAAATTCTACTATCTAGTGGATTTTATTGTCTTGGATACACATCCTGTGATGGGAACCAATGCTCAAATTCCTGTCATACTTGGCCGCCCTTTCTTAGCCACTTCAAATTCGATTATCAATTATAGAAATGGGCTAGTACAAATGTCCTTTGGAAATATGACACTCGAGCTGAATATTTTTTATTTATGCGAACAACCACGGGATGTTGATGACGAGGTTCACGAATTAAATCTGATTGAATCATTCGTGGAAGACACATCCCTCTTGACATTCTATTTCGATCCCTTGGAGGCATGCTTGGCCCATTCTCATGAGATTGATGATGACATGATAAGAGAGATGGATGCCATTTTGGATTCTATGCCGGTACTTGATAATAAAAGATGGAAGGCACCATTTGAGTCTTTGCCCTTAAGCGATAACAAGCCTCTTCCATCTAATATCAAGGCACCGAAGCTCAACCTAAAACCATTACCAAATGATTTGAAATATGTATATTTAGGTCGAGATGAGACATATCCGGTGGTGATTTCTTCCCACTTGGATGAGGAACAAGAGAGTAGCTGATAGCCACTCTAATAGAGCATAAGAGCGCCATCAGATGGTCAATTGCGGATCTCAAAGGCATAGACCCACTGATTTGTACTCATCGCATATACGTTGAGAAAAATGCCAAGACATCTAGGCAACCACAAAGAAACCTCAATCCAAACATGAAAGAGGTGGTTAAGGCTGAAGTGGTGAAACTATTGGATGTGGGTATCATTTACCCAATATCCGATAGTTAATGGGTGAGTCTAACTCAAGTGGTGCCTAAAAAATCCGGAATAACCATTGTAGCCAATGCCAACAATGAACTCGTGCCAACCAGTGTCACTATTGGTTGGAGAATGTGCATTGACTACAAGAAGCTAAACACAGTCACAAGGAAAGACCATTTTCCTTACCGCTTGTTGATCAAATTTTAGAAAGTTTGGCAGGTCATCCCATTTTTGCTTCCTTGATGGATATTCAGGATATTACCAAATAGAGATCGCCCTAGAGGACCAAGAAAAGATAACATTCACATGTCCATTCGGTACTTTTACCTATTGAAAGATGCTGTTTGGACTATGTAATGCCCATGCCACCTTTTAGCGTTGTATGTTGAGTATTTTTTTCTGATATGGTAGGGACGATTCTTGAAGTCTTCATGGACAATTTCTCGGTATTTGGTTGTAACTTTGATGAGTGCCTTATGCACTTAAAAACTGTTTTAAAAAGATGTGAAGAAAAGAACCTCGTGTTGAATTGGGAGAAATGTCATTTCATGGTTCAAAAAGAATTGTCCTTGGTCACATCATCTCACAAAATGGAATCGAAGTGGACAAGGCTAAAATTGATCTTATCTCTAACCTTTCACCTCCCAAAAGCATATGAGATGTGCGGTCCTTTTTAGGACACGCCGGATTCTAAGACGGTTCATAAAGGAATTTAGTTTACTCTCTCGTCTTTTATGTAAACTCCTTCAAAAGGAAAACTCATTCGAGTGGAATAAGGATTGTCAAAATGCCTTTAACAAACTTAAAGTTATGTTGACATGTGCTCCCATAATGCAACCACCTGATTAGAGTTTTCCTTTTGAAATCATATGTGATGCGAGTACTACGCTATTGGGGCTGTGTTACGCCAAAGAAAAGAGAAGAAGCCATGCGTCATCTACTACACAAGTAGAACCTTAAACTCGGCTCAAGTAAACTACACTACTACAGAAAAAGAACTTTTTTCCGTAGTTTTTACTTTAGACAAGTTTAGGTCCTACTTGATCTGATCGAAGATTATTATATTCACAGACCATGTCGCACTTAAGTACATTCTCTCTAAGAAGGATGTTAAGTCATGCTTGTTAAGATGGATCCTCCTACTCCAAGAATTTGACATAGAAATATGTGATAAGAAAGGAGTAGAAAACGTAGTGGCTGACCATCTCTCTAGACTTGTTCTCACCGATTCCTCGTGATCAATGACATGTTCCCTGATGAACAACTTTTTAAAGTCTCCCATTTTCCATGATATGCAGACATTGCTAACTATCTTGCTACAGGTACAATTCCGACACACTGAAAAGCAAGATAAGGATAAGTTCTTCAACGAGGTGAGAAAATTCCTATAGGACGACCCGTACTTATTCTCCTGATCAAATCATAAGGAGATGTGTACCGGATGATGAACAAAAAAGTATCATCTCTTTTTGTCATTCTCAGGCATGTGGTAGCCACTTTTCGGCTAAGAAGACCACAACCAAAATTCTGCAATGTAGGTTTTATTGGCCCACCATGTTCAAAGATAGCCATGGGTTTTGTAAAACGTGTGAGCTTTGTTAGAAATTGGGAGGAATATCCCGTAGAAATATGGTGCCACTTAATCCAATCTTACCAATCAAATTTTTTATTGTTGGGTCATCGATTTCATGGGTCCATTCCCATCTTCTTTTGGAAATTTATATATTTTGCTTACTGTCGATTATGTTTCAAAATGTGTCGAGGCGATTCCATGCCAGAACAATGGCTATAAAATAGTCATTCATTTCTTAAAAAAAAAATCCTTTCCCGGTTTGGAACACCTCGAGTCATTATAAGTGATGGAGGATCTCATTTTTGTAACCGCCCGTTTGAAGCTTTAATGAAGAAATATGGTGTAAATTACAAGGTTAGCACTCCCTATCACCCACAAACAAGTGGACAAGTTGAGATATCCAACAGGGAAATTAAACATATTTTGGAGAAAAAAGCGAACCCCGATCGCAAAGATTGGTCGCTTCGACTTACTGATGCACTCTGGGCTTACCGTATCGCTTTCAAGACCCCATTGGAATGTCTCCCTATAGACTTGTCTATGGGAAAGCTTGTCACTTGCTTGTGGAGTTGGAACATAGGGCATATTGGGCAATAAAGAAGATGAATTTTGATTCTGACAAAGCAAGCTCGTTGTGCAAACTTCAATTGAATGAACTTGCAGAACTCCGGAACAAGGCATATGAAAATGCAAGAGTTATAAGGACAAGACGAAGGTGTTCCATGATAAGAACATCCTTCATAAGACTTTCATGATTAATCAAAAGGTCCTTATGTATAATTCTCGGCTACATTTATTTTCGAGAAAATTGAAGTCTCGATAGATCGGTCCTTTCATTGTGAAAATTGTTTATCCATATGGGACTGTCGAGTTATAGAATCTAAGCAATGGTAATATCTTTAAAGTGAATGGTTAGCGATTAAAGCCGTTCTTTGAGAATTTTCCTTTAGAAAGTATGTTCATACCTCTGACTGATCCGGTGCATCAGGATATTTTCAGAAATTGACACTTCCAAGGTCTTATTAATAATAGAATTGAATTCATCCTTGGAATGTGTCAAACATGTCCCCAAGCTTTCAGGTAGATTGGGTTGGAAATACTCCCTATCCTCTTTAGATTCTATCATGTTTATGTTATGAGGACCGTCATTATCGCCCTAATCCTCAAAAGGATCGAAGCAAAGAATATCTAGAGGATCAAGATTCTGATTTAAGGCAAATTCCTCTTCCATGATGGATTCAATCACGTCAACTACATTGACATCCTCATCATCCCTATGCTTTTTGCCCAAGCGGAACACATTCACTTCCAATGTCATGTTCCTAAAGGACAATTGTATCACCCCATTCCGGCAATTGATGATTGCGTTTGATGTAGCCAAGAATGGGCAGCCCAAAATTATCGGTATTTGAGTGCTAGTATCCATAACCGATTGCATGTCCATTATAATATCGGATAGTAGAATTTGTCGACCTAGACTAATACATCCTCAACTACCCCTCTCGGCACATGAATAGATCGATCAACAAGTTGCAACGTGGTTTTGGTGGGTTTTAATTCACCAAGACCCATTTGCTTATATACCGAGGATGGGATCAAGTTTACTCTTGCCCCCAAGTCTAGCAATGCACGCTTAATTTGGTAGTCACCAATGATACATGAGATTGTGGGACTACCGGGATCCTTGTATTTTGGGGGTGTCTTTTGGGTTAGAATGGCACTCACTTGCTCATTAAGAAAGGCCTTTTGTTGTACATTGTATTTGCGTTTGATTGTGCATAGGTCCTTTAGAAACTTGGCATAGGAAGGATTTTGTTTAATAGCGTCAAGCAATGGAATATTGATCTTGACTTGTCGAAAAATTTCTAAAATATCATGAGAGTTTGGGAGAGATTTTTGGAGCAACCAATCTCGAAGGGAATGGTGCTACGGGCTTATAAACGCGTTCCGTTTCTTGTGGGGTTGAGTTAGATCCATCCTCATTCTCAAAATATACTAGATCATTGGGCTTGTCCTCCTTTACCGAAATAGATTTATCAATTTGTTTACCACTTCTAAGAGTGGTGACGGATTTTACTTACTCCACATGGTGGTTGGGAAGATTAGGGATGCTTATTTCATGTGCTTGTTTAGGATTGGGCTGAGGTTGGGCCAGGAAGGTCCCTTCCTAGCATTCAAGCATCCCTTAATTTCATTAACTGAGACCTTAAGCTATTAGAACATTTACTGATTGGATTGATTGATTTACGTTTGCCCTTGCATGAACGCTGTTAAAGTATCCTCCATTGAGAATTGAGGTGGGGCCATATTTTGCATGGGTGACCCTCCTTGAGAGTTGGTAGGATTGCACGTGGGATCATTCCTCCAACTGAAATTTGGGTGATTCTTCCAAGTAGAGTTGTACGTGTTACCTACCGATCCATTGAAAGGCTGTTGATACCCATATGCGGCATTCACTTGCTCTTGTAACACCTCTTGAAACGCAGGAATTGTAGGACAATCTTGCGTAGAGTGCACATTAGCAGCACAAATTCCACATATGTTCTCAATAGTTTCGGTGGGCTTTGTAACTCCACTCTTGCTAAGTTCCACGGCCTCGACTTTTTTGGTGAGGTTGGCTAGCCTTGCATTAACATCATCTTCCTCTTTAAGGATGTAGATGCCTCCTCTCTCCTTTTGTTGAGGAGGCTTAAGGTTACGAGACTTGTTTAAGTTATCTTATGATTGAGCATTCTCGGCCTAACATATCTAGATAACTCCATGCATCCTCGGGATCTTTGCTCATGAACTCACCATTGCACATCATCTCTACAAATTGGCACATGTTGGATTCAGTCCATCATAAAAGAAGTTTATAATACGTCAACTTTCATATCCATGATGTGGGCAAGTGAGTAGGAGTTCATTAAACCGTTCCCAACTTTGAAAGAACGACTCATGCTCTTTTCCTATAAAATTCATTATAGATCGTCGAAGGGTGTTAGTTTTATGAGCCGGAAAGAACTTTTTCAAGAATTCCTGTGTCATCTCAGTTCATGTCCCTATCGAGTGTGGTTTAAGAGAGTAGAGCCAATGTTGAGCTTCCATTTTATACATATTCTAACCCATTACATCACATTATATGCATGGTTTGCATACTTAAAAGACTCATCTAATACATGTTTTTGTGATTGTAGGAATGAGAGGGAGACTTCACCAATTCATGGTTAAAAGAGTCACTTTGTATGCCTTGAAGATCAAAGAAATAAAGGATAAGAGATGGAAGAAAGATGCAATGCAATGGAGGAAGAAAAGTGTGAAAAAGTCACAATTTACAGCCTGATTGGCCAGCCGGCCACAGTCATCGACCAGGCCGGCCAAACCCTCTATAAATACAAATATCTCTGGAGTGATTTTGTGAAGGCCGACCTGTGGTCCGGCCGGCCAGATGATAGGTTGGCCATGCACTTTCTAAAGTAGATTTCAAATACAGGCAGTTCCATTTTTAGTTTTTCGGCCCCGTTTTTGGGACCCATATTGATGATATTTAGAAATTCAACATATCCATTCAAAGAGGAGCTCGACACCGAAATAACGCAAGTGGTTTTGTGTCGATCGGAGCTACGGATTGATCATGACGGCCAAAACAATACGAACTGTCTAGAAGGTTTCTAGATTTTGCTGCTCAACACTGAAATGGTCCAGGTGGCCCATCATTGATGATATGAAAAACTAATTTGACCATCTTCTAGACCACATCCATATATGAATAACCACAAAATTTTAAGTCAAAAGGATGTGTGGTTTGATCGTACCGGTTGAAGAAAGATGGACCTTCCGGAAAGATTCAACTGCGAAGATTTTATAAAAGGCCTAAGTATTCTAATTTTTGCACCCAATTCTGGAATTGATTTGTAAAATCTAATCTATCTATCATCTAGAGGAGGAAGTTTTCTACTAATTTTTTAAATTTGAGATCAATCCGACCTCTGTACACTCCGTAGCGTTGAAAACAAGATGACCGGTTCTAGAGGTACCCGAATTGCGCGATTTTGAAAGGCGGTTGCTGATCTGATTGGTGGGCCCATTTAGAAGATAATCTTAGAAATCTAAACCATCTATGAGGAAGATCAAGTTTCAGGGAAGCTACAAATCAAATTTGAAGGCAATCCGACCATTGGTTAAGTAGTACGAAGCGAAACAAAATCTGTTATGTTGCAGTACTCTTACTGTATTATAAAAGGAGGTGCTCTCTTCTATTCCAAAGTAGTCAAGGATGTGGGAAGCAAGGAGTTCAAGTCCTAGGAGGCTACCTAGACTCCTACACCTAGTTTTTCTTCCTTTGCTTAGTTTTAGTTCTAGTTTTAATATGCTTTCTCTTAGTTAATCTCTTAACTAGAGCTAGAGGTGAAATTCGTAGTTGGTTTCAATGCTTTAATTCTTTTATTTCAAGTACAATTTTCTTATTTATGGATTTTAAACTTTTAGTTTGAATAAATTTTGGATTTTTAGATGAATTATGAGAGTTTGTGTACTCCAGACATGAGTTCCTTGTAATTCTCTGAGATTACCATGATGGGTTTGTTTAGATTTGAATTGTAGTTACCCCAGAGCATGCCATAGTCTCTTGGCATGGCTGTTACTTCGAAGGCTACAAGTTTGAGTTCTATATGCTTCATTAGAACTAGAAATCTGATTTCCAGATTTAAGTGGGATTGTTTATGCTTGAATGTTATATCATCCAATTAGATGAGAGATAGGACTTCGATTCTAATTGTGTTGTGCTTGGATGAAGGGATTGTTATTGAACTACTACAAGTGGATCCTTGATGCTCTAGTTCTACCCAAATCTCAGATTTCCTATTTAGTTCTTAAAAACTATTTTTCTAAAATCTTCTTAGATTCAAGTTATTAGAGCAGTTGGAATTGTTTACCTCTTTCCATGTGGATCGACATTGGTCTTACCAAGAATTATTACTACATCGCAGCCTTGCACTTGAGGCAAGCGAACAACCAACCTTTAGCTCTGTCTTAAAATGAGAAAGGAAACAATCTAAGTTTGATGACATCCTCTGAAACATTATTGTAATGCAAGGTAGCAACAACTTCATCAAATTCTTTTAGGTGTAGATATGGGCTATCAAAATCTAACTCATGTAACTTTGTCAAAAGTTGAATTACCCCCGGCTTTATATCAATGTTCCCCAGGTGGTTGGTAAGACCACACAAGAGGGTGTAGTCGTATGAGCCGGTTGTAAATAATCACGTAGAGCTCTCATTGGAGGACCATTGTGCACCTCATTCTCTGCTACTCCCTCATGATTAGCGTTTATAGTTGGAGTAGGGTGTGGAGGATTCCTTAATGGAGTTTGATCCATATTTCCCAAACTTTCACAATGTTTTACGTATTTTCTAACTCATCTATGAATGGAGAGTGGTCCAACTAAACCATCTTCGGTTTAGAGACGATTGGTGTGGTCATGTTCCCAATAGGACATAAACCACACAACTAGAATCTAAACTAATCCTAAGTCCTAAAAACAAAATCTGGAATTAAAAACTGAAAACTGAAAGAGTTCAAGTTGGAAGGATAGTACCCGATTTGCTTGAACTAGAAGAACTTCCTACAAAATAAAATAAACCTTGTTAATTCTATAATTCAGAAAAACTAATCCTAAAAAAATAGTAAAACCTAACTACTTTTACTTCTATAGCTACTAAAACAATTTAGAATCGTTTAACCTAGATTCTTCGGCAATGACGCCAAAAATTTGTTTCGCTCGCCTCAAGTGCAAGGTTGCGATGTAGTAATAATTTTCGGTAAGACCGAGGTCGATCCACAGTGAATTAGGGTAAATCAATTCAAACTATTTTAGCAATTTCAAATTAAGCAATTTTAAAGTTTGATTTCATAAACTAAGTAAAAACGGTAACTTTTGTAAAAATCTATTAATTAATGGAACTAAGGCCTTAAGGATCTACTTGTAGTAGTTCAATGTGAATTCATTCATCCAAGCATAAACGCAATTAGATTCAAAGTTCGATCTCTCATTTAATTGAAAGATTAAGCATTCAAACACAAATAATCCCACTTAAGTCAGAAAATAAGATTCTAGTTCTAATGAAGCACATATAATTTAACCATGTAGCCTTCGAAGTAACAACCATGCCAAGAGACTATGGTATGCTCTAGGGTTACTACAATTCAAATCTAATCAATACACATATGTTCGAAGTATATGAACTCTCATAAAACATCCAAAAATACCAACTTTATTCAAACTAGAACTAAAAAATTCAAACTTTAAGTAAAGGTACTTGAATTAAACGAATTCTTCATGAAAACTAACTACAAGCTTCACCTCTTAGCCTTAACTAAGAGATTTTAACCAAGGATTATTATGCTTGAGCTAAAAACAAAAGAAAAACTAATTAAAAGCATAGAAAACTAGAAAAATTGGAGTTGGAGGAGTTGCGGTCACTCCACAATGATCTCCCTTGCTCCCCACGAACTTAGAACTCTTCTAGGATGCCTTAGAAAGGATGCTAAGGTATCCTTTTATAGCAAAACTCACCCACCGCCTTAGATTGCGTAAGAATTTATGCACTTACATAGGTCATCGGCGCTCGACCATACCACAAAACAGTTCAGCAAGTTTGATAATTTTTTTTTGAATTTCGGGCTCCTGGATCCTCTTAATCGGGCACCGGCGGGTCAACAGGCACCCGACCAATTGTGGTCAGGCGCCCGGCCATGTCCAGAAAAGTTACATCAACAAATTGAATTTTCTGTCAATTTTGGGCGCCTGGTAAAGTGGTGGTCGGGCACCCGAAGGCCAAAATTAACAGTTTTTCTATTCTGTAGGGCCATCTGCTGAATTTTCTACGTTTTATTTTTCTAGCCCTACAGCTCTACAATTTGACTTTTCTAGCCATTCCAGGTCTTCAACTTGATTCCTTGGAGAATTTTTCTCCGCTTCTTGAATCATCAAAGCTTGGTCTTCTAGTCATTCCAAATCCTTCAAATTGGCATTAAATCCATGTCATCTCTATCTCCTCCTTGCTTCTTTCTTTCATTCCTTTGGTGTTCGCTCGCCTCAAGTGCAATGCTGCGATGTAGTAATAAATCTCGGTAAGTCAGAGGTCGATCCACAGGGAAAGAGGTAAACAATTCCAAGTACTCTAATAACTAGAATCGAAGAAGTTTAGGAGATAGTTTTTCACATAAAAATCGGAAAATCTGAAAATAAGAACTAGAACATCAAGGATCCACTTGTAGTCGTCCAATGCCAATTCATTCATCCAAGCACAACACAATTAGAATCAAAGTCCTATATCTCATCTAATTGGAGGATATAACATTCAAGCACAAACAGTCCCACTTCAAGCACATAGAACTTGAACTTGTAGCCTTCGGAGTAACAGCCATGCCTATGGACTATGGCATGCTCAAGGGTTACTACAATTTGAATTCAAACAACCCAATTATGGTAATCTCAGAGAATTGCAAGGAACTCATGTCCGGAGTACATAAACTCTCACAAAACTTCTAAAAAACCAAACTTTATTCAAACTAGAACTTGAAAATCCATAATAAAAGTAAAGGGTACTTGAAGAACAAATTAAAGCATTGAAACAAACTACAAACTTCACCTCTTAACTCTAGCTAAGAGGTTAACTAGAAGAAAGCATTAAAAACTAAAACCTAGAACTAGAAGAAGACGAAAACTAGTTGTAGGAGGCTAGGAAGCCTCCTAGGCCTTGATCTCTTTGCTCCCCACGTTGCTAGATGATCTAGGAAGAGGCTGTAGGTGTCCTTTTATAGCTTAGAGGCGTCACCGACTTGAAAGAAACGCGGAACTACAGAGTCTTCCCGCACTTAGGAAACCCAAAATTCGAATTTAGAAACTTCAAGTTGTTGTCTACGTGTGGCCGACCGGTCTTGACTATCTAGGGGGTACACAGAGAGGTAGCTACCTGTCGGTCTTGACCGGTCTTGACCAGTCTTGCCTTCCTGGCCGATCGGTCTTGACTGGTCAGGCCTTCTTCTTTTGACATTTTCTTTCTTTCTTCTGCTGTTGAACCTCCAATTTATACATTGCATTGCCCAGTACATCACATTATATGCACGGTTTTCATGCTTAAAAGGCCTATCTAATGCATGTTTTGTGATTTCAGGAATGAGAGCGGACTTCACCAAATTGGAGACTAAAAAGGGCCATTTGAAGCCATTGGATGAAGAAGAAAGAAGGACCAAAGAAAGTAGAAAGAGAGGAGAAGAAAGGAAGAAAGAAGCAAAAGGAGAAAAGCAGAAACAGAGTTTAAGACCGGTCGTGCGACCGGTCGTCCATCGCCAAGACTGGTCGTCCGACCGGTCCGATTATGCACAGAAGGAAAAATTTCAGAGAAGGTCACTGGACCATTCACGACTGGTCATGCGACCGGTCTCCGATGCCCAGATCGGTCGTGCGACCGGTCATTGAATTAAAAAATTAAATCAGAATTTTGGAAAAACTCTCTGGACTAAAAAGTGCTGTTTTGCGACCGGTCGTGCGACCGGTCGTCAGGGGGCTCAGACCGGTCGTGCGACCGGTCATCTGCGTAATAAAGCTTCTCCGTGAAGCTCCGAGATTTTCTGCTCAGTGCGTAACCTTGCGCAATTTCTAGATGTTTCCGACGTAAGGGGCTTCCACACTATAAAGGACACGTAGGGGCTCTTCCTAGGTCATCATAGAAGCCAAGGAAGGTCGTGGGAACGGACGGAAGTCATCGTGGAGCGTCAGCAACCCTTCAATTTTCAATTTTTCTAGTTTTTTATGCTTTCTTATTTGAGTTCTAGTTGTAGTATGACAATGCTCGGCTAGAATCTCTCAGCTAAGGCTGAGAGGTGAAGCTTGTAGCTTATTTCATGTTTGATTCGGTTTAATTAAAGTAATTTCAATTCAAGTTTGTATTTTTATTTATTTTAGTCCCTTGAGTTGGTAGTTTGAGATGTTTTATGAGAGTTCATGTGCTCCGGACATGAATTCCTTGCAATTCTCTGAGATTATCATATGATGCTTGTTTAGATTCGAATTATATAATCCTTGAGCAGGCCATAGTCCATAGGCATGGTTGTTACTCCGAAGGCTATGATTTTGAATTCTACATTGATTGAATGGGACTAGAACTTGGAAGTTTAGCTTGATTGGAATTGAATGTGTTTGAATGCTTTATTTTCCAACTAGATGAGAGATAGGACTTCAAATTTAGTTGTGTTCTCTACTTGGATTGATTGGATTGACATGGGATTGCTACAAGTGGATCCTTGAATGCCTTAGTACCTTAAATTACTGGTTTACATTACGTTAATGTTTTAGTTTAATTACTCAATTGAATTCTCACATCTATTGCAAACTAAGTTGCTGGAATAGTTTGAAAGTTGTTTCTAATTCCCTGTGAATCGACCTCAGTCTTACTGAGTTTTATTACTACTTCACAGCCTTACACTTGAGGCGAGCGAACAAGTTTTTGGCACCGTTGCCGGGGAGTTTAGATAACGGTTTTCAAATTATTTTAGTGGCTGTAGAAGTAGAAGTAGATAGGTTTCCTGATTTTTTTTTACTAACAAATTGTTTTGTTTTGTAGGATTTCTTCTCTAGTTAAAAGCACATCAGGTGATACCTTTCGAACTTAGCTTTTTTTTTCAGATTTTCTATTTTCAGATTAATTTCAGATTTCTAGGATTTAGGACTAGTTTAGTTTTTATTGAGTGGTTTATGTCCCGTTAGGAACGTAACCACTCAAATCGTCTCCAATCTGAAGGTGGTTTAGTTGGACCATTGACAGTCCATAGACGAGTCCGAAATTACCAAGAGCATTGTGAAAGTTTGGGGATTATAGATCAAACACCTGTAAGGAATCCTCCCCCCTACTCCAACTACAAACGCAAATCAAGAAGGAGTAGGAGAGAATGAGGTACATAATGTTCCTCCACTGAGATCATTGCGGGATTACCTACAACCAACCCGTGCAATTACACCCTCTTGTGTGGTTCTACCACCAAACGGGGGAAATATTGACATAAAGCCAGGTGTAATTCAACTCTTACCAAATTTCCATGGGCTAGACTCTGACCGCCCATATCTACACTTGAAAGAATTTGAAGAAGTGGTAGGCTACCTTGCAGTACGCCAATGTTTTAAAAGATACCATTAGACTTAAACTTTTTCCCTTTTCATTGAAAGAAAGAGCCAAAGATTGGCTTCACTCTCTTAGACCACATTCGATTGGGTCATGGATTGAGATGATCCCGGGAATTCTTGCAAAAGTTCTTCCCGGCTCATAAAACGAACACCCTTCGAAGAGCCATAATGAATTTCTCGGCTAAAGAGGTTGAATCTTTTTTTCAATGTTGGGAGAGATTTAAGGACCTCCTACTTGCTTGCCCACATCATGGCTATGAGAGTTGGCGAATTATAATTTTTTTCAATGATGGATTAAGTTCCAATATGCGCCAATTTGTAGAGATGATGTGCAATGGCGAGTTTATGAGTAAAAATCCAGATGAGGCTTGGAGTTACTTGGACATGTTGGCTGAAAATGCCCAATCTTGGGATACCTCGAAAAACCCAATAACCCCAAGCCTATTCAAGAGAAAGGAGGGATCTATATCCTTAAGGAGGAAGACGACGTGAATGCAAGGATAGCCAACCTCACAAGGAAGGTTGAGGCCATGGAACTTAGTAAAAGTGGAGTTCCAAAGTCTAATGAAGCTATTGAAACCATAAGTGGGATTTGTCTCACCGATTTACACGCTATGCAAGATTGTCTCACAATTCCTGCATTTCAAGAGGTATTACATGAACATGTAAATGCCACATATGGGTATCAACGGCCTTTCAATGGACTGGTGGGTAATACGTACAATGAGAGTTGGAAGAACCACCCAAATTTTAGTTGGAAGAATGCTCCTACAGGCAATCCTACCAACTCTCAAAGAGGGCCACCCATGCAAAATATGGTCCCACCTCAATTCTCAATAGAGGATATCTTGAAAGCGTTTATACAAGGGCAAACGTAAATCAATCAAACGAATCAGCAAATGTTCCAAGAGCTTAAAGTCTCGGTTGATGAGATTAAGGGACGCTTGAATGCTAGGGAAGGGACCTTTCCGGCCTAACCTCAGCCCAATCCAAAGCAAGTACATGAAGTGAGCATTCCTAATCCTTCTAACCATCACATGGAGCAAGCCAAATCCATCACCACTCTTAGAAGTGGTAAACAAATTGACAAATCTATTCCGGTGAAGGCTGATGAGCCTAATGATCCGGTAAATTCTGAGGATGAGGATGGATCTAACTTAGCCCCATAAGAACCGGAACGCATTTACAAGCCCATAGCACCATTCCCTTCAAGATTGGTTGCCCCAAAATCTCTTCCAAACTCTCATGATATTCTGGAGATTTTCAGACAAGTCAAGATTAATATCCCTTTGCTTGATGCCATCAAACAAATCCCCTCTTATGCCAAGTTTCTAAAGGACCTATGCACAACAAAACACAAATATAATGTGCAGCAAAAGGCCTTCTTAACTAAGCAAGTGAGTGCTATTCTCACTCAAAAGACCCCCCCCCCCCCCCCCCAAAATTCAAAGATCTCGGTAGTCCCACCGTCTCATGTATCATTGGAGACTACCGGATTGAGCGTGTCTTGTTAGATTTGGGGGCGAGTGTGAACTTGATCCCATACTCGGTATATGAGCAATTGGGTCTTGGTGAATTAAAACCCACCAAAACCACATTGCAACTCGCTGATAGATCTATCCGTGTACCGAGGGGGATAGTTGAGGATGTTTCTAGTTCAAGTTGACAAATTTTACTACCCGGTAGATTTTATCATCTTGGACACACAACCGGTTTTGAATGCTAGCACTGAAATACCGGTGATATTAGGCCGCCCATTCCTTGCCACATCAAATGCGATCATCAATTGCCGGAATGGGGTGATGCAACTCTCCTTTGGAAACATGACATTAGAGGTGAATGTGTTTCACTTGGGCAAAAGGCATAGGGATGATGATGATATCCACGAGGTTGATTTGATTGATTCAATCGTGGAAGAGGAGTTCGCTTTAAGGCAGAATTTTGATCCTCTAGATGTTGTTAGTTTTTATCCCTTTGAGGATTGGGACGACAATGATGGTCCCCATGAGGTAAACATGATAGAATCCATGGATGATGGGGGGGTTTTCCCAACATGATCTACCTGAAATTTTGGAGACATATTTGACACATTCTAAGGATAAATCTAATTCTCATTTTCTTAAGACCTTGGAAGTTTCAATCTCTGAAAATTCAATTGACAAGTCACCAATTTTTGATTTACACAAATTTGTTGTGTAGGATTTGGAAGAGTTGGTGCTTGATCTGCCTACAGAGAGGCTAATTTTTGAAAGTGTAGAGGTTGAGGACCTACTCCAACCTACACAAAATTCTGAGAAGGAGGAAGACATAAAGGGTCCAAATCTTAAAATTACCTCTGATGAGGTCTCTTATACACTTGACGAGTGCCTAACGTACTTTGAGGATTGGGATGATCCCATGATTCAGGATATTGTACATGCTCTGAGAGAGACCTCCCCGATGCCTAAAAATGTTCCTTCCACAGAACACCAAACTGAAAATTCAATTGTGGAAGCACTGGTGAAATCTGATTTTGTGGAGATCATATCGACTTGTGAAGAAGAAATACAAGTCTCCACATCTCTTTGGTTTGTTCAAACCGAAGAACACTTTTGGGATGATCCGTACTTTGAATAATTTTCGCCCAGACAAGAAGGAAAGGAGATCTATATTCAATGATTTTCAACCTATGAAATTCTCCTTTCCTAGTACATGTGACAATTTTGTTGAAGAACCCGCTGAAATTTTTCAGTAGGATTTTCAATGGGGTAGAATGATCGATGTCACTAATGTACTTTCCAAAGCAGGATGGTGGATAGTTCTACTGAAAAATTTGTTACACCACTTGATGATCCTGCTCAACTTTGTCCTTTTGGATGTTATACTGATAATCGATCTCCTAGTCTGATGGAGATCCTCTTTTTACAAGGACGAGTTAGTTATCTTTATTGATTTCCGTAGATTAGGTTTAGTTTTAATTAGTTTTACTGTTTTAGTAGGTTTCAGTTGTTGGGTTGTAGACTTCCATGATCGCTCTCTCAGGTACTACTGTTCTCACTCTCTCATAGTTTACCATTGCTCTCATGTTCATGCTCATTGTATATCTTTTTACATTGAGGACAATGCAAGAATTGGTTGGGGGGTGAGATGAGATTCCTCATCTAGCATGTTGCAACATTTCGAGCCTCATATGTGCAATTTTTTTTCGAATTTTCTAAAATTGCAAAACTCTTTTAGAAAACCTTATTTCCATGCATTCGAGATAATATGAGTATAAGAATAGGAGATACGATGTGTGCGACATTGTAAGTCTTGAATTTCTCCCAACATAATGGTTTTATATGTTAATTCCCCTATTTATGTGAGTGATAGAAAATTTGAACACTTTTACACCTAGTTCACATTACACGATTTTCATGGGTTGAAAGGATTATGTGATTTGTGGATTAGCTATACTTTGATTTAAGGTGTTGAGAAACCAAGCCAGGGGTACTTTGTCCATCCTTGTCCATGGGAAAATAACAAAAGATATGGATTTTTAAAAATCCTATCTAAATCAAAAGAAAAAGGAAAAGAAAGGATGAAATCAGGAAGGAAGGAAAAATGGTGGAAAATTCCGAAAAGGGCTACCTATTACCAACCGGGGGATGGTCGAACTGTAACCAAAGCTGGAAATGGGACGTAGTGTGAAAGCCGTCGGAAGGACGGTAAGGCAAATTCCTGTCATAGGCTTGTTGTTGTTCTGTGCACCTTAAAATCCTTGGTTTACTTAATCTATGAAGAAGGTAATCCCAGAGACTTATGAGATGAACTTTCACTATGCACACTGGGTTGAAATTGTTCGAGTCCTTCTATTTATCAATTAATCAGCGGGAATTTCATGTAGACACTTCTTACGCTTTGAGAGTTTAAGTTTGCAATTTCTATTACCTAGTTTCTCCAAATTTTATACTTATATGTCTTGGAATGGATAGAAACATGGTTTCTGAAAGAGAGTTGGTTTGGAGGTTTGAAATTGTTTCACTGCATGTTTTGCTCGGGACTAGCAAAAAGCTGGTTGGGGGGTGTGTTGAACCTCCAATTTATACATTGCATTGCCCAGAACATCACATTATATGTACGATTTTCCTGCTTAAAAGGCCTATCTAATGCATGTTTTGTGATTTCAAGAATGAGAGCGGACTTCACCAAATTGGAGACTAAAAAGGGCCACTTGAAGCCATTGGATGAAGAAGAAAGAAGGACCAAAGAAAGTAGAAAGAGAGGAGAAGAAAAGAAGAAAGAAGCAAAAGGAGAAAAAGCAGAAACAGAGGTTAAGACCGGTCGTGCGACCGGTTGTCCATCGCCAGGACCGGTCGTCCGACCGGTCCGATTATGCACAGAAGGAAAAATTTCAGAGAAGGTCACTGGACCATTCACGACCGGTCGTGCGACCTGGTCATTGAATTAAAAAATTAAATCAGAATTTTGGAAAAACTCTCTGGACTAAAAAGTGCTGTTTTGCGACCGGTCGTGCGACCGGTTGTTAGGGGGCTCAGACCGGTCGTGCGACCGGTCGTCTGCGTAATAAAGCTTCTCCGTGAAGCTCCGAGATTTTCTATGCAGTGCGTAACCTTGCACAATTTCTGGATGTTTCCGACGCAAGGGGCTTCCACACTATAAAAGGACACCTAGGGGCTCTTCCTAGGTCATCATAGAAGCCAAGGAAGGTCGTGGGAACGGACGAAAGTCGTCGTGGAGTGTCAGCAACCCTCCAATTTCCGATTTTTCTAGTTTTTTATGCTTTCTTATTTGAGTTCTAGTTGTAGTATGACAATGCTCAGCTAGAATCTCTCAGCTAAGGGTGAGAGGTGAAGCTTGTAGCTTATTTCATGTTTGATTCGGTTTAATTAAAGTAATTTCAATTCAAGTTTGAATTTTTATTTATTTTAGTCCCTTGAGTTGGTAGTTTGAGATGTTTTATGAGAGTTCATGTGCTCCGGACATGAATTCCTTGCAATTCTCTGAGATTATCATATGATGCTTGTTTAGATTCGAATTATATAATCCTTGAGCAGGCCATAGTCCATAGGCATGGTTGTTACTCCGAAGGCTATGATTTTGAATTCTACATTGATTGAATGGGACTAGAACTTGGAAGTTCAGCTTGATTGGAATTGAATGTGTTTGAATGCTTTATTTTCCAACTAGATGAGAGATAGGACTTCAAATCTAGTTGTGTTCTCTACTTGGATTGATTGGATTGACATGGGATTGCTACAAGTGGATCCTTGAATGCCTTAGTACCTTAAATTACTGGTTTACATTAAGTTACTGTTTTAGTTTAATTACTCAATTGAATTCTCATATCTATTGCAAACTAAGTTGCTGGAATAGTTTGAAAGTTGTTTCTAATTCCCTGTGGATCGACCTCGATCTTACCGAGTTTTATTACTACATCACAGCCTTACACTTGAGGCGAGCGAACATCTTCTCTCTCCTCTCCTTGCTTTCTTCTTTCTTTAATCCACCTTAGGCCTTCATCTAAAGCTCCTAAATATGCCCCTTTTGGTCTCCAATTGGGTGAAGTCACTCTTATTCTTACAATCACAATACAAGCATTAGATGGGCTTTTTAAACATGAAAACCATACATATAATGTGATGTAATGGGTCGGCAAATGTATAAATTGGAAGTTCAACATTTGGCTCATCTTCATTCATCATCAAGTGGGTTTAAAAGTATTCTTTTAGCCATTAAATAGGTGAAGTCTCTCTCTCATTCCTACAATCATAAACATGCATTAGATTAGTCTTTCAATCATAAGAATTATGCATAAAATGTGATGAAATGGGGTTAGAATATGTATAAATTAAGAGCTCAACAAACTTCTATCACTAATTTTCTCTGAATTTCGTACTTGTATGTCTTGGAGTATATAGAAGTATAGTTTCTAGAAAAGAGTTGGATTTAAGAAATTGGATTTATTTCACACATGTTTTTGCTAGGGACTAGTAAAATGCTGGTTGGGGGGTGTGTTAAGCCATGAATTATGCATATTTGAACCCCAATTCATAACATAATTGCATAGTTTAAGTTGTTAAAGTTAAGGACTTATGTTTGTTTTTATGTTTGTAGGTGAAAGAGAGAGGTATCATGAATTTATTGTTAATTTAAAGGATTTGGAGTGATTAGAAGACCAAGCTTTGATGAGCCAAAGAAGTGAAGAAAAAGCCCTAGAGAAATCAAGTTAATGACCTGAAATGGCTAAAAAATTAAAACGCAGAACTGCAGGGCTAGAAAAGTAAGATGCAGGAAGTTCAGAAAATGGCCTTGAAATATTGCTAGAGTCAAATTCCGATAAATCAGAATTAGTTCCGATCGATCGAAACATCAATCGAAAATTAGTTCCGATCAATCAAAAAATCAGAATTTTAGGACCGAAAACTTCTGCACTCCTTGGATAGAATTTTCGATCGATCGAAATATTTCCGATCGATCGGAACATCAATCGAAAATAGTTCTGATTGATCGAACTATCAATTAAAATTGTCTACAGCTGCGTAAATCCTTACACAAATTCAAGGCTGTGGAAGACTTTTTCTATAAAAGGAAACCTCTACTCTCTTCCTAAGGCATCACAGAAGGATCTTGAAGTCGTGGGAGGTGGAGATGATCATCGTGGAGCATTCACAACTCCTCCAACATGGGTTTTTATAGTTTTTTTATGCTTTCAAGTAGTTTTTCTTTTGATTCTAGTTATAGTATGACAATGCTCGGCTAGAACCTCTTAGCTAGAGCTAAGAGGTGAAGCTTGTAGCTAGTTTCAATGTTCAATTTGTTTATTTTAAGTACTCTTACTTCAAGTTTGAATTTTTAAGTTCTAGTTTGAATAAAGTTGGTATTTTTAGAAGTTTTATGAGAGTTCATGTACTTCGGACATGACTTCCTTACAATTCTCTGAGATTATCATTATGGTTTGATTATATTCGAATTATAGTAAGCTTAAATTATGCTATAATCTCTTGGTATGACTGTTGCTCCGAAGGCTACAAGTCTAAATTCTACATGTTTCATTAGAACTAGAAATCTGATTTTTCAGATTTAAGTCGAATTGTTTGTGTTGAATGAAATATATTCCAATTAGATGAGAGATAGAACTTCGATTATAATTGTGTTTGTGCTTGAATGAATGAATTGCCATTGGACTACTACAAGTGGATCCTTAGAAGCCCTATTTTCTATTTAAATCTTAGATTCTCTATTACTTAGTTTTCTGTTTAGTACTAGTTCTTAAACCTGAAATTCCAAAACTGTTAAGATCGAAGTTATTAGAGTAGTTTAAATTGTTTACCCTAATTCCCTATGGATTGACCTCGGTCTTACCGAGAATTATTACTACATCAAGCCTTGCACTTGAGGCAAGCGAACACCAATGCCTCAACTCCACCGATCAATCACCTCGCATGTAATGCTTTTTTGGGATGTCGAAGGTGATAGGAGATAGGTTAAATTTTCTACAATAGGTTTTGTGTTGCAAGCCTAGAAGGATTCACCTATATGGATATCTAGAGAGGTTTACATAGAGGATCTACCTATGGTGTAGGTGCCTAAGAGATTTATAGATCAAGAGAGAGTCAGTTTATCTTCATACGAGCTTTGAATGCTTTATCTTATGATAAATCACAAGGAAGATAACTTAGGTATGGTAGGATTAGAGCCTAATGATGTGGGTAATGAATGGTGGCTTCTAATACACTAAATTTCCTCTCTCAATAGCCCAAAATCGAGCTCCGTTTATATAGAAAAGCATCAACGGGTATAAAACGGCAGCCAACGGCTATTTGTTGGTCGGATAACAAGTCCTGTCGGCCGGCCAATTTAAGGTCATCGGCCAACCGATGATGGATGTCGTTCGGTCAAATTAGGTCTGCATAGAAGTTTTATTGTTGTCCTCTTTTGGGCTTTAATCGGTTGATCAACTAGGCTGATGGTCAACCGACTAGTCAGCCGACAACATATGAATTCTGTTGTTTTGGTTGCATTTTTACAATAGTTCATGAACCTCTTCGGCCTTACATTGGTTGGTCTTTTGGGACACCTAAGGCCATTCTAAGATGATTAAAAGTTTCCCTATTGGGACAAGACATCTAGAGCTTGATTTTGGTTTAGGTTCAAGGGTTTTGGCTTATCAAGGCATCTCTAATTGCTTCTTCTTCCTTGATGCAGTTGTCCACTTGTGTGTTCGATCTTCATCTTCTTTGGGCTCAACCAACACCTATACATATTGATTTGCGTAATTAACAAATAAGGTGCACTAGTATGCCACAAAAAAGTGCACTAACAATCTTTCCCTTTGTCAATTATGTTATAAAAACCTAATCTACCAAAACAAATTACTTGTACAAGATTACATTGATATTCAAATTAAATACAGACTCTTGACATGTACAACTCAAGCACTACTCCTCTTAAGATGCTCCCACATAATCTCTCAATCTCTGCAACACAAAAAATAAGCAAACCTATTTTACTGGGACTTGATATTTCTCCCCCTTTTTGTCAGCAATTGATAAACCAATCCCCTAATGGTACACCAATTAAGGAAAGGGAGGAGAAGTTAGAATGTCTCAGATTTAAGTATTAAAACATGCTAACTAGGAGAGTATAAGGGTGCATGAACATTAAAATATGGAGCATGCATGGAACATAATTAACAAGATATATTTTATCTAAGCATAGGTGATCATGCATTATTGGCCATATTAAGATAAACATGAAAGTATACATGACCGAGGCATAAATTAGCATATATTAAGCATATAATTCAACAAGATTATGCTAATCTAAGCAAGATGATAGTTTAACAATTAAATATATCTAATGAATGCATAAGTTAAACTACTAAGGTGGGCAAATGAGGCTTGAATCCTTTGATTTTCCCATAAGCACAAAATGAGGCTAAAATTCTTAGATTTACCTATAGTATCCATATTTAAAAGAGGTTAAATTCCTCAAGTTCAACAATAAGCTCACTATTGAGGCTAGAATCTTCTAATTTAACTATTAAGCTCATCTATGACCTCTCATAGTCACCTATCCCTCTTCAAAATCCACTTGGGTGTGAGATTCCTAGGACCTGGATTATGTTTGGGCAAGAATGTTTCTTCTTTGAACATATATCTCTTAGGTGAACTCATAGTTAAAGATTTATGATCAGTAGGGGATCTAACTATTTGAATCCTACCTACATTAGTATTGCTCCTACTCAATAGATACTTCGTTTTCAAATTTAGTAGGGTAATATTTTTAATTAACTCCCTCATATGATTTGTCATTTTTGGAGGGGATCATAATCTTCTCCTTTTCTCCGGTAATTTTCTATGATGACTCTTCATGCATTGTGTCATTCTCTTAGTCGCAACATATTTAACTATACGGTTTGAGACCGAGGTTGATTAGGGGCCTTTGTAAATTTACATATTCAAATTTAAAGTGCCCAACACTTCCATATGAGTGACACATGGGAGAGGATTTAGATTAACTCCCCAATGCACTACAGTCTATATTCATCACCGAAGGAAATGAGGAGGTTACACAAATATGACTATTAGTCTCAAAACCTCTTTTGTTCCCATAAGAATCACCCATAACTATAAATTTACCTTTCAAGTCGAATTTCCCTCTTAGGTAGTAGACATACTACTAACGCTCCTTTGGATCAATTCCAGATGGTTAAGTCCTTCAAGAGAAACTCACATTTTCTCTATTAGAGTAACCCTCTCTAATACAAATTGAAATTGCGTCTATCGCTCACACTTTGTAAATGCTAAGCATACGGAAGCTTATAGAGCGGAGCTTAGAACTATGGCTAAGTCCTAGAGAGGGGGTGATTGTTGAGTTCTTAAATTATACATACTCTAACCCCATTTCATCACATTTTATGCATGATTCCTATGCTTAAAAGGCTATCTAATGCATGTTTTGTGATTGTAGGAATGAGAGAGAGACTTCACCTATTTGAAGGCTAAAAGAACACATTTGGAAGCTATTTTATGATGATTGAAGGAGGGCCAAAGAAGAAAGAAGGAGCAAGTGATGAAGAGAGAGGGAAGAAACAAAAATTCAGCAAAAATCAAAGGACTAGACTGGTCGGCCACCCTCTGCATCACACTCCAGCAACTGTTGGAGTTTGCTGGAACAAGTCCAGGACCACACCAACCAGTCATGACCGGTCGGCCACCCTCTGCATCACACTCCAACAACTGCTAGAGCTTGTTGGAATAAGTCTAGGACCACACTGATCAGTCATGACCGGTCGGGCATGTACAAAATTAGGAAATTTAATTTTTCTAGCAGCTTGTTCTACCAGCTTCGATTTTTATTACGCTGTGTAAGTAATTATGCACTTCTGAAAGATTCTGAGGTGATGAAGCATCAATGCTATAAAAGGACACCTAGGTTTTGATTTAAAGGCATCATAGAAGGCTTGGGAACTCATGGGAGGTGAAGAGGATCATCGTCGAACATCTACAACTCCTCCAGTTTCGGTTTTTTATGCTTTTTAGTAGTTTTTCATTGTTTCTAGTGGAAGTATGATGATTCTCGGCTAGAACCTTTTAGCTAGGGCTAAGAGGTGAAGCTTGTGGTTAGTTCTAACATAGGATTTTTTTAATTCAAGTACTTTTACTTAAAGTTAGAATTTTTAAGTTGTAGTTTGAATAAAGTTAGTATTTTTGGATGTTTTATGAGAGTTCATGTACTTAGGACATGAGTTCCTTGCAATTATCTAAGATGGCCATGTTTGGATTGATTAGATTCGAATTGTAGTAACCCTAGACCATGCCATAGTCTTTTGGCATGGTTGTTACTTCGAACGGCTACAAGTTTGAATTCTATGTGCTTCATTAGAACTAGAATATGATTTTCTGATTTAAGTGGGATTGTTTATGATTGAATGTCGTATCTTCTAACTATATGAGAGATAAAACTTTAAATCTAGTTGTGTTTAGGCTTGGATGAATAAATTCTCATTGGACTACTACATGTGAATCCTTAATGCCTTAGTTCCATTAATTATCAGAATTTTCTTTAAGTTGTTGATTTCCTTAATTCTTAAAATTTGATTTCAAAATAGCTGAGATTGAAGCTATTAGAATGGTTTGATTTTATTTACCTTCATTTCCTGTGGATCGACCTCGGTCTCACCGAGAATTATTACTACATCGCAACCTTGCACTTGGGGTGAGTGAATAAGTTTTTGGCATCGTTGCCGAGGAATTGGTAAAACGGTTCTAAATATTTTAGTAGCTATAGAATTAGTTAGGTTTTACCATTTTCTTAGGACTAGTTCTTCTTATTTCTAGAACTAACAAGTTTGTTTTATTTTGTAGGAATCACTTCTAGTTCAAGCTAATTGAGTAACATCTTTCTAACTTAGAACATTTTCTATTTTCAGTTGTATTGAATTTTGGTTTAGTTTTCAGATTTTCTTTATAGTATCTAGGATTTAGATTTAGATTTTATTTGTGTGGTTTATGTCCCGTTGGGAACGTGACCACACAAAGCGTCTCCAAACTGAGGGTGATTTAGTTGGACCACTTTCCATCAAAAAACGAGTTAGAAAATACATAGAACATTGTGAAAGTTTAAGGAATATGGATCAAATACCATTAAGGAATCCCCTCCTCCTACTCCAACTATAAATGCACATCAAGAGGGAGTAGGAGAGAATGAGGTGAACAATGCTCCTTCAATGAGAGCTTTACGTGACTACTTATAACTGGCCTATACGACTACACCCTCATGTGTGGTTTTACCAACCACCAGGGGGGGACATTGATATAAAGTCAGGGGTAATTCAACTTTTACCTAAGTTCCATGAGCTAGATTTTGAGAGCCCATATCTATACTTAAAAGAGTTTGATGAGGTAGTTGCTACTTTGCAATACAACAATGTAACTGAGGATGTCATTAAACTTAGATTGTTTCCCTTCTCATTGAGAGAAAGAACCAAAGGTTGGATACACTTTCTTAGACCGCATTCGATAGGGACATGGACTGAAATGACCCGAGAATTCTTGAAAAAGTTCTTCCCTGGCTCATAAAACAAACATCTTTCGAAGATCTATTATGAACTTTTTGGGTAAAGAGGGTGAGTCATTCTTTCAAAGTTAGGAAAGGTTTAAGGAACTCTTACTTGCCTACATCATGGCTATAAAAGTTGGCAAATTATAAATTTCTTTTATGATGGATTGAATTCCAACATGCACCAATTTGTAAAGATGATGTGCAATGGCGAGTTCATGAGCAAAAATCCAGATAAAGTATGGAGTTACTTAGACATGTTGGTCGAGAATGCCCAATCATGGGGTACCTAGGACAAGTCTAGTAACCTCAAACCTCCTTGACAAAAAGAGAAAGGAGGAATTTACATCCTTAAGGAGGAAGACAATGTAAATGTAAAGATAGCCAACATCACAAGAAAAGTCGAGGCCATGAAACTAAGTAAAAGTGGAGTTTCTAAGTCCACGGAGCTATTGAAAATGTGTGCGGAATTTGTGCCGCTAATGTACACTTTACACAAGATTGTCCTATAATTCCTACGTTTCAAGAGGTGTTTGTTCGCTCGCTTCAAGTGCAAGGCTTGCGATTGTTGAACCTCCTAATTTATACATTTGCCGACCCATTACATCACATTATATGCATGGTTTTCATGTTTAAAAAGCCCATCTAATGCTTGTTTTGTGATTGTAGGAATGAGAGTGACTTCACCCAATTGGAGACCAAAAGGGGCACATTTAGGAGCTTTAGATGAAGGCCAAGGTGGATCAAAGAAAGGAGAAAGCAAGGAGAGGAGAGGGAAGAAGAAAGAAAGAAAGAAAATGTCAAAACAAGAAGGCTAGACCGGTCAAGACCGGTCGGCCAGCCCAGTCCGACCGATCAAGACCGGTCGGCTACATACAAACAGCAACCAGCAAGTTTCTAAATCTGATTTTCAGGTTTCCTAAATGCGAGAGGACTTCGTAATTCCGCGTTTCTTCCAAGTCGGTGACGCCTCCAAGCTATAAAACGACACCTACAACCTCTTCCTAACGCATCTAGCAAGGTGGGGAGCAAAGAGATCAAGACCTAGGAGGCTTCCTAGCCTCCTACAACTAGTTTTCTTCTTCTTCTAGTTTTAGTTTCTAGTTTTAATATGCTTTTCCTTAGCTAACCTCTTAGCTAGAGCTAGAGGTGAAATTTATAGTTGGTTCCAATACTTTAATTCTTTTATTTCAAGTACCCTTTTCTTAATTTTGGATTTTGAAGTTCTAGTTTGAATAAAGTTTGGTTTTTTAGAAGTTTTGTAAGAGTTTGTGTACTCCGGACATGAGTTCCTTTCAATTCTCTGAGATTACCATGATTGGGTTGTTTGAATTCGAATTGTAGTAACCCTTGAGCATGCCATAGTCCATAGGCATGACTGTTACTCCGAAGGCTACAAGTTCAAGTTCTATGTGCTTCATTAGAACTAGAAATCTGATTTCCAGATTTAAGTGGGACCGTTTGTGCTTGAATGTTACATCTTCCAATTAGATGAGAGATATGACTTTGATTCTAATTGTGTTGTACTTGGATGAATGGATTGGCATTGTACTACTACAAGTGGATCCTTGATGCTCTAGTTCTTCTTATTTTCAGATTTTCCTATTTCATGTGAAAAACTACTTTCTTAAACTTCTTAGATTTTAGTTATTATAGTACTTGGAATTGTTTACCTCTTTCCCTGTGGATCGACCTCGGTCTCATCAAGATTTATTACTACATCGCAGCCTTACACTTGAGGTGAGCGAACAGCGATGTAGTAATAACTTGGTAAAACCGAGGTCGATCCACAAGGAATTAGGGTAAACCAATTCAAACCATTCTAGCAACTTCAAATTTAGCAATTTTAGGATTTGATTTTAAAAGCTAAGTAAAAACTAGTAACTTTTGTAAAAATCTGATAATTTATTGAACTAAGGCCTCAAGGATCCACTTATAGTAGTCCATGTGAATTCATTCATCCAAGCATAAACATAACTAGATTCGAAGTTCTATCTCTCATCTAATTGGAAGATTAAGCATTTAAATGCAAACAATCCCACTTAAGTTAGAAAATAAGATTCTAGTTCTAATAAAGCACATAAAATTCAAACATGTAGCCTTTGAAGTAACAACCATGCCAAGAGACTATGGCATGCTCTAAGGTTACTACAATTCGAATCTAATCATTCTAAACATGATAATCTCAGAGAATTGCAAGGAACCTATGTTCAAAGCACATGAACTCTCTTAAAACATCCCAAAATACCAACTTTATTCAAAGTAGAACTTAAAAATCCAAACTTTATGTACTTGAATCAAACGAATTTTACATGAGAACTAGCTACAAAATTCACCTCTTAGCCTTAGCTAAGAGGTTCTAGCCGAGCATCATCATGCTAAAACTAAAAGTAATGAAAAACAAATAGAAAATATGAAAAACCGGATTTGGGAGAGTTGTAGACACTTCACGACGATCCTCTTTACCTCCCACAAGTTCTCAAGCCTTCTTTGATGCCTTAGGAACGAACCTTAAGTATCCTTTTATAATGGAGAAGCCTCACCGACTCGGAAAGTTTTAGAATCCACGTAGTACTTACATAGTGCATGAAATTTCGGAGCTTAAAGCCCAAGCTACTGGATTTTCTGTAAAATACACATGGTTGACCAGTCGGACTGGGCATGTGGAAGTCCAAAGAGTGTAGGAGAGGGGGCCTGCTTCTGGCCAACCGGTCTTGACCAATCGGACCTGTCTGGTCCTGAGTCCAGCAAGCTCTAGCAGCTGCTGGAGTGGCTTGTGGCTGGATGGCCGACTGGTCAGGACTGGTCTAACCTATGTTTTCTTCATTTTCTTCCTTTATTTCCTCTCTCTTCTTCTTACTTCTTTCTTCTTCAGCCCACCTTCAATCTTCATTGAAAAGGCTTCTTAATGTAGTCTTTTAAGCATGGATTAGATGAAGTCTCTCTTTCTTTCCTACAATCACAAAACATGCATTAGATAGTCTTTTAAACATAGAAATATGAATAAAATGTGATGTAATGGGTTAGGATATGTATAAATTAGAAGCTCAATAGTGTTAAAAGAGCAAGCAAACGCTGCATATGGTTATCAACGACCTTTCAATAGACCGGTAGGTAATAGGTACAACTTTACTTGGAAGAACCATCCTAATTTCAGTTGGAGGAATGGTCCCACGGCCAATCTTACCAACTCTCAAGGAGGGCCACCTATGTAAAACATGGCCCCACCTCAATTCTCCATGGAAGACACCTTAAAGACGTTTATGCAAGGGCAAACGCAAATTAATCAATCAAATCAACAAATGTTCCAAGAGCTTAAAGTGTCGGTTGATGAGATTAAGGGACGCTTGAATGTTAGGGAAGGGACCTTTCCGGCCCAACCTTAGCCCAATCCTAAACAAACTTATGAAATCAGTACTCCTAATCCTCCTAACCAACATGTGGAGTAAGCAAATTCTATCACCACTCTTAGAAGTGGTAAACAAGTGGATAAATCTATTCCGGTGAAGGCCGACAAGCCTAATGATCCGGTAATTTCTAAGAATGAGGATGGATCTCGCTCAGCTCCACAAGAAACGGAATGCGTTCACAAGCCCAGAGAACCATTCCCTTCGAGATTGGTTACTCCAAAATCTCTCCTAAACTCTCATGATATTTTAGAGGTTTTCAGACAAGTCAAGATCAACATCTATTGCTTAACGTCATTAAACAAATTCCTTCCTATACCAAATTTCTAAAGGACTTATGCACAACCAAATGTAAACATAATGTGCAACAAAAGGCATTTCTCAATGAGCAAGTGAGTGCCATTATCACTCAAAAGACCCCCCCCCCCCCCCAATATATATATATATATATATATATATATATATATATATAATATAAGGATCCTGATAGTGCCGTAATTTCATATATCATTGGAGACTACTGGATTGAGCGTGCATTGCTATATTTAGGGGCAAGCGTAAATTTAATCCCTTACTCAGGTATACGAGTAATTGGGTCTTGGTGAATTAAAACCCACCAAAACCACGTTACAACTCACTGATAGATCTATCCGTGATCTGAAAGGGATGGTTACAGATGTATTGGTCCAAGTCGACAAATTTTACTACCCGATGGATTTTATCATCTTGGACACACAACCGGTTATGGATACTAACACTCAAATATCGGTAATTTTAGGCCGCCCATTCTTGGCTACATCAAACGCAATTATTAATTGCTAGAATGGGGCGATGCAATTGTCCTTTAGGAACATGACATTAGAGGTGAACGTGTTCCACATGTGCAAAAAGCAAAGGAATGAGGAGGATGATGAGCTCTTCGAGGTAAACATGCTTGAATTCTTTGAAGAAGAGGAGCTCCTCCAACTTGAACCACTTAAAAATTTGGAGACATGCTTGGCACACTTTAAAAATTCTAAGGATCCCATCTTATGTGATATTGTACAAGCATTGAGTAATGAGAAGCTGGTAGTTGATAATAGCAGGTGGAGGCCCCATTTCAAAAAATTACCACCAACCACATCAAAGCCTCTACCATCTAATATCTAACCGTCGAAGCTTGATCTGAAACTATTGCCATCCAAGCTTAAATACGTATATTTGGGTCAAGAGGAAACATTCCCGGTTGTCATAGCCTCTCACCTAGGAAAAGACCAAGAGCTTAAGTTGATTGAGCTACTCGAAGAATATAAGGGAGCCATAGGATGGACAATAGTGGACATCAAAAGGATAGACTCTTCAGTTTGTACTCACCATGTACACTTCAAAGAGAATACAAAAACAACTAGACAACCTCAAAGGAGATTAAACCCAAATATGATGGAGGTTGACAAGGCCGAGGTGTTAAAGTTACTAGATGTGGGTATCATCTACCCCATCTCAGATAGCCAATGGGTGAGTCCTACTCAAATTGTCCCTAAGAAGTCTAGTATTACCATTGTAGAGAACGCTAACAACGAGCTTATACCAACTAGAGTGACCACCTGTTGGCGTATGTGAATAGATTATCGGAAGCTAAACACGGTCACTAGGAAGGACCACTTCCCTCTACCATTCATGGATTAAATTTTGGAAAGGTTAGCAGGTCACTCCTATTATTACTTTCTTGATGGTTATCCCAGTTATAACCAAATTGAGATAGCCCCAGAAGGCCAAGAGAAGACCACCTTTACATGCCCGTTCGGTACCTTCACATACCGAAGGATGTCATTCTGACTATGTAATGCACCCGCCACATTCCAATGATGCATGTTGAGTATTTTCTCGGACATGGTGGGTGAGTTTCTCAAGGTATTCATGGATGATTTCTTTATTTTTAGTTGTACATTTGATGAGTGTCTCATCCACTTGAAATCGGGCTTAACAAGGTATGAGGAGAAGAACCTTGTACTAAACTGGGAGAAGTGTCATTCTATGTACAAAGAGGAATAGTCTTTGGACATATCATCTCGTCCAATGGAATAAAGGTAGATCAGGCAAAAATTGACATTATTGCTAATCTACTACCACCCAAAAGCATATGTGATGTGCGGTCCTTCCTTGGACACGTCGGATTTTATCAAAGGTTCATAAATGATTTCAGCCATATCTCTAGGCTTTTATGTAACCTTGTCCAAACGGAAAACCAATTCGAGTGGAGTGCCGAATGTTAATTAGCTTTTTCAAAGTTAAAGAACATGTTGACAACCACACCTATCATGGAACCACCAGATTGGTCTATTCTTTTTGAGTTGATATACGATGCGAACAATTATGCTATTGGGGCAGTGTTAGGACAAAAGAAAGATAAGAAGCCCCACGTTATCTACTATGCGAGTAGGACCTTGAATCCCACCCAAGTTAATTACTCGACTATGGAGAAGGAGCTCCTAGCCGTTGTTTTTGCTTTGGACAAATCCAGGCCTTACTTGATAGAATCCAAGGTTATTATTTACACAGACCATGCAGCGCTGAAAAATCTTCTTTTTAAGAAGGATGTGATGCCCCGTTTGCTTAGATGGATCCTACTCCTTTAGGAATTTGACTTATAAATCAAAGATAATAAAGGAATAGAGAATGTAGTGGTGGATCATCTATCCCAGTCTAGTTGTACCCGATTCCATTAACGAGTCACTTATTGAGGACCCATTCCATGATGAGCAACTCTTTATTGTTATGCATCCACCGTGGTACGTTGATATAGCAAACTATCTTTCCACAGGTGCGATGCTGACTCATTGGACTACGCAGGATAAACGAAAATTTCTAAGGAAAGTGCGAAATTTTTTCTGGAATGAACCATTACTTTTCAAATATTGCCCTAGATCAAATAATTAGGAGATGTGTCCCCGATGATGAATAAAATTCTGTCATCTCTTTTTATCATAGTCAATCATGTGGGGATCATTTTTTCGCCAAGAAAACTACTACAAAAATTCCTGCAATGTGGTTTTTATTAGCCAACCTTATTTAGAGACACCTACGAGTTTTGCAAAGCATGCGAGTGCTGTAAAAAGCTAGGAGGATTGTCACATTGGAATATGATGCCTCTTAACCCAATTCAACATCTAAAAGTCTTTGATTGTTGGGGCATCGATTTTATGAGACCATTCCCCTCATCTTTTGGATATGTCTACATATTTCTTGCTGTAAACATCTGTAACCAATGATCATCACACGGTTCTACAGTTCTTTAAAGAAAATATACTTTCTAGATTTGGAACGCCTCAAGTCATCATAAGTGATGGTGGTTCTCACTTTTGCAATAAGCCTTTTGAAGCCTTAATGAAGAAATATAGCATTATGCATAAAGAGAGTACCTCATACCACCCACAGACAAGTGGGAAAGCTAAAATTTTCAATTGGTAAATCAAACAGATTTTGAAGAAAACTGTGAGGTTGGATCGCAAAGATTGGTCGTTGAGATTAGTCGATGCTCTTTGGGCTCACCGTACTGCTTATAAGACCTCGATTGGAATGTCTCCCTATAGACTTGTATATGGAAAAGCTTGTCACTTACCTGTGGAGCTTGAATATAAAGCCTATTGGGCAATTTGGGTATTGAACTTCGGCATTGACAAGGCTAGCTCGCTTTGCAAACTCCGATTGAATGAGCTTGACGAGATCTGGAATGATGCTTATGAGAACTTGAGGATTTACAAGAGTAAGATGAAAGCCTTTCATAACAAACGTATTTTTAGAAAAAAATTTCATGAAGGCCAAAAAATACTCTTGTACAATTCTCGACTTCATTTTTTCAGGAAAATTGAGATCTCGATGGACCGGCCCATATATTGTTAAAGAAGTTTTTCCTCATGGGGTTATTGAGATAGAGAATGCAGCGAATGGTAACTATTTTAAAGTAAACGGACAATGCCTTAAACCATTCGTTGAGAAGTTTGATTCAGAGGATATGTCCATCCCTCCGAAGGATCTTGTATATTGGGATGATTGATCTCCTAGTTTGACAGAGGTATAGAATAGATTAGGTTTAGTTTGTTTTATTGTTTTAGTAGATTTGGTTGTCAGAGGTAGATTCCCATGATCGACTCTCTCAGGTACTTTCGTTCTCACCCTTTCTTATTTTTATCATTGCTCTCATGTGCATGTTTGTTACATATCTTTTTACATTGAGGACAATGCAAGATTTGGTTGGGAGGTGAGATTCCTAGAATCTAGCATTTTGTGACATTTCAAGCAATGTTTGTAGGAAATTTTTTACTTTTTCTGAAAATTCAACACTCTCTAGGAAAACCTTGTTTCTATATACTTGAGATGCTATAATTATGAAAGGATGAGAGATGAATTGATGTGATTTGAGATTTCTGAATTATTTTAAATGTAATAGTTTTTTTATATGAATTTCCTTATTGATTTGATTAATAGAACATTTGAACACTTTTAAGTCAAGTTCACATTACATGATTCTCATGGTTTGAAGGGATTACGTAGATTTGTAGATTAGTTAGACTAAAGATTTGAAATGTTAAGGAACTAAGCCAGGGAACTTTGTCCATCCTTGCTCATGTGAAATAAGAGAAAAGAACGAAAGATATGGATTTTTAAAAATTCTATCTAATATTGAAAGAAAAGTATGGTTATTCATTGAATATATATTGTGAAAATTTTCAAAAAGGGCTACCTATTACCTACCAGGGGATGGTCTACCCGTAACCAAAGCTGGAATGGGAAGTAGTGTAAAAGCTGTTGAAGGAACGGTAAGGCAAATTCTTGTCGTAGGCATTTGGTTAATCTGTACACTTTTATATCTTTAGTTTTGCTGATTTATGAAGAAGGTAATCCTGGAAACTCATGAGATGAACATTCACGATGCATACTAGATCAAAAGTGTTCGGATTCTTCTATTTATCAATCAATTGGTGGGGATTCTATGTGAACACTTGTTATTATTAAAGAAGTTTTAGACTTAAATTTCCTATCACTAAATGTCTTTGAATTTTATGGTTTTATATCTTGAAGAGTTGTGTTTTTAGAGAAGTGAATTTTTTCATGCATGTTTTCCTCGAGACTAACAAAATGCTGGTTGGGGAGTGTGTTGAGCTCTTAAATTATACATATTCTAACCCCATTTCATCACATTTATGCATGATTCCTATGCTTAAAAGACTATCTAATGCATGTTTTGTGATTGTAGGAATGAGAGAGAGACTTAACCTATTTGAAGGCTAAAAGAACACATTTGGAAGCTATTTTATGATCAATAAAGGAAGGCCAAAGAAGAAAAAAGGAGCAAGTGATGAAGAGAGAGAGAGAAGGAATAAAAATTCAGCAAAAATCAAAGGGCTAGACCGGTCGACCACCCTCTGCATCACACTCTAGCAACTGCTGAAGCTTGCTGGAATAAGTCTAGGACGACATCGACTGGTCATGACTGGTCGACTATATATAAAGTCATGAAATTCAATTTTTCCAGTAGTTTGTTCTACAAGCTGCGATTTTTATTGTGCTATGTAAGTAATTACTGCACTTCTGAAAGATTCTGAGGTGGTGAAGCTTCAATGTTATAAAAGGACACCTACGTTTCGATCTAAAGGCATCATAGAAGGCTTAGAAACTCGTAAGAGGTGAAGAGGATCATCATGGAGTGTCTGCAACTCCTCTAATTCTAGGTTTTTATGCTTTTTAGTAGTTTTTCATTGTTTCTAGTTGAAGTATGATGATGCTCGGCTAGAACCTCTTAGCTAGGGCTAAGAGGTGAAGCTTGTAGTTAGTTCTAATGTAGGATTTGTTTAATTCAAGTACCTTTACTTAAAGTTTAAAATTTTAAGTTCTAGTTTGAATAAAGTTAGTATTTTTCTACGTTTTATGAGAGTTCATGTACTTACAGTAAAGTGCAGAAATTACAGAAAACAGCCCAGCTGTTACACATCCAATCAGTCGGTGACCAAATCCAACAGGTCGACCCTAGGGTTGAGACAAGTTGAATTTCCAGTCTTTTGGGCTGAAACTTGCTTGACTAAAAACACAGGTCGATGACTGGTCACCAGACCGATCGGCCAAAGGCTCCGACCGGTTGCCCGACTGGTCGGCCGCGTGCTAATTCAAAAATCTTCTATTTGAAACTCCAATTTTTCCAATGGAACTGCATAAGTCCTTGCGCGATTCTGGAACTTTCTGTGGCGGTGGAGCATCAAAGTTATAAAAGGACACCTAGGGACTTGTCTAAACTTGTCCTATAAGAGATCTAAGTTCGTAGGGAGGTGGAGAAGATCATTGTGGAGCGTCCACAACTCCTCCGAATGCAGGGTTTTCTAGTTTATTTATGCTTTTAGTAGTGTTTCTTTTGAGTTTTAGTTCAACTTCGTAATGGTTGGCTAAACCTCTTAGCTAGAGCTAAGAGGTGAAGCTTATAGTTATTTACAATGCTTAATTGGGATAAATTCAAGTATTTTTGGATTCAATGAAGAACACTTCTAGTTCTAGTTTGAAATAAAGTTGGTATTTTTAGTTTAATCTTTATCTCTTGTGATTTTGTTTATATGGGATGTTTTAATTTACTAAGATTGCTTAATGGGGTGTTGTTAATAGGATTTTGGGTTGTAGAGATCTTAGATCCATCCTGATATGTTTAATGTTAAGTGATCTTACAAACCAAGTTTTCAAAGTGCTTATCTAGAACTAGACTAGAAGAAGTTCATATCTTTTGATTTGATATGAGATAGATGTTTTATGTATTGGTATTTGTTTGATTGAAGTTCAATTCATGCTTCTAAATCAAGTCTAATGATAAGACTTGAGGAAGAACCATGAATGTGATCTCACTATTTTGTGAAGGATTGGGCTATATGATTGGATACGCCCAATGCTTTAGTTGTTATGAGAGGACCATATCAGTAGATGATCCATCTATGTTAAATGTATTGTGATGATTTGATTGCTTCAAATTCTGATTGAATAACGATAGAACTTCGATTCCAATTGAGTTATTAGCTTGAATGATTGAATTGGCATTGTGAATGATTATAAGTGGATCCTTGGCGCTCTAGTACTTATTTTCCTAATTTATTTTAAAAGTAGATAGTTTTATGTTCGTAAAATTCATCATTTAATACAAATATGAATTTAGTCCATCTTGGTTACATACTTTAGAATTGTTACAACAATCCTTGGGGACGATCTCGGTCTCATGATCGAATTATTACTACATCGCAACCTTGCATTTGAGGTGAGCAAACAAGTTTTTGGTGTCGTTACCGGGGATTAGGTTTATAGTTTTGAATTTTGTAATTAGGGTATAGTTACGGTTAGATAGTTTAGCTTAGGATTTTCTTTTCTAGTAGGTTTTTCTCAGAATTTTTCTACTACTAACAATTTTTGTTTGTTTTGTAGGATTCTCTTTGGCTAACCTAGTTCTTCAATTTGGTAACACTGTTCTAAATTAGAACTCCTTTTTTTAGTAGTTTCATATTTTTAGATTTTAGATTTAGTTTTAGTCTTTGTGTGGTTTATGCCCCATTGGGAGCATGATCATATATTGTGACTTTTAAGTGAAGGAGGTTTAACTAATCATAGATAAGTTAGAAAATGTCTAGGAAATCCTGAACCGTTTGAAATCATGGTTGAGAATGACCCAAACGTTGTTGAGAATGTTGATCATGATGCACCACCAACTAGGACGGACCGTAATGAGAATGAGAAATGCTATGTTTCTTTGGTTAAAACATTACGAGATTATTTATAACTGGAGAGAACAACCACATCTTCCTGCATTGTCTTTCTACTTAATGTAGGAAACGTGGACCTTAAATCAAGAATTATCAAATTACTTCCAAAATTCTATTGACTTAATTATGAAAGTCCATATGCACACATGAGTGAATTCGAGGAGATTTCTAACAGCTTTCAATTTAATAAAGTCTCCCAAGATGTGATCAAACTAAAATTGTTTCATTTCTCTCTAAAGCACAAAGCCAAATAATGACTCGTGAGTTCCTTTATTAGAATGACCACATCTCTTAAAACTAGAAGCATCGGGACATGGGCTAAGATGACTCGGGAGTTCCTTAAAAAGTACTTCCCGGTTCATGAAAGCAATGCACTAAGGCGGGCCATTATGAACTTCTCCCTAAAATGGAGATGAGATATGTTTTCAATGTTGTGAGAGGTTCAAAGATCTTTTATTAGAATGAACACATCATGGTTACGAAAAGTGGCGATTAATTGACTTCTTTCATGATGGATTGAGTTCAAACATGCGCCTAATTTGTCCAGATGATGTGTAATGGTGAATTTTTGAACAAAGAGCCCAAAGATGCTTGAGATTACTTTGATATGCTAGCCTAAAATGCCCAATCTTGGGACATCTCTACCCCGACTAGTAATCCCAAATCAACCCCAAGAGAGAAAGGAGGACATGCATTAAATGGGGAAGATGATTTAAATACAAGGGTGGCAGGGTCTTACAAAGAAGGTTGAGGCCATAGAGTTGAGAAGTGTTAACGTGATACTACCACTGAGGCTGTTGAGAGTGTATGTGGTATTTGTAAGAGTGATGTTCACTCAACAAAGGATTGCCCAACAATCCCTGCGTTTCAAGATATTTTGCAAATTCAAGTGAACGCCACAAACGTTTACTAACGCCCCTTTAGTGCACCAAATTCTAACTTGCAAAATCTTGATTAGTTGTGTTAACCAAATCTTAATTGGAAGAATGGACCCTTGAAAAATACAAACAATGTCTTCCAAGGGCCTCTCCAAAAGAGCACTCTTAATGATACATTGAATGCATTCATGATTGGACAAACTCAGATAAATCAGTCCAACATGCAGGCCATGAATGAACTTAAAACCTCACTTGAAAGAATTGAGACTCATCTAGGAGTTAGGAAGCAAGGGACTTTTTCGACCCAACCTCAGCCTAACCCCAAGGAACAACTTAAATAAAAAATTAATTCTTCAACACATCCTCATGTGGAACACATTCAAGCCATCATCACTCTTAGAAGTGGCAAAACAATTGAAAAATCTGAACCGGTGAAGGCCGCAAAGCCTAATGATCCGGTTGATTCTAAGAGTAATGATGAATCGAGCAATGCTCTACAAGATAAAGAGTTGGAGCATGTGTATAAACCTATGGCCCCATTCTCCCAACGTCTTATCTCAATTAGAAAGCCAAGTGAAAATCAGGACATCCTACAAGTTTTTCAATAAGTGAAAATCAACATTCCCTTGTTGGATGCAATTAAGCAAATTCCTTCATACGCCAAAATTTTAAAGGATCTATATGCCGTAAAGCGTAAGCAAAAAGTGCACAAGAGGGCATTTTTTACGAAACAAGTGAGTGCTATCATACAACAAAACACTCTCTCCAAATTCAAAGATCCCGAAAGCCCTACAATCTCTTACATGATAGGTAACTTTCGGATCAATAGAGCCACTTCTCGATCTAGGGGCTAGTGTTAATTTGATTCCCTACTCAATCTACGAGAAACTTGGACTTGATGAATTAAAACCCACAAAGATAATTTACAACTTGTGGATCGCTTTGTTAGAGTACCGAGAGGGGTGATTGAGGATGTGTTAGTCCAAATCGATAAGTTGTACTACCTGGTAGACTTTATCGTCTTAGATACACAAGCAATTACGAATGTGTGTACTCAAGTTCCTGTCATTCTAGGCCGACCATTTCTAGCAACCACCAATGCTATAATCAATTGTAGAAATGGGATTATGAAAATGTCCTTTGGAAATATGACAATGAAATTGAATGTGTTTCACTTACATAAACAACTTGAGTATGATGATGAAGATGAGATCCACATGATTAACTTCATAGATATAATTGTGGGTGATGATGAGCCACCCTCAGCTAAATTTTTCAAAACCTTAGAAGTTTGCTTGACTCATCCAAGGATGATATGAATTTAGAAATTAATGAGGCCATGGAAGAGCTAAAATCTAAAAATTTGATTGACATGACACTAATCGCTGATTTGAATAATTTTGTTATGCAGAAATTTAAAGATTTGGTGCTTGAATTGCTTAAGGAGAGGCCGATTTCTGAAAGTATAGGGGTTGAGGACTTATTCCAACCTACACAAGTGACCAAGAAGGTCAAAGTTTCATACACTCTAGAAGAGTGTTTGGCATATTTGCTTTAAGGAAAACTTCACCGGTGCCCAAAAAGACTCCTTCCCATGAAGTATAACACTTGAATTATTAATTGTGGAAGCATCAGTAGAATCTGATTATGTGGAGATCATACTAATTTTTAAAGAAGAAATTTAAGTCTCCACATCTCTTTGGTTTGTTCAAACCAAAGTGCACCATCTTTGAGATGATCCTTACTTGATTTTTTTTTCTTAGACAAGTTGAAAAGAGATTCATATTTGAGGATTTTGTTCGCTCGCCTCAAGTGTAAGGCTAGTGATGTAGTGATAAATCTCAGTAAGACCGAGGTCGAACCATAGAGAATTAGAGAACAATTTCTAACTTATTCCAGCAAGTAGGATTTCAGCAATTTGGAGATTCAATTGAAGGAATTATGCTAAAACAGTAACTTAAGAAAAACAGTGATTAAAGGTACTAAGGCTTTTAAGGATCCACTTGTAGTAATCCCATGTCAATCGAATCAATCCAAGCATGATACAAAACTAGATTTGAAGTCCTCTCTCATTTAGTTGGAAGATAAATCATTAAACACATTCAATCCCATTCAAGTTGAACTACCAAGTTCTAGCACCATTCAACACATATAGAATTCGAAATCATAGCCTTCGGAGTAACAAGCCATGCCTGTGGACTATGGCCTGCTCAAGGGTTACCATAATTCAAATCTAATCAAGCAAAACATGATAATCTCAGAGACTTACGAGGAGTCCATGTCCGGAGCACATAAACTCTCATAAAACATCTAAAACTATCAAATTTAAGAACTAGAACATTCCAAATTCAAACTTGAAGTAAGACTACTTGAATTAAACTGAATCAAACGTGAAATTGGCTACAAGCTTCACCTCTCATCCTTAGCTGAGAGATTCTAGCTGAGCATTTTCATATTACAACTAGAACTCATAAAAGAAAATTAGAAAACATAAAAACTCGGAGTTTGGAGGGTTGCAGACGCTCCACGACGGCTTCCTTCCTCTTCCACGAAGTTCCTTAGCTTCTATGATGCCCTAGGAAGAGACCCTAGGTGTCCTTTTATATTGTGGAAGCTCCCTTACGTCGGAAACATCCAGAAATTGCGTAAGGTTACGCAATGCGTAGAGAATTTCATAGCCCGAATTAGAAACTGGCTGTTTTTACGCATGGCCGACCGGTCACGGCCGGTTGGACTGGGCTGGCCGACCGGTCTTGACCGGTCAGACTGATCTTTAATTGGTCCAGCAAGCACAGAGTGATGCCCGACCTATGGGCCGACCGGTCTTGACCGGTCAGACTGCCTTGTTTTGAAGTCCAGCGTGTATAGCAGGGTTGGCTGACCACTCTTGACTGGTCTGGCTCTCTTGGCTGACTGGTCTTGACTGGTCAGGCCTCTAGATTTCCATCTTCTCTTTCTTTCTTTCCTTCTCTCTCTCTTCTACTTGATTGTTCTTTCTTTGGTCCTCCTTCAATCTTCATTCAATGGCTCTAAGTGGACCCTTTTTGTCTCCAATTGGTTGAAGGTCCGCTCTCATTCCTACAATCACAAAACATGCGTTAGATGGGCCTTTTAAACATGCAAACCATGCATATAATGTGATGTAATGGGCTATGCAATGTATAAATTGAAGGTTCAACACACCCGCAACCAGCTTTTTTCTAAGTCCCGAGCAAAACATGCGTGAAATAAGTTCAAGCCTCCAAAAATCAACTCTCCTTCAAAAACCATGTTTCTATCCACTCCAAGACATACAAGTATAAAGTTCGAAAAAATTAGGTGATAGAAGCTGAAACCTTAAGCTCTCAAAACATAATATGTGTCGATATGAAATTTCAGCCGATTTATTGATGAATAGAAGGACTCGAACAAAATTCAACCTAGTGTGCATAGTGAAAGTTCATCTCATGAGTTTCTGGAATTATCTTCTTCACAGATCAACTGAACTATGGATCTCAAGGTGTATAGAGAAACAACAAGCCAATGACAGGAATTTGCCTTACCGTCCTTCCGACGACTTTCACACTACGTCCCATTTCCGGCTTTGGTTACAGGTAGACCATCCCCCAGTTGGTAATAGGTAGCCCTTTTCGGAATTTTTCACCATTTTTCCATCATTCCCAATTTCCTCCTTCCTTTTCCTTTTTCTTTTAAATTAGACAAGATTTTTAGAAATCTATATCTTTCGTTATTTTCCCATGGACAAGGATGGACAAAGTACCCCGGTTTGGTTTCTCAATGCCTCAAATCTAAGTCTAGCTAATCCACAAATCACATAATCCTTTCAACCCATGAAAATCGTGTAATGTGAACTAGGTGTAAGAGTGTTCAAATTTTCTATCAATCACATAAATAGGGGAATTCACATATAAAACCATTATATCAAGAGAAATTCAAGACTCACTTCGTATCTCCTTTTCTTATACTCGTATCATCTCGAATGCATAGAAATAAGGTTTTCTAAAAGAGTTTTGAATTTTTAGAAAATTCGAAAAAATTTACAATAATGCTCGAAATGTTGCAAACTACTAGATGAGGAATCTCATCTCACCCCCCAACCAAATCTTGCATTGTCCTCAATGTAAAAGGATGTACAATGAGCATGAACATGAGAGCAATGAGAAACATAAAAGGGAGTGAGAATAATAGTACCTGAGAGAGTTGATCATGGAAGTCTGCAACTCCGACAACTAAATCCTACTAAAACAGTAAAACTAAAAAAATATAAACTAAACCTAATCTAAGGAAAGAAATAAAGATACCTACCCCGTCCTTTAAAAGGAGGATCTCCATCAGACTAGGAGATCGATTATTAGTATAACATCCAAAAGGACAAAGTTGAGCAAGATCATCAAGTGGTGTAATAAATTATTCAGAAGAACTATCCACCATCCTGCTTTGGAAAGTATATCGGTGACATCAACCATTCTAGCCCATTGAAAATCCTGATGAAAATTTCAGCGGATTCTTCAAGAAAATTGTCACATGTACTAGGGAAGGAGAATGGCATTGGTTGGAAATCATTGAGTATGGATCTCCTTTCCTTCTTGTCTGGGCAAAAATTGTTCAAGTATGGGTCATCCCAGAAGTGTCCCTTGGTTTGAACAAACCAAAGAGATGTGAGGACTTCAATCGCTTCATCCTCAAACATTGGGATGGTCTCCACATAATCATTTGCCACTTGTGCTTCCACAGTTGATTCTTCATTTTTGCACTCTGTGGAAGGAGGCGTTTTAGGTGCATGAGGTCTCTCTCTCACAGCATGTACTATGTCCTGAATCATGGGATCATCCCAATCTTCAAAATACGCTAAACACTCCTCGAGTGTGTAGGAGACCTCAGGAGAGGAAGTTTTCAGATTTCGACCCTTTACGTCTTCCTCCTTTTCGAAATTTTGTGTAGGTTGGAGTGGGTCCTCTACCTCTACACTTTCAGAAATCGGTCTCTCTGTAGGCAAGTCAAGCACCAATTCTTTCAAATCCCGCATAACAAATTTGTGTAAATCAGAAATTGATGACTTGTCAAATAAATTTTCAGAAATTGACACATCAAGGTTTTATTAAAAATAAAATTAAATTCATCCTTAGAATGTATCAAACATGTCCCCAAGCTTTTAGGTAGATCATGTTGGAAAAACTCCCCATCTCCCATGGATTCTATCATGTTTACCTCATGGGGGCCATCATTGTCATCCTAATCCTTAAAAGGGTCAAAGCTAACAACATCTAGAGGGTCAAAATTCTGCTTTAAAGTGAACTCCTCTTCCATGATTGAATCAATCATATCAACCTCGTGGACATCATCATCATCCATATGCCTTTTGCCCAAGTGGAACACATTCACCTCCAATGTCATGTTCCCAAAGGACATTTGCGTCACTCCATTCTGGCAGTTTATGATTGCGTTTGATGTAGCAAGGAATGGGCGGCCTAGAATCATCGATATTTGGGTGCTAGCATCCGTAACCGGTTAGGTGTCCAAGACGATGAAATCTACCAGGTGGTAGAATTTATCAACTTGGACTAGCACATCCTCAACTATCCCTCATAGTACACGGATGGATCTATCAGCGAGTTACAACGTGGTTTTGGTGGGTTTTAATTCACCAAGACCCAATTGGTCGTATACCGAGTATGGGATTAAATTTATGCTTGCCCCCAAGTCTAATAGTGCACACTCAATCCGGTAGTCTCCTAATGATACATGAGATTGTGGGACTACCAGGATCTTTGAAATTTTTTTTTTTTTTTTTTTGGGGGGGGGGGGGGGGGGGGTCTTTTGAGTGAGAATGGCACTCAATTGCTCATTTAAAAAGGCCTTTTGTTGCACATTATATTTATGTTTGGTTGTGCATAGGTCCTTTAGAAACTTGGCATAAGAGAGAACTTGTTTGATGGCATCAAGCAAGGGAATGTTGATCTTGACTTGTCTAAAAATATCTAAAATATCATGAGAGTTTGGGAGAAATTTTGGGGCAACCAATCTTGAAGGAAATGGTGCTAAGGGCTTGTAAATGCATTCCATTTCTTGTAAGGCTAAGTTAGATCCATCCTCATCCTTAAAATTTACCGGATCATCAGGCTTGTTGGCCTTCACCGGAATAGTTTTGTCAATTTGCTTACCACTTGTAAGAGTGGTGATGGATTTGGCTTGCTCCATAGGTTGGTTGGAGGGATTAGGATTGCTCACTTCATGTATTTACTTTGGATTGGGATGTGGTTGGGCCGGAAAAGGTCCCTTCCCTAGCGTTCAAGCATCCCTTAATCTCATAACCGAGACTTTAAGCTCTTGAAACATTTGCTGATTCGTTTGGTTAATTTGCATTTGCCCTTGTATAAATGCTTTTAAAGTATCCTCCATTGAGAATTGAGGTGGGGCCATATTTTGTATGGGTGGCCCTCCTTGATAGTCGGTAGGATTGCCCGTGGCCGCATTCTTCCAATTGAAATTTGGGTGATTCTTCCAAGTAGAGTTGTACGTGTTACCCACCGGTCCATTGAAAGGCCGTTGATAACCATATGTAGCATTTGCATGTTCATGTAACACCTCTTGAAATGCAGGAATTGTAGGACAATCTTGAGTAGCATGTAAATTGGTGAAACAAACCCACATATGGTCTCAATAGCTTCATTGAACTTTGAAACTCCACTTTTACTAAGTTCCATAGCCTCAATCTTCCTTGTGAGGTTGGCTATCCTTGCACTCATATCGTCTTCCTCCTTAAGGATATAGGATCCCTCTTTTCTCTTTTTCTTGAGTAGGCTTGGGGTTATTATTAGATTTATCCGAGGTATCCCATAATTGGGCATTCTCGGCCAACATATCCAAATAACTCCAAGCTTCATCTGGATTTTTGCTCATGAACTCACCGTTGCACATCGTCTCTACGAATTGACGCATATTGGAACTTAATCCATCGTTGAAAAAGTTTATGATTCACCAACTTTCGTAGCCATGATGTGGGCAAGCAAGTAGGAGGTCCTTAAACCTTTCCTAGCATTGGAAGAAAGATTCATCCTCTTTAGTCGAAAAATTCATTATGGCTCTTCGAAGGGTGTTCGTTTTATGAGCCAGGAAGAATTGTTTCAAGAATTCCTAGGTCATCTCATTCCATGAACCTATCGAGTGTGGTCTAAGAGAATGAAGCCAAGTCTTGGCTCTTTTTTTCAATGAAAAGGGAAAGAGTTTGAGTTTAATGGCATCTTCCAAAACATTAGTGTATTGCAAGGTAGCCACCACTTCTTCAAATTCCTTTAAGTGCAAATATGGGCTGTCAGAATCTAGCCCATGGAACTTTGGTATAAGTTGAATTACACCCGGCTTTATATCAATGTTTCCCCCAGTTAGTGGTAAGACCATGCAAGAGGGTGTAGTTGCACGGGCCAGTTGTAGGTAGTCCCGTAGTGATCTCATTGGAGGACCGTTATGTACCTCATTCTCTCCTACTCCCTATTGGTTTGCGTTCGTAGTTGGAGTAGGGGGGGAGGATTCCTTAAAGGTGTTTAATCCATACTCTCCAAATTATCACAATGGTCTGCAGATTTTCAGATTCGTCTATGAACGGATAGTGGTCCAACTAAACCACCTTCGGATTGGAGACAAATGGAGTGGTCACATTCCCAACGGGACATAAACCACTCAACTAATAAACTATCCTAATCCTAAGTTCTAAAATCTGAAATTAATCTTAAAAGTTAAAAATCTGTGAAAAGCCTAAGTTAGAAGAATATTACCCGATTTTCTTGAACTAGAGGAGAAATCCTACAAAACAAAACAATTTGTTAGTTCTAAAAAAAAAAAAAATCAGAAAAGCCTATCTACTTCTACTTCTACAGCCACTAAAAAGAATCTAGAACTATTATCTAAACTCCCCGGCCGCGGCGCCAAAAACTTGTTCGCTCGCCTCAAGTGTAAGGCTGCGATGTAGTAATAAATCTTAGTAAGACCGAGGTCGATCCACAGGGAATTAGAGAACAATTTCTAACTTATTCCAGCAACTAGGATTTCAGTAATTTTTAGAGATTCAATTGAAGGAATTATGCTAAAACAGTAACTTAAGAAAAACAATGATTAAAGGTACTAAGGCTTTCAAGGATCCACTTGTAGTAATCCCATGTCAATCCAATCAATCCAAGCATCATACACAACTAGATTTGAAGTCCTATCTCTCATCTAGTTGGAAGATAAATCATTAAACACATTCAATCCCATTCAAGTTGAACTTCCAAGTTCTAACACAATTCAACACATATAGAATTCAAAATCATAGCCTTTGGAGTAACAGCCATGCCTATGGACTATGGCCTGCTCAAGGGTTACCATAATTCGAATCTAATCAAGCAAAACATGATAATCTCAAAGAGTTGTGAGGAGTCCATGTTCGGAGCACATGAACTCTCATAAAACATACAAAACTATCAAATTTAAGAACTAGAACATTCAAATTCAAACTTGAAGTAAGACTACTTGAATTAAACTGAATCAAACATTAAATTGGCTACAAGCTTCACCTCTCAGCCTTAGCTGAGAGATTCTAGCCGAGCATTTTCATACTATAACTAGAACTCAAAAAAGAAAACTAAAAAATATAAAAAACCCGGAGTTTGGAGGGTTGTAAACGCTCAACGACGGCTTCCTTCCTCTTCCACGAAGTTCCTTAGCTTCTATGATGCCCTAGGAAGAGACCCTGGGTGTCCTTTTATAGTGGGAAAGCTCCCTTACATCGGAAATATCCAGAAATTGCGTAAGGTTACGCAATGCGCAGAGAATTTTGGAGCCCGAATTAGAAACTGGCTGTTTTTACGCATGGCCGACCGGTCACGGCCGGTTGAACTGGGCTGGCCGACCGGTCTTGACCTGTCAGACTGGTCTTTAATTGGTCCAGCAAGCACAGAGTGATGCTCGACCTATGGGCCTGACCAGTCTTGACCCAGACCGGTCGGACTGCCTTGTTTTGAAGTCCAGTGTGTACAGCAGGGTTGGCCGACTGGTCTTGACCAGTCTGGCTCCCTTGGCCAACCGATCTTGACCGGTCGGGCCTCTAGATTTCCAGCTTCTCTTTCTTTCTTTCCTCCTCTCTCTCTTCTACATGATTTCTTCTTTCTTTGGTCCTCCTTCAATCTTCATTTAATGGCTCTAAGTGGACCCTTTTTGTCTTCAATTGGGTGAAGTCCGCTCTCATTCCTACAATCACAAAGCATGCATTAGATGGGCCTTTTAAACATGCAAACCATGCATATAATGTGATGTAATGGGCTATGCAATGTATAAATTGGAGGTTCAACAGATTTCGAATTGAAGAAATTCTCCTTCCCTAACACATGGGGTGATAACTTTGGGAAACTTGCTAAAATTTTTCAGTAAGATTTTTAATAGATTAGAATGACGAACATCACTCATGTGTATTATGAAGCGGGATTGTGGATGGTATTACTGAAAAATCTTTTACTCCACATAATAATCCTGTTAGATTCTATTCCTTTAGATGATTCTGTGTATCAAGATTCAACTCTCAGTCTGATGGAGGTATAGCGTAGTTTCTATTATTTCAATTTATTTAGTGTTTAAAGTTGTGGACTTCCACATTCGACTCTCTTAGGTACTCTCATTCTCACTCTCCTTTATTTTTGTCATTACTCTTATATCATTGCATATTGCATATCTTTTTACATTGAGGACAATGTAAGATTTGGTTGAGGGGTGAGATTCCTAGATGAATCTAGTGTTTTGTGACATTTCGAGCAATTTTTGTATGAAAACTTTTGATTTTTTTGAAAATTCAAAACTCTTTTGAAAAACTTTGTTTCTATGCACTTGGGATGTTACGAGTATGAGAGAAAGAGTGATGAAGTGATTGACTTTGAAAGCCTTGAATTACTTATAATATAATAGCCTTCTATATAAATTCCCATATTTTTATGATCGATAGAAAGTTTAGAACATTTTTTAGTCTAGTTCACATTACATGATTCTCATGGTTTGAAGGGATTACATAGACTTATAGATCGACTAGACTAAGATTTAAGGTGTTAAGGAACCAAGCTGGGGAACTTTGTCCATCCTTATTCATGAGAAATAAGAAGAGAAAAGAATGGCAGATATGGATTTCTAAAAATCCTATCTCATATTTATAATGAAAAAGAAAGAAAAGTATGGCTATTGTTGAAAATATGTTGAAAATTTTCGAAAAGAGCTACCTATCACCAACCAAGGGAAGGTCTACTCGTAACCTAAGATGGAAATGGGAAGTAGCGTGAAATCCGTCAAAGGAACGGTAAGGCAAATTCTTGTTATAGGCATGTGGTTGATATGTACGCTTTTTGATCTTCAGTTTCACTAATTTATGAAGAAGGTAATCCTGAAAATTCATGAGATGAACATTCACTATGCACACTAGACTGTACGTGTTCGAATTCTTCTATTTATCAATCATTTGGTGGAGATTCTACGTGAAACACTTATTATGTTTAAGCAATTTAAGATTTCAACTTCTATCACTAATTTTCTCTGAATTTTGCACTTGTATGTTTTAAAATTTATAGAAGTATAGTTTCCGAGAGAGAGTTGGGTTTTGAAAAGTTGGATTTGTTTCACGCATGTTTTGCTCGGGACTAGCAAAATGCTGGTTGGGGGGTGTGTTGAGCCTTGAATTATACATATTCTAACCCCAATTCATCATTCTTTATGCATGATTTATAGTGTTAAAGACCCATATTATACATGATTTTGTGTTTGTAGGAATGAGAGAGAGACCTTGTGAATTCAATGCTAAGAGACCTCTTTAGGACACCTTGAGGATTAAAGAAAGAAAGGCCAAGAATGGAAGAAAGAAGCCATGGAAGATGTAATTGAAAAATAAAGAAAAACATTGAGAAAATCATGTTAAAAGACCTGAAAGGGCCGAAAAAACCAAATTACAGAGCTGCAAGGCCAGAAAAGAAAATTGCAGAAACTGTAGAAAATAGCCCTGCTGTTACACATTCGACGAGTCATTGACTAGATCCGACAGGTCGGCCGATAAGTCGGCCCTTGGGTTAGGACAGGTCGAATTTCCAGTCTTTTGGGCTGAAACTTGTTGGACCAAAAACATAGGTCGACAACCGGTCACCAGAACGATCGGCCACATGTAGATTAAAAAATCTTCTGTTTGAAGCTCCGATTTTCCTGGACAACGACATAAGTCCTTGCGCGATTCTGGAACTTTCTGAGGTGATTGAGCATCAAAGCAATAAAAGGACACCTAGAGACTTGTCTAAACTCAACCTAAAAGAGATCTAAGTTCGTGAGAGGTGGAGATGATCATCGTGGAGCATCTACAACTCCTCCGAATATGAATTTTCTAGTTTATTTATGCTTTTAGTAGTTTTTCTTTTGAGTTTTAGTTCAACTTCGTAATGGTTGGCTAAACCTCTTAGCTAGAGCTAAGAGGTGAAGCTTATAGTTATTTACAATGCTTAGCTTGGATTAATTCAAGTATTTTTGGATTTCATGAGGTACACTTCTAATTCTAGTTTGAAATAAAATTGGTATTTTTAGTTTAATCTTCTATCTCTTGTGTTAACGCCAAAAATTGGCTAACAGATGTTGGTCAGAGACCAACTTTGATTCTTCGTCGTCTGACCTCCAATCGGAGATGAATGGTGTAGATTGGGGAATCTGCAATCACCAAGAAAGGTTAGGACCACCGCCGGTTGGCCCGGCTTATGGCCCTCCGATGGCAAAGTCAGTACGGGTACTGTGATAATAAGATGAAGTGTGAAATGTAGGCTTAGAGATTGTGTACCTTTTTCATCTGTGAGGTCATCTATTTATGCAGATCCGGGTGATCCAGTCTGTTACGCAAGCTGTTAAGATTAGTACTGATTTCAGGGGATAAGGCACTTATCCTATTAATCCTTAGATAAGGGGATAGCCTAACCACTTTACACGTCTAACTGATTACGTCTCTTGATGGAGATCCCTTGAGACACGGAGCCGTAGACGGAGATAAGCCCAAAATCGGCCTATACGTGCTGCTGGTACTATAGGCTAAGGGATGTCATCGCTGATCATCAGTAGTTAAAGCTGCTCGCACGTCGGAAGATGCTCGCGAGACAAGCTGCTCGCAAGTCGGAAGATGCTCGCGAGACAAGCTGCTCGCATATATAGGCTGCTGGTACTATGAGATGAAGGACGTCCTCGCCAGAGAGCAGAGAGCAGAGAGCAGAGAGCAGAGAGCAGGGCTGCTCGCATGACCAGAGACCAAAGACCAGAGACCAGAGCTCAGAGAGCAGAGCTGCTCGCATGACCAGAGAGCAGAGACCAGAGAGCAGGGCTGCTCGCATGACCAGAGACCAAAGAGCAGAGAGCAGGGCTGTTCGCATGACCAGAGACCAAAGAGCAGAGAGCAGGGCTGCTCGCATGACCAGAGAGCAAAGACCAGAGACCAGAGCTGCTCTCATGACCAGAGAGCAGAGAGCAGAGAGCAGGGCTGCTCGCATGACCAGAGAGCAGAGAGCAGGGCTGCTCGCATGTTTCGGGAGCTGCTCACATGTCGGGAGTGCTCATGACGAGAGTGGTCATATGTCGGGAGTGCTCATGACGAGAGTGCTCATATGTCGGGAGTGCTCATGACGAGAGTGGTCATATGTCGGGAGTGCTTATGACGAGAGTTGCTCACGAGCCAAGCTGCTCGCATGTTGATCGGATGGCATTGCTTCGGGGATCTGAGATGAACTATAAACAGAGGAGGCTCGCTATCGATCAATCTGATAATGACTTTCTCTCAATCACTTTCTGATCACATCTTTCGACGACCAACTTTATTCTACAACAGAAGCCCCCCAAGTCCTTAGTGTTGAGGAGCTACGCGAAGGACTTGTATGTATATGTAACCGCCTATTTTCGGAGGAGAAGCCGTACATGATTGAGCATGCA